>VZRH01007406.1:632285-650476 GCA_013397555.1 Urocynchramus pylzowi
TTTTTTTTTTTTTTTTTTTTTTTACTGCTTATCTGGTCTTTTAACATTAGTTACTATATTTCAAACACTATATCACTGAACACACAGCACATGTATATCATCCTTTTTATTTCCTGGCCCACATTTTTAGAAAGTTGAGTTTTCTATTGTTATTTTGCAGGGAAGTGATTCTTTTATTTTAAATAATTTTGCATCTTTCCACGTTGCATTTACACATTTTTGCTTAGCTTCTCTCCCACAGACAAAAAGCATTAGGTAATACAGTTCAAAACAAAAACATTTGAGGATCATTAATGTCCAGAATGCTTCTGAAGATATAAGCCATTCTTCAGAAACATTACTCTTCCAAGATGAATACTTAGACTTTGAAACCCAGTAAACGGCAAGAGTATTTTTGTCAAATTGCCTTGCCTGAAGTGAATATAAAAAACAGTTCAGAATTCTAAAATATCATTTCTAAAGGAAAGAATGCCAGGTTTACTTAATTATCCTGTAACACTGAAAGAGAGACAGTAGTATTGATTGGAGAGGTGCTTTGTTACCATGTTCTGTCAGAGGTTAAGTCCTTGATCTCACTAAGGACATGCTTGGTTGTTAGTAAGGGTAATTTTTCCGACAATGCTCTGCTTTTGAGGCACACAGATTTAATTTATTTTGGTTGGGTTAAAAGTTCACCTCTCCATTTCTTTCCCCAGTTTTTATTCCCCACCATGACAGCAATCTTATCTTCACATGGCAAATTCAATTTTTTTGTCCTTTGATAATTTTTTTTTCAAGTTTAAATATATACAGCTGACCTTTATTTTAAATTATCCTTCATACTTTTAGAATGTTTTCATACTTGTTTATCTGCAAGTGAAATTGCTGTGGCACAGTAAAAGTAGTCTTTTTTTGCCCCATCAGCAGCAGGATATGTTTATATAGGATGAATTACTGGGCTTCTCTGGTCGGTCTGTAATTCACACGGCCATTTCTCAACATATTCCCTTTAGAAATGTACTGTAATACTCTTCTTGTGGCCCAAAGCTCCTGAGGTGCTATGCCTCAGGAGCCCCCAGTTCTGTGTCTGGTATTAACAGTGAGGATAAAACCATCACACATTTAACATGACAATCCTGTGTAAGCCAAAAGACTGATGCACAAGACCCATAGTTTGCATCCAACACAGCAATCCTGGCCCATTCCAAACAGGGTATGGTAACAGTTTAATATCCAGGTTTACTGCAAGAAAGGTACAGATTCAGTCATTAAAGACCTGCTATAAATAGAAAACCTACAGTGATGGCTCACATGTTGTTTTCAAGTGTTACATGTCTTCTCTTTCTAGATAGTTGTATAGCAACAGCATTTTTAAAAAAGATTCATTTAAAAGCATACAGTTTTCTGAATATATAATGCTGCTTGTAACATTACACATAGAGCTGTTTTTCAGAATGTATACTTGTCTCTCTTAAATGCAGAAAAGCAATAGAGACAGCCATTATTTGCTTCAAATATAATACATATTTTCTTGACATAATACACTTATATACAGTTTCTGAAAGTAAGTCTGGTTAGACTGTATCACTGGGGAAAAAACTGGTATTAAGACCTTGCACTTTTCCATAAGGCAATAAGGAGCTGCAAAATCAAATTTTGCCAATAAAAACTTCCAACTGAATAGAAATGATTAAAAAGCACAATGCTAATCAAGGCTTTGGGCTTGTTTTAGGGCTCTTTCTTTCCCCTTGCTAAGAGACTTATGTTCAATAGCTCACAACTAACACGTTAGAAATGCCAACCAGGTCTGCTATCTAAAATGCACATGCTGTAACTCTCAGTCAATAAAAGGTCTAGGAGAGATGACAGAACAGACGTGCACTCCCTCTGTAGTGCATTATATTTCTTCCTTGTATGCACTTAGATGCTTCCCAGTGGACAATCTATTCTTCAATAACCTGTATGAACTTCTGTTACAATCTTCTGAATAATAGATCTACTTTACACAAAGTAAAGTTCCTTTATGAATTTTGCTTTTATATATTCACCTGCAAAGTAAACCCTTTATCTGAAAGTGCTTACAACTGAGCAACGCTCCATCAAGAAAACAAGGCTTTTAAATTGACTAAAAGCATTTTCAAGAACACTAGCTTTGTTTTTATCTTGAATGACTGCCAACACAGCTTCCAATCATGAGAGAGCAGACTTGGGTTCCCTTGCTCACTTACTCTGCTTAAGCTGAAATAGTGCAAATAGCCTTTGCTGTGTGTAGTCCATCAGCAAAGCACTCCCTCAGCACAGACGAAAGCCAGCTGGGAGCAGCAGCCTTCTCCCTCAGCACACACAGCAGGCAGGGTGGGCCATGTGCTGCATGAGGATGGGTGGGAGCATAAAGACAGCATGAGCAGCATAAAATTCCTAATCCTTGGTTCTGGCCGAGGCCATTTTAATTCAGTCCAGCTAGATACCTGCATATTCCTCAGTCCCACACACTCCATGTGTGCTGATGACTCAGTCTGAGCTCCTGCTCCGAACACCACAGTTTTGATCAATGACAAAACAAGCAAGAAGGCACAGATTTATGATTAAAAAGGAATCATTAGTTCAGAATGGTGAAGCACAAGCTGATCTTATTGTCTCCTTCTTAAAACTTGAACACTAATAGCAATTTTTCCTTTTTCCTGCAAAACTCATTTAGCTATGAAGCTCACATGACAAAAAGCCCTGTATGCCTCATAGCAGAGAGGTAGAGCAAGACTATAAGTGGAACTAACACGTCTTCCTCCAAAGATTAGAGTAACAAATATTATTAAGTCAGACAATAGCTCTGGAAATGAAAAAATGAAAAGCAATCCCCTATCACCACATACCTCAGAGCACGAGTTTGGAGATCATATGCTGAAAACCAGTTTCTGAGAAAGTGTCAGCATGCTCTATTTTTGTTGGCACAATCAGCAGTGCTCTAGTTCTGAAAATCAGGTCAATGCTACTTTTGTACCTACATGCAGATGCTTGAAATCAGACACCTGTATTTTATAAGTTCTGTCTTACTACACGATAATTTATGGTTTGTCCGAGTACTTGAATCACTGAAACAGATAAGCACTAATAATAATTACCTTGAAATTAAAGACTAGACATGCAAAGTTGGATCAAGACTTTTTTGTTGAGCAAAAGTAAATTAAAACCATGCATGAGATTTTCTTTCATCTAAGTTTAATTATCTAATAAATCAAGCGTAACCAAAGCTAGCAGGTTCCACATCCCCAGATGGCATATTGTTCCATTGCAAATGAAGGCAGGAACGACACTCTGCAGGTGTCTGTGCATTCCCCTTGCCCAGACAGTAGTCTAGGTAACTGGCTTCAGACAGATACTAGCTTTCACGTTGTTAAAGGTTAGGAGAGACTTTACAATTTGTAGGATTTTAAGAGTAAATGCCATAAAAACCTCAACAATTGAACTCAGAGGGAAATAAGCACAACAGTAGAAGAAATACTCCAAAACCTTTTTATGTGGGAAAGTCACTTTGAAACATTAAAACCAGTGTAATTTATGAAATATGAGGTACAGTTCCTAATCCATTGTGGTTACTGAAGCTAACTACTAGTTACCTTGCTTAGGCTGAAGTGTGTACTTAATAGGTTCATTTACATGAATGGGGGCAGGCAGAGGTCTCACATTTTACAACGCTGATCTCTCCAGGGCTTCCATACAGTGTTAATGGTAGTAAGTTCAGTATTTTAATAAGGAAAAGAAAGACTTCAGAAAACCTTTAACCTATATATGAAATACAGAATATTAGAGAAAATTTTATGCATAGGTAAATGCATAGGTAAAGGATGCTGAGACTACCATACTGGAGAATATTTTAGAAAATGTCTTGTATATGCTTTGATGTGTTCAGTCTCAACTATTTTAAAATTACTGTATTGTGCTTACACTGGATTACCAGGAGATAAACATTTTTCTAAATTTCTGACTTCTGCTGGAAAAAAACCCAAACACACAAAACTACGTCTTCACTAACTCATCATCTGGGACATCCCAAACAGTTGTACATGCACATCAAAAGGGTATCAGAAAAGATGCATTGTTTTCAACCTTCTGGAATGAAATTATAATACACTTCATGTACAATAAAATTACTGAATTCATTTCCTTTGCAAAACATAAAGATCACTTCAGCTTTCTGGGTCTCTCTCATCATCCTCCAGCTGTGCAGGTTTCTCTAGTGCTGAGGAAATAAACATAGAATTGCTTAGGTTGGAGAAGATCTCTAAGATCAAGTCCAACTGTTAACCCAGCCCAGCAAAGCTCATCACTAAATTGTGCCCCACACATCACATCTACAGGTCTTTTAAATACCTCCAGGGATCATGATTCACCCACCTCCCTGGGCAGCCTGTTCCAATGCTTAACAACCCTTTCAGTGAAGAAATTTTTCCTCATATCCAATCCAACCCTCCCCTGGAGCAACTTGTGGCCATTTCCTCTCGTTCTACTGCTTGTTACTGGGGACAAGACACTCCCACCTTGCTGCAACCTCCTTTCAGGCAGTTGTAGAGAGTAAGAAGGTTCCCTCTGAGCTTTCTTTTCTCCAGGCTAAACAATCCCAGCTCCACAGCCACTCCTCACAGAATTCTCACTCAACTTGCACTCCAGACCTTCACCAGCTTTGTTGCCCTTCCCTGGACGCACTTCAGCACCTCAATGTTCTNTGGCCATTTCCTCTCGTTCTACTGCTTGTTACTGGGGACAAGACACTCCCACCTTGCTGCAACCTCCTTTCAGGCAGTTGTAGAGAGTAAGAAGGTTCCCTCTGAGCTTTCTTTTCTCCAGGCTAAACAATCCCAGCTCCACAGCCACTCCTCACAGAATTCTCACTCAACTTGCACTCCAGACCTTCACCAGCTTTGTTGCCCTTCCCTGGACGCACTTCAGCACCTCAATGTTCTTTTTGTCACAAAACTGAACACAGGATTTGAGGTGCAGCCTCACCAGTACCCAGTACAGAAGAACAATCCCTGCCCTACTCCTGCTGGCCACACTATTGCTGATACAGGCCAGGATGCCATTGGCCTTCTTAGCCAGCTGGGCACACTGCTGGTTAATGTTCAGCTGCTGCTGACCATACTCCCAACAGCGTGAAAAGTGAACTTCCATCACACCAGGCTGTCTCCCATCAGAAAACATTTAACCTTGGTTTTGCTGGTCCATCAGCCCCTCATTTACACAGCTGAAGAAAACTCACTCAAATTACAGAGAAACAAACACACCAAGAAATGCCCACCTTCCAGGAACAAGACTCAGATAACAAGAAATTAATCTAATTTAAAAAAATGAAGAAACAAAAGTAATTGGGGTAAAAGCAGCATTCTGAAATTCTTAAGTAGGTGTTCAGAGATAATTTTTTTGTCAGATGTAGTCCAGGAATTCCAGATCAAAATAGCTAACTTGTAGTACTCCCATACACTTCCAACTATTCTCCCTCCTCTATGAATTCCCAGTGCAGATTAGTGCAGTCAAATATGCTTTTAAGTGACTCATTAAATTAGGAGTCTCATACCTTTTTGGAAAACTTAGGTTGATTTACTGGTAAAGCCCTCTGGCCATTAGTATTTCCATTTTAGTATTTCCCATCAACAAGTTGAAGGCAAACATTTTAAGCTTCATTAGTCTTCAACAATGCCAAATACCAGTTTCTTGATTACCTGCTGGCCTGCTGCATACTGCTCCATCTCTTAAGCTGGAAGAGGGATTACAGTATTATAAAATCACTTAGAACTTGCATCATAAACTGAACCATTCACACCATCTGTTATAAAAGATGGAATTGTTCTCCCTGCTGAAGAAAAGATTGAGGTTAATCTGCTTCCCCAGTGCTGTGCAGCAAATCAGAAGAGCAGGGTACACTAAAATGCTGAAATCTATAGTTGCCATTTCATGACAATTCTATATTATCTTTTCAACAACCTGGATGCACAGGTACCCCAGCACATCAGTCTCATGTCCCAGAATTCTAGGACTATTCTACTTCTTGAGGCTGCAAATGACTTTTTTTTTCTTTTTTAACAGTTGTATATTATTAGCTATAACATTATTACTTCATGCCCAGATAGCTCAGCTGGAGAATCCAGCCTCTGCATGAGATGTTTAAGACAGTTATTTCCAGTGCTTCAGGTCAATAAGCCAATACTACTGCACTCTTGTAAATGAGGCCAGGATTTCTCATGAGGTTTTACCAATAACTTCAGAAATATTAAATTATTCCTTTCATCCTCTTTGTCTTACCTAACACCACAGATCCCATTAAAAAAAAAAAAAAAGTTCATTGTGTTCTAGCAGACTTTATGCAAATAAAACTCTGAACACAGATTCAGCTGGAAAATGAAACTCCTACCTACATTGCCATCTTCTTGTTTGCAGAATGGAACAATTAGAATTTAGAAATAAATTCATTTTCATGGCAAAATTAAAAACAGAAAGCTCATTACACAAAGAGTAAACCAGCTTTAAATAGGTGTATTTTATTTTCTCATTTAATAATTTTCTTATGCAAGTATTTTGACTGTGTGTTTAGGCCAAATTTTTCTCCCATCACAGCTCACTTTCTGATGATGACTGAGGTCATGAATGCTGGATTAGAAAGCAACAGTTAAGACCCTTCCTGCAATAAAGGGCCATATTAGAGCTCAAATAATGTATCTAAAAATAAAAAAGGAAATATAGGAGAACAGAGGTGAAAACAGAACACAGGTGAAAATGTATCCTACATTGAAGTGCAAAGCAGAGAAGAAATTCCTTTTGAGTAGCTCCAGGCAGGTGCTCTGGTGGCAAACACTACGATGAAAGAGGAAAAGAAGCATCTTACAGACAAAAGGAGAAACAGTATAGGCTCAGGCCCACTTTTCCATTTCCACAAGATTTGGAAGTACTACACATACTTGGCTTCTTTAACAAGAGCTCTTAAGCTAGTTTGTATGATATGACAAAGTTATTTATCATTTACAACGTAAGATTCATGGTGAAGAAAATTTGCAAATGAGAGGAAAAAAACTAAAGATTTCATTAGTCAGAAGAGTTCAAGGAAAAAAAATCTGCAATTCTGCACTAAATTGTAAGACAAAAAAAAAGCTTTTCAGTTTTTAACAAATGAAGAAATAAATTCTAGTTCAGTTCCTTTAAGACTTCAGTATGCATTTTTGGTATGAAAGGAAAAAAAAAAAAAGAGCTAATGAAAATATTTTATTGCTAATTACAGGCACAGAAAAAAAAAGCAAAGTAAAATTTAGTGAAGTAAACCTCTCATTTTCTCATATATGCACTGTCCCCAACAGATACATTATTTAAGATCTACATGGCCTACCATATGAAAACCAGATGTAACCTTACCCATGTACACATACAAACAACTCTACCAAGACTCCAGTGCAAGCTTCAAGGACAGTACCAGCCAGAAAGCATCGCTTCTGAAAAAGTACAAAGCCACCTTAAAATCTTGCTCTTTACTGTGGCTGCATATTCAGTTTGTCTCTCAGAGGAACATGCACACAGCATCAGGTGATGATAAAATCTGCAATGCTGTTTACAGTGACTATACATGAATCAAACTATGGCTTTATCCAAGTGTGACAGAATTCCTATGAGATAGAAGGAGCTCAGTGAACCATCACACTCTTCTAATGAGTAAACACCTTTCTGTCTCTCCTAATCTCTACAATAAACACCAATCAGTAATTCTAGGCTCTCCTCTTCACTCAGTATGACACCTAATTCTGAAAAGATAAACGTGATTATTTTGACAGGAAAAAAAAAGATGATGCAAAACAAAGGACTAACATCAGCCTTCCTGTAGAATCAAACCAGAATGTTCCCATTTTGTAAACAAAAGCTTTTCTCCAGTCTAAATTCACAACTGGTTACATACTAAGTTTCTAACACACAAATCTTGAAAAATAATTTTATTTTTATCCATCACATTTACGTAGTTTTGAGAAAACACTACTGAAGGCTAAAAAAAAAGTAAATTATCTGGGTATACACAAATACAGACTGAAACTGTGGAGATTTAACACTCCTTATAGGTTACCAGAATTATAGTAATGTGCAACATTCTGTCTTATTCAGCTGCTTATGAAGTATTTTAATATTATGGTTTCATGAAGTTTTAAAAAACCAATAGAAAATACTTTGCTTTTAAATTCAATGATGCTCTCAAGATTTCAGTACTAAACTGTTGGCTCTAAAAGGTCCTTTACTTATTAAACTTCTAAGACAATGTTGATGAGCAGATGAAGAACCTGTCTGTAACAAAATTTATCAGATTTTAATAATAATGCACGAATCACATTATCACCATTAAAAAAATTTTGAGTTTCCCGGATTGAAGTTACTGTCAAATCTGATAGAAACCAACTCTCTCCTACTGCAGCAGTATAGCAAAAGCTTTGGAAAAGAAAAAAACAAACACGCCCAGTATATAGACCTAGGCTCTGGTATTTTATTTCTTTGATAAACTCTTCTAAGCTCTCACTCACAAAATATTTGAAGCATTAACTTGACATTTGGATGCAGCTATAAAACTTAATTATATCTAAGTTGTTGAGACACTGTCAATGTTTGATGGTAAACAAGAATCGAGAAGATTTTGTTATGTGGTACATCCCCTTTAATGATAAAGCTAAACATGTTCCCTCAGTAGTGACAACTCTTAATTGAAACAAGAACATTAGGACAGTGAAGAAACTTCTTAACCCAGCTATACAAGTCACTGTAACATGGTTACCACAGCTGCTCTTATGAAGTCTAAATCTTCTTTCCCTTCCTTAAAAAAAAAAAGAAATAGACGTCAGGGGGGTGGAAGACTATATTTTACTCAGGTTATTTGACTGTGTATTACAGAATGAATAATTTTGTCTATTGAACGTTGTAATGTTGAGTTATTCCTCCAGTGAAATTAATACTTTTTGGTTAAAGGTCTTTCCCTATTTAAATCCTGTCTATCTCTAGTGAATTCAGAAAGATTTTTCATCCTTCTCTAGAGGACCTGATAACAGAGGCTTTTTTTTTTTGCTACTGTCCTGGGGTGACTTTATGATGCTGAATTGCATCCCCATTCATCTGTTTATCCCAGAAATAAGTTTTGCACTTTTAAAACTTGTTCTGAGAGCAAAGAGGGGGAAGAATAAAGACGAAGTTTGTTTTCAGAAACTGCACTCACTCCTCCACCGTGCTGTCTGCGGAATGGACAGCGGGAGAGAGCTCTCCTTTGCTTTTAGATAGTTTTTAGCTAGCTGAGGCCAGAGAAGTTTCCTGGACTGTGGTTTTTCTTGGAACTGTTTAAACCTGCTCTGGACTGAAGACGCAGATGAGCACCAGGAGCTCACACCTGTGGCCCATCAGGGCCTGGCCTGGGTCATGGCATTTCTAGCACTGGAGGGACTAATAACAAACTGAGTGAGCTGAGCTACAGCCCACCAAGGGAACTTCATGAGTCTGTCATCTCTTCAGATTGGCAAGAGGTTTTGCTGTTTAATAGTGTTAATTTTTTTTTTTTTTTTTTTTTTTTTTTTTTTTTTTTTTTGTGCTGGTGAATGCTTTTTTTCCACTTTTCTCCAAGGAAATCTTTTTCCGAACCAATTGGGGAGAGGCTGCTTTCATCTGCTTTCTAGAGGTTTTCTCCCAAAACTGCCCCAAACCAGGACACCTACTTATTTTAGAAATTGCAGGTGTTTATGATCTGATTTATCACCAAAAGAAAAGCCACAAAACCAAACTCTTAAAAAATATCACACAAGTTAGAACTACATAACATAGCTGGAAGCTACTTCAATCCCTTTGACCTTGTGTTCACACTAGAGGAAATAAAAACAAATAAAAACCACTCCGAGCTCAATCAACTCCATTCAAGGTAACATCCTATGGAAAACAAAGTAGCTTTTGATCATCTAGGATAAAATGAACTCATCTGAATTAAGCAAAGACCAGAGATTCATCTTTAAACCTGTGGTTTTTTCAGGAGTTAGTGAGAAGTCATTACAGCACAAGCTCACAGCACACCAACGAGGCAGCTCCCACCCACAGGTACTGATTCAGATGGTTTGCAACCATTATCTGCGCCTTTCAGTGCAAGGAACTGGGGCAATGAGTGAATTCACACCAGTGGCACTTTCCAGGAAAGGGATAATCAGCAAGAAAGACAGGAATCCCGGACTCCGAAGGTTGCCTAATACGTCAAATCAACATGGATAGATGTGAATACAAAACACCTAATTATTTTGCATGCTATTTTTTGTAATTCACTTCCTATCTCATTGCTTCCACTTCAGTTACAGGACTAATTAAAGCCTAGGACAGGGCCTCTTCTGAAGCAATGGTAACACTTTTTCCTTCCTTGTGCTAGGTAAGATGCCTTACCAACTTTGCCTCCTTTTCCCCTCAGTAAGTCACTGTCTTCCCTGGTCTGGAAGCTCACAAATAAATCATTGCTTGTCTCTGGCTATTTAAACTGTCAGTATTTCACTCCAGCAGAAACTAAAAAAAAACTAAACTAAAACAGAAGAAAGTATAATCTCTACTAGACATGATACATATTGTCATCATTTATTTGTTCTATATCATAAAAATCACAGGTTAGCAAAGCCAAACAAAAATTAATATCCCATCAATGGCACAAATGAGGATTTTTTTTTTTCTTTAATTTAAAGACACTAACATTTTATGTTTTGGGTTTTTTAAAACCTTCAGAGAAGGGAAGTACTGATGAATCTGAAGTCAGGGACCAGGGACTCATGGCCAGCACTCAGGAGATCAGGTGTTCTTGATTAAGTGTGGGAAATGCTTAATTCATAGTCCAAACACCACTGACTTCTCACCAGCCCTCTCAGGTAAAATACTGCCCTGCAGGTCACATCCACTTTCCAGTTCATTAACTAAGAAGTTCTGTATTTCAAAGATAGGAAAAAAGGTTTAAAAAACCCCAAAGAAACAGTCTAAGATATCTTTCCTAACTACAAAAATATCTTACGTTAACACACATATACTCATCCTTCCATTGTATTGTGTTTGAGATGCAGTCCCAAACTACATCTGAAGGTTTTGTGTCACACTTGATGTTTGAAATTAGTAACATCTGTATGTACACAGCAGTCCCCTGATATTTTTTGGTAGCAGAATGAAAACCTTTATCTTTGATGAAATCAAGTTCAAATTCATAGATTTTCATGGAAGTGAAACCATACAAATGGATTATTGGGGCCATAAAAGTATTACACTCTCTTTATAAAAGATATTATTTTAAACCAATTCAAAAGCTAATGACACAATCAGCTAGAATAGCATTGGGTGGAAAGAGGGGCTGGGATTTGTTCAGAGAAGACACAGGAAAAGGAGCTTTTATTCCACTGGAGAATTACATTAGAATAATTATCATGTGCTTACCAGAAAACCAAAACACTCCTCACAAGAATTAGCATCTACAGTCTCTTTTTACTTCATTTTGTTGTGGTGGAGAGGTAAATATACATACTAGGACTTTCTGAAAATAAATCCTTGATACACTACTAACAGAAAATAGTCTTTATTAATTATGAGGTGAAGTGTTATATACTAAGAGTTACAGATGCTTCATGACACAAGTTTTACAATATTAAAGAGGGTGGAACAAACCACTATACAAATGCATGTATGGGGTATAATCTAATGAGTTCTTTTGGATTTTTTTGGGGTATACAGGTGTCAGTCACCTGCAACTATTTTAGAAGTTCATATTTCGAAACACTGTTTCAGTTTTACTTCCCTTCCCATGAACAGTATTAATGCTATGGGGACTTTTTTTTCTTTTCAAAGTGCTTTAGGCTGGCATCAGAAAGTACTATAAATTTTAAGAGTGCCTCCTGTGCATCCCTGTCTAGCATGCCTAAGAGGAAATATTGTCAATCAAGTCTGACTAGCAGCCATACAGGTCATGAAAGCAGCTGCATAACCAAACAGTGTGGACAGCCTTTGTATTCAAAAGATAATGTGCAGTGCAGGTTTGAAAACAACAAAGCAAGGAAGGTGGGTTCAAAATCACAGCCGAAGGAGCACAGAAACACCTACATACTTTAATCTTGGGAAAACATTTAGGACGCTGAATATCCCTCTCTACCTTCATAAAGAAGCCTGGTACCATTGGGAATGACTGCCTGCTTTGTTTTGCTGCTCCAGTAGTTACAAATGCCACATCTCAGGCACTGCTGCTTTGTTGCTGTGAAGTGACAGCTGAGAAAAACGATGATGCTAGAGATATGTGTTTTGAATATACAAATAGGTGAGAGACAACTGATTCCTGCAGACAGGAGTCTAGACATTTCATTTAATAAGTGCTTCTCCCTTTCCCTTTCCTTAAATCCAGCAACCCACCAAATGTACAGCCTTACCAAATACCTCATACAATGTGCTTCTGGAACTCTACTGGTAAATAATGGTGCAGACATTACTACAGCCTGAACACACTCGACAGCTTCAGCAGCAGCATTGATCTCACTGTCATAAAATAGACTAGTTCAAGGTTCCTGAGCCTGCTGGGATGCTGAATAGTCACCTCCAGACAGTCCTGCTTTGTGTGCACAGAATAAATTGAACTATTGACAATGCAATATTTGTTGTCTTTTTAACAAGAAATCCTGGTGAAAAAATGTAGTGAAAAAGAAAACATAACTAAATTACAATATAAAGAGTAACTTCCTTGAGTTGCACATTAGATCTACAATATTATATTAGAGCTTCTGAACAATGCTGAAATGTAACAGGCATTTGGAGTTTGGCTGTGTTGATACATATACCTGATACCCTGTCATGCAACAATGGAAAAGGGTTTAAGCTATGTAAGAGAGAGGGGAAAAAAAAATCCTTTTCTTCCCTTCTTTTAAACACGATTCAAAGCCAATCTCCAAGTAAACCTGTGTATTACCAAATCACTTATTTAATTCATACCCAAAGGACATGGCTTCATATCCATAAAGAACATATTCTTCTATTGTGTTGACATTGAACTAAACTGAAAAAAAAATTAAGCATGTAACTGAAATAGAAATTGAGTATCAAAAGTATGTTCACAGCATCAATGCACCATTCTGGCAGTTAGACAGTGATAAAAAAGAGAATGGATTGGTATTTTTGATTCCTTGCTGGAGCTTCAGGGTAAGTTCTCCCTTCCACACATCCCATTTCAATCATTTCAATTGCTCTTAAGAAAATAAAAGGATCCCAATGATGGATAAATTTAAGCTTACAATTTCCAGCCACTTCAGGTTTTGTTATATTTCTATGGACTTTCTAATAATCCACTTCAATACCAACGTAGTCTTCTCTTTAGCATCTTTCCAAGTTAATAAAAAGCACAACATTACAAAACAAAAAATGCTATAGCTTATACAATGGCATATTAGAAGAGGCTGAACTACTTGAAGTGAAATCAAGGACTTGTCAACAGTACACTGCATTCAATAATGAAATCAGGAGATTTTTAAGAGTCCTAGTCCCATTGGAGAGCACGGTTATATAATACTTAGAATAGTAAACTTGGTATGGCCATCACAGTAACAAGTACCTACAGGCAACTAAGAATCCCACCCAGTCTCAGAGCCCCCTTGCCTGCAAGCTCATGAATGCCAAAAGGAACAATAAAAAGACTGTTTCTATTACGGTGTTCTCTATCATTAGGCCAGGTCTTGTTTCTGCAACAGAAACCTTTTTTTTTTCATGTATTTATAACCACAACTAAGTTTCCTGAATATCTTCATTCCTGAGTAGCATGATTGTTTTCATGACACACTGTGCTAACTAGGAAAGATCAGAATGAAAGTGTATACAAACAGAAGTACCCCAAGAAGAATTTTATATACTGAAAAAGAGCACAACACAGAAGGTTTACACTATCAGCACCTGGTTTATGCCTCAGTCAAAAGTTCTTGTCACCACTAACAACCAACAATTAATGCCAATCAACTTGCATCAGCATAAAACTATTTCTTGAGAACACTATAAAACTTGGTTGATAAACAATTTTTATGTAGAATACTTAGAGCATCTGAAAATATGTGACAAATTACAGAAAGTTTTGATTAAACATCATATAGAGTAAAAAGGCTTAAAAATGAGACCTATGATAGAGCTCAAGGGTACCATCTTAGTATGGTTGTACCTTTTCTGCAGCGGCACATGATCCATCTCAAAACATAGTACTTGTTGATCAGAACATTCAGATTTCGATGATTTGGAAGAAAAATAAAATAGTTTCAGAAAAAAAAACTCTGTGGTGCCTAAGCAACAATAAATTCTGAAGAAACCAAGGTGCTTATGCAGAGGTACCACATCTCCTCACTGACCACATACAACCAAAACAGTTTTTCAGAACAACCAAGTGAAAGGCCGTACCTACAAATGGTTACAAGGGTCAGGTGACAGAATGGGGGAATCACTGTCCTCAGAAGCAGTAACTCAAAATAAGAGAGCTGGATACTGACTAATAATAATTCGGATATTATTCCTTGGACAGCACGGAAGTATTGTACTAAACGTGGTAAACAAAGGAACCTGGAGAAGACAGAAAGCAAAATTACTTTGCCTCTGATACTGATAAGACTAGTAGTGGAAAAGCAAAGGAAATGTTGCATTTCCCACCTCAAGAGCAATGTTGTAAAAATGGTAAATGCACACAGGAAAAAAACCCAGCATATTGGGGGGTTTTATGGCTGAAGAATCACAGTGACAGAGCAAAGAAGCCTTTATTTACCAAAAAGAAAATTAAAGGCTAATTTGATTAAAGTATACAAGCAAGACATCAAAGGGAATAGAAGGATCCTAAATTTAGGGAGGCAATGTAGGACAAGAAACTGAAGCTGGTCAAATGTAAAATAGGTGATTTTTCTTTTCTTAAATGGCACAATTTATGCTTGAAACAAAGTTCTAAGGATCACCATTTTTGCAACTTATGAAACCATAATTTTCATCAATTTTTTGGGGGGGTTTTGGGGGTCTTTTTAAAGAGAATGTACTACCAGCTGAAATTTTTAAAAGACAAGAACTGAAAACATAATGGAATTCATCTCAATGTTAAGAAAACTTAAGGGGTTTTCCAGCTTTAAAACCTGGCGTGTTTAGAAATGTTCAGTACAAATAAAGTACTACTACCTGAACAATATTTTTTTCTGTGCACTTTTGCAAAGCATTCTATGCAAAATACCCATTTTCAAAACTTATGTGCAGTACTTTCACAAGTACAAATGTCATTTGGCAATCTTTGTAGTTTTACTGTAATAGCAAAGGAACGTTCTTTCATTTGACGAGCTGAAAGTGCCTCAACAGATCAGCACACTGGTATACTAGCTAAAGAATCACCAAACGTATAAAGTCTGTGTTCTCTTTACTTCAAAGTGAAGAATAAAAAAAAGAAAAAGGCAAGATATAAGAATAATAACATAATAAACTCTTAGAAATCAGACTGCTTATGTTTCAAAAGACATAAATCACCTAATTAACACTGAAATAAATTGTCTTTTTTCTGACATGAGCAGTGAGAACAGACTGAAAATTATGGCAGCAGAAATGAACCACTGGGATAAGAACAGAATGAACAATCAGGCCAAGAATTCAAAGGCTCTCCTCATAAATTACTCCAAAATAAGTTTAGCATTTCACTTATGTTTTATATCAATTTTTCAGTAAGATACAGGACATAGAAATCCTGTTATCACAAAAGAAGCCTGAAGATGCAGAATTTTACTTGCTGTTTAGAGAAGAAAAACAGCTGACCCTATGCTGCATCAATTTGTGAAAAGTCAGTTCCTCACAAGAACAGCATTTTCAGTCAAATCTCTAGAATGTTGTAGGGCCAAACATTTATTTTGAAATAGGTAGGTCCTGAGTAATGGAAGCGGTAGGATTTTTTTGTTGTCCATTTTTGCTTCTGCTTATCACCTTCTAAAAGGAACCAAGCTTTTAAATGTATTTGAAAAGTAGAACTTCAAAGAAAGGACATCAAATCTGCAGAGAGCACTCACACAGAAGATAAAACACTTCCTATAATGATCTGTGAACTCGAGTACAGGTAGCCCACCTTTGCTTCAAGGGCTCAGTGCAAAGACAAAGCAACAAAGGAAGACAGATTGATCAAACCATTCAAGATGATGCCAATCTCCAGCAGATATCATACAGCTCTTGTAAAATGCAGTTACCTTGGAGAGACTTAGAAACCAGCCTAAATTAAAATCCTACTAGTTCATATAACATTAATATACATTTTAAAAAATAAATAAATGAAGGATTGCTGATATGGGATTTAAGGGGGTTAACACAAAAAATGAATTAATTTATCATATAGCTTTACGCTGTTAATAGGCTGCTCTATAATAAATATTTAGTTGTACCCTGAAGTAATTTTAACAAGCCAAGGGATTCAGCACTTCTTAACACTCTTCTGAACTTCAGTTAGTAAAATATGGAATAAAGGAACTTTCCAAGGAAGAGGAAAATGAGAGTAGATAGGCACCTCTAATGTGATGCATCACCTGTGATGCTCTAAAAGGCATGAGATTAACACCACATCCTTTCTTTTGTCAGTTCCCAAATTATGAGATATTTTATACTCTCATTCTAGGATTAACTCGAAAGC
Source organism: Urocynchramus pylzowi (assembly GCA_013397555.1). Taxonomy (NCBI): domain Eukaryota; kingdom Metazoa; phylum Chordata; class Aves; order Passeriformes; family Fringillidae; genus Urocynchramus; species Urocynchramus pylzowi. Next base: position 648,922 of record VZRH01007406.1, read on the forward strand.
AGATCAAGCTAGCTGACTAGGAGACCTGAGAAGCAATATAATGGAAATTTAACTAGTTCCCTATTTTGAGATGAGAACAACTCATGAGACACACACAAATGTGTTTTGATATGCAATCAGAATGGAAAAAAAACAAAAGCGAAAAGGAACTTTCTAAAAGAACTCAGGTGGTATTCCAAGCAGATACAGTTTGTGAAGATATTTTATTTTTAACTCTAGTAACCTCACTCCGTTTTCATAGATGAAGGGAAGATTCTGACAGCAATCAAAAACAGGAAATAAAGCTTATGCGAATGAAAATGGTAATCTGTTGCTTCCAAGAACAACTTATTTTGTAGACAGAAATTTTTTATGAAAGACTTGGAATTTGCATAAAACCATCAAGAAACCTCCTTAAAATGCCTATGAGAAATTGAGCTATCTTTTCCTTTTGGAAGTGGGGGATAACTTTGAATAATTCATTCAGGTCTATATTGAAAATGGCATTACACAACTCTAAAAGGATTGCCACATCTACTTTGAAAACAAAAAAGTAACTAGCAACAACTTTCATGGGAGTAAATAATTAACACAAGAACAGTTTTAGCCTTTCTCTTCCATTCTTCTTGGTTTAGTGGAACAAGAATAACTCAAACAGCATAAAAGCATTTGATACATGAAGTGCCACAGTACCCCTAGGAGGTAAGTAGAGACAACTGCCCAGAGAATTAAGCCACAGAGGTAAGTCTCTCATGCTGGGCACCATGGACAGCTGCATCTTCAGGTTCATGGCATTCTGTGCTAGTCCTCACCCATATTTCACTCAGAACTCAAGAACAGTTTTATGGAATAAATCAGTCATAGAAATAACATTGTAAAAGGAGACACACAACAGATGATTTAACATCTGGAACTTTTCAGTCCCAGGAGATACTTTTATTGCACAATTCCAGAGGTTGGCCCAGGTAATCATTAGGCACTGTTTAAATAGATTAGCAGCATTCCCTTCCCATATGGATTAGAACTCAGTCTTCATTTTCTTATATAGCTATAAAAAGTTGTAGATATTCTAATTTTTTTCTTGCAAGCATTTTCTGTTTATTCATTAATTATATCCTTGAACAATTTTAGGTTGCATTATTACAATTTCATAAAATATTACTATTAGCAATGCAGGAAATTAATCTAATACATGCATAAATTACTTGTTGCAGATCCCAAACAGTTTACCCAGGATTATCTGGATCATAAAGATGCACTGAAGTCACAGAATGTAAGACCCTCTGGTATTTTTTGTTCTATTTCCTTTTAAGAAACCAGCAATCTGCAAATGTGGATGTGGAATTGCTCGTGTTTAGATAAACAAGAACTTTCTATTAATTATTTTCTCTAGGCTAATTCAATTACTGTCGACACTGTAGTGCATCTGTGGGCCATATAAAGACTTTGGTCGGGACCTGGACTTTCTAGCAACCATTTATCCTCTCTTTTCAGCCATGAACCTATGGGTTTCATAAGAAGAAAAAAAAAAAAAAAAAGGAATTGCTGCCTTTCACAATCCCCTGCAACAAACATA
>VZRH01007406.1:650498-676441 GCA_013397555.1 Urocynchramus pylzowi
CTCCTTTTCACACATAAACCTATAGGTTTTAAAAAAAAAAAAAAAAAAAAAAAAAAGGAATTGCTGCCTTTCAGCATCCCCTGCAACCAACATAACCTGTTATATTCTACTAGTAAGCTACCGAAGTCTAGGAAAAAGGAGAATACATGCAAGGATATTTCATTTAGCTATTCAGCTATACCTTAAATGCTACTTAGCACTGCAGAGTTGTACAGAAATTAAAATGGGTACATACCAACAGTCTAATCTGTATTTGTGAAATCAAACTAGGCTCTTTTTTTTCTCTTGAAAAACCCTGTTTTCATGTAGGATAATCCATACATTTATCCACACTCCCTATTCCTTTGTTAAAACTTCCCACAAAACCTTAGCTGAACCTTCCCATGGGTAACTTCCTTAAACTCCTTAAATTAAATAAATAAATATTTATTTATTCCTTAAATAAATAAATAGTAACACAAACAGATGCCTGACGTAGATGATTCCGTATATAACCTTGATTTACATATTTTCCTTTTCCAAATTTCTTACCTATGATCTATCTTTAAACATCCTGTTTAACTATAACACAATTTTTTTTTTAGATTGAAATAGGTATGAACTCACTATAAGCAGCACCATTCAGAAATGCTGAGTATATAGAACTCTTACTGCAATTCTGGGTGATACAATGATTACCATCTCTCAGGCACAAGCTCTAGGTACAACAAGACATGAACAGGGATATCCATGCATGTTCACTCAGTGCACTCATTTTAATCCCGAGAAGTTGATAAATTTAGAATGGGAAAAGTTATTTAAAAGTTAATTTTTCAACTGCTAAGGATAATCATTCAGATTTTAAAAATCTGTTTTTGTGTTCATGGGACAGAGGTACTTGGATCTTTGCAAAAACTGACAGGCTCAAGGCTGATCTACTTTTGAAAGCAGAGCATGATCCATTAAAAAAATCCATGAAGCTCTTGTCACATCCATTAGTCACTTTTTCCTACAAAAATAAGATCCATTTGTAAATTATCAATTTGGTAAAGGCATAATATTAAAGTGGATAAATGCACTTGTTTTTATTGACTTTTTATTAAAATCATCTAAGTTTCTACTAAGCTCTCAAACAGCCTTCCAGTATAATCACAAATTTAAATTGTCCTCCTTCTATCTTTAGCCAGAAGAGGTGATAGAGTTTTAAAAACAAAAAGAAAATAATCTTCTTAAACAGGATGAAGCAATCATACTTAACTGTAAAATAATCATGCAGCTGTTAATAAGGCATAAGTTAGCTCTTATGCCAAACTATTTAGTATTGTAATAAGTACTGTAGGGTATTTAGATAAGAACATTGAATCTTTTGACCTAAAGCTATAGATACAGATCTCACAATAATTTTTCTCTTGAATTAATGCACAAGCAGTTAAAGCAAACAGTGAAGACAAAACTCAGGTGAAGTCCGTCAAAGCATCATTCCAACACAGAAAATGAGGTTTAAACTGTGTTTGTCATTACTGAGATTCAAGTTTTACTGCTGTTTTGGTAAAAAGTTAAACTGAAAAATTCTCATCTGTCAGTTCAGCAGTTTCCTGGTAGTTGAAATCGACCAAATACAAAACAAAGGTAGAAAAGTTCCAGGCTGGCAGTGCAAGCTGTGTTACGTAAGAAGCGTATAAACACTTCCACAACTTAAAATAATAAAATATTTTTAATATTGTTCAACTTCCTCTCTGGCTAGTTCCTTTTTCAAAACAAAACCCCAAATACGGAAATTAAAATGTAATTGTTCTATTTAGAAAGGAAAGAAACAATGAACTAACAAATTTACAATTTTTAATTTCTGAAAACCACTACTATTTGACAGGTAACCTGCAGGGTGAGTGATTTTAAGAGACTGGCCCCTCCATTGTTCACAAAATAGGCTCCAAACAATTCATTTTGTTCTCTGTTCCTCCAAATATCACATAAGAGTCTTGCCTGACATCCTGCCCATGTTTACTTCAGCAACAAATGTCATGAATGCATCATTCAGATCTTAATGTTTAGCTTCCAAGGGGAAAAGGCAGTACAGTTCTCAAGAAAAAAAAAAAATCATCCAGTAAAGTTCTGGAACAAAAATCATCTGAAAAAGTCACGCATATACGAAGTTGAGCTTTTAAGAAGTACATATGAGTAGTCTGAATGATGTCATACTTGTAAATATAAATCAGGTGGAAAGTCTGTACAATAGTATATTTGTCAAAAAAAAAAAAAATTAATGCACTCTAAAGCAGTAGGTGATGCCACACTATAAGGCCTTGTTTCGTATCACTATTCACTATGAACAGCATAAGCTACCTCTCCAAAAGCTCATTCTGCTTTATTTATCACTAGAAACTCAGCCACATAACTCCCAGGTCACTCCCAGGTCCTATGCAGAGTAGAGCAAGTGTAACCAGAAGAACTAAATGCTAGGAAAGCAGTATGTAAAATCTGTCCCTGTGGATTTAATGAAGGCAAGGGACTTGGGCATTTCTGGACGCTGAGAAGGAACAGAAAGGCATGAAGCATTTATTCCAACAGCTTGGGAAAACACTGTTTAATCTGAAGGAGAGAGTTTTGTCCCTTTGAATAAATTCAGGTAAGGTCTGAGGGCTAAGACATATAAGTACAGAGATAGAGCCACAAAAACAAAGGCAGGAGTCCCTTGGACAGCTAGGGGGAAGGGAAGTAATGTAGGGTTTGAAGTCCAACTCCACCATGAAAGGAAGAACAGAACACAGAACTTCAACAAAAATCATGAAACAACATTAGAGGGAGTAATTACTGTAAATAGAGTTTTGGTAAGAACAGAAGCATGAAATTAATTTTAGGCTGTCTGCAATGTAGGGAGCAATTTTTCAGTTAGAAACTTTCAGTTTATATATGAAAGCACCATAAATTTCTATATAACATTTTTACCTGCCTTAAAAAAAAAATGTACTTTAGGCAGCTGAATAAGAGGTTAAAGATTTCTTCTGGAATTAATGTCTGTGTATTTCTATGAGTGCAAGTATTAGCAGTATCAGTCAACTTTCCAGGCCCTGCAGAAGGTCATCATGTTTCTGGCTAAAGAATATTTCATAGCACTCTCTTCAGCCTAAGCAAAAGCTTAGCAATACACCTCTCTCTTCATTGCATGCCCAAGAAAGCCATGTATTTTCCAACCTTACCCTGCGTTACACTCTACAGAGACTGCAGGATCAGGTACAGGAGAAATGACCAAGCATTCTAAAAGGCAGTTCACTGTTTCTAATACTGTTTACACGTGGATTTTTCCTTTCAAAACCAAACCAAGACTCCTCCTTAACTCATATGGTTTACGCTGCTAAAAGTAGCAAGAGAAAATTGCAGGAACATAATTTATTACAGAGTAATAACTGAAGATTAACAACTCCACTGTAATATTTATCATCTCCTTCCATGTCCTTTCAGACATAAGCTACCAAACATGGCCACAGTAAGCATCTGTCCACTCTGTTTAGGTCAGGTTTTCTTAATCACTATCTACTATTTTGGGAAGTTTCTCCTTCCCTAAGATCATTGTCAAACTACAGGAGAAAAATATACTGTTAGGTAGACATCTGACACTATTTAGCACAATTTAATGCTTTCAAACATTTACACCAGTCACCTCTTTTTAAATAAAAACTCCAAGATGTACAAGGGAATTATGCTATCACATGTAACCATAATGTTTTGGGGTTTTTGTTGCTGAATATTCCTTGAGATAGACAAGTGGGAGACACCATCAGAGGTTTTCCAAACAGTAGTTTGTAACTCTTCAAATCACTATTTGCATAATTTAAAAAAAATTTTTAGCATCCATTCCCTTATGCACATAGACATACTACAAGAAGCAGTCAATGCATAGTCCTATCCACATAACGATGCAATACAGAACACTTTTTGAGCAACTGCTCTAAGCATTTTGTGCAGTTTTTGTGACAATCTATTCCTGAATCAGCCCCTTTGACTTCATGAACACAGTGGACAACAACTGCCAAGTTTGTTATTGACAAGAAATAGCAACAGAGCCACGCCAACAAAGTTCAGAAGTCAAGAAGAAGACACCAGAGACTGAGAAAATGGCTTGGAAGTGTGTTTTTTGAGATCTCAGGAGGAGCCTCACACATTTTGAGGAATTCAGAGCTAAATATAAGAAAATGCAAACTCCACAACTTTTCAGAAAGATTTCCTACCCAAAGCTTGTGCACAGCATCCTACTCAGATCCTACCATCTCCAAGCAACCCCAGCCTTTCCCCAGAGAGCCTAAATTCTCTTCAGTCCTCAGATGCATCTCACTGTGCACATTATGCTTCCTCCCTTGTCATGAGGCACTTTACACTAATGCTTAGGCTTCTCAAACCCACAGTGCTCAGTTTTTGCTCAATGCAACAGTCTGGGGAAAGGCAGCTGCTCCTGCAGAAGCACAGTGGTGATTCCTCTGGCTTCTTGTCCTTCCCTCCAAGTTTGCTCCTCTTTTGATTGTTTGCTCACTGAAACAGGTGCAATTTTTTCATTCTGTCTGCACATCTCTCCATGAAAAAAACCCCACCTGCCTAGGACAATACACACGGAAGAAGTTAGTGCTGATAGCAGCGTCAGACTGCAGATCCTCCAGGAAACATCTTGGGGAGAGAAGCTGTATCTTTGCCCTCACCTGGGTCTCCCCAGATTAGCCCTTCTTCCCTCGCTCTGCCCCTTTGATAGTGGTTTGAAAACTGAAAAATATCAAAGCTGCTTTTAGAAAGTTATGAAAATAAATCCAATTGTGTTACTGAGAACAGAGCTTAGAAACATCCAACATACTGTCCCTGGAAGGAGGTGCAGACGAAAAGATGTGGATAATGGTAATTTCCCACAGCATTCCTCTAAGCAAACTGCTTCTTCAGGACCCCTCATTCCAGAGGTTGTGTCTGTATCTTAGGCTTAGTCTTTCCATTCACTAAGCATTTTGAAAAATGTAATTGAAAACACATCAATTATTCCTTGCAGCCTGATCACTGTGCATCACTGCTAGAAGGAAACTGACCAAATAAACTGTTTACATCAAAATAGGTTTTTTTAACCCTAAAATTTGCTCTATACATGAAGTGTATCCTTGACTGTTGTATTCATCCTAATAGCATCTTAAAATCCCCAAAAATAGTAGCAACTACTTTACTTTTAAAGAACTTTGACAGCACTGATGAAACCTAGCAACTCTCGTTTCATCATTAGGTCCCTTTAAAAATAGATAGATTTGCACAACCATGATTTTGTTCTGAAAGTATTTTCTAGATGTTAAGATAAGAAGAGCTAACTGTGCTTTAATAAATAAATACACTAAATCTGAACTGCAGCAGAAGCTAAATTAACCCCATTGGGGTTCCTATCTCTGTTGTTTTGCCAGTTTTTTGTTTGCTTGCATGTGATATAAATATTGAAATATTTGGCTCAAAGTACTCCTGAGTATACACAGGAGACTTGCAGAGCCAGTTCAGTGTCAAGCAGAGGAAAAGGAGAGCAAATGACATCCTGTCTGCTTATGTAATATTTTTTCCAAAGTTTGCTTCCCACAGTTGGGATTTAAAATAGTATCTTAGCTGCATTATAAAAGCAGAGTATTATAAGTTCACAAGAACTTTATTGTTTACCACAAGATAAATATGTAATAGATAATTAGAAGAAATAAATTAATTGCCCTGTACCAAATTCTAAACCCATCATTACACATTTTCCCACATACTTTAACTCAAAAGGAGAAAACATGCCTGCAAATGGAAAATTAAACAGAACACTGATCTTTGTCGGACCATTTATTTGGGCTTAGGCAAGTTCCCCAACTGCTGAGATAATACCACAACGTCTGCAAGATCACTACATACTTCAACCCAAGTTTAAAACATTTTTCTTCACTTAAAATGCATTACTGGTTCAAAGGATCAGCAGCTTAGCTTTACAGTACTGCAAGCCAGTGTGCCTTTTTAACAGTGAAACAGGTCTTTTTCTGTGTGTAGTATTTAAACAGTTGTCAGTATTGAGTGAGAACTGTTTAAGTTCTCAGATGACTCTTATTTCAAGCCATTACAGACTCATTCTTCTCCATCGAGAAAAATCATTATTTTCCTTATTCTGGCATCATACCTATGTTGTCACTGATCATAAAGAGCTGTTAAAGCTATTTTAAGTCAACTTTCATTGAGTTTATTTCCCGCAGTCCAAACATCCTGTCATTGGGGAAACATCTGTGGGCAAGAATGCAAATTATCTATTATATCTATGGAGGCACAAAAGGAAAAAGTGTGATAATCTGCCTTTGTTTTTAAAAAATTCTACAGATAAAGTATTTCTGAAAACTGATTTCATACTGAAACAGTTTGGGGTTGCTGCTTCATGCCATTATTTTCTCCTTTTAGTGTGTTCCATAAAAACCTCCAAAAGTTATCAGAATTCAAATACATTTAACAACCGAATGCTGATCTGGTCTAAAATCCCCATCTCCCAAACAATACTAAGGAACTTCTAAAGCCCATCAAGTTCCTGAATACTTTTAAAATGCTAACACAGACAGAATTTAAAGCTCTATGATAAACAAGCAGAAACTGGTTTAAGTTCTGAGTACCTGGGTAAATCAGCAGGGAGAAAGGTCAACTTCCAAAACAATGGAATGCATATTATAAATGTTTAGAGCTTGCCTAATCCAGAAGTGACACCAATAAAAGATAACATGCACATTCATATTACTAGGGTTACTTCAGTATAATTCCTAGACAGTATTTTTATTTCTAGCACAAGAACAGATCAGGTTGCTTTGAAGACCTGCTAGAATTTTAGTTCATGTAGCATAATGATATAATTATATCAACCAAATAATTTTGTACCATTTTAACTTCCTTTAGGCTGAAACTCAAATACAACCAAAAAAAAACCCACTCAAAAATCCTAAACAAAAACAAACAAACAACTAAAGAAACCCCAACAACACACACAAAACCCCCCCAAACCTCAAACAAAAAAACTCCCTCACAAAACAATAACAACAACAAAAACAACCCTGAACAGGTCATCCAAAATAAAAATAAGACAGCTATCTCAAGTTTTGAGGTAGTGGCAGTCTCTAGTAAAATTTTCTCATTTCAATACTCTTCTTGGAGGTACAGATACCTGTAACACTTTGATTTATTCAAGCTATTTAAAAAGAAGCATGGTAACAAACTTAATCTTACAAGCTGCTTTCACTTAACTATATATTCTTACACATCCTGCATTTCCAAGTTATTTTGGAGAAAGAGCTATGAGGTAACTCTATCATAAAGAAAAAATAACTCCACTGGCCAAAGATTATGAACAATCCTGTGCAGTGTAACACTGTAAGTAAAGATAATTATGTTGTATTCCTGGATGTACAAACTCTGTAACATAAGCCCAAGTCACTATCTTGCTGATAAACGTTCTAGCTATCTGATGTGGACCACAGTTATAAGTATACACAGTTAATTAGGAATATCCAAAGGTATTCCAGGAAGGAGTCAGAGATACTCATTCAAGAGTAATTGTTAAAGAACAATTGCTACAAGAAATTAACATACATGAAAATACATTAAATAAAACAAGACTCTTTTTTCATATTAGAACACATTAGAAATTAGTATATGAAATAACAGATAAAAAGTTTCAAAAGCTTGTTAACTTCATTTGAATTATCCTCTTTAGTACCCTCAAAAAGAACATGCCTTTATGACGATGCATTAACTTTTTCTTTCAACCCTATTGTTGAGAAGATCTGTGTTTATGGAGGCAAATACCACTCAGAACAAGCGCAGTAATGGATGTGCATTGTTCACTTAGAAAATTTTAAACGCAAAAAAAAAAATCTATTGAGTAAACATTCATAAAATTAAAAAAATTAAATATACAATTTAAAAAATCCTTCCAGCTTATATTTTAGGGAGATAATTCACACATGGACTATAAAATTATCTTTCCCATTATAAATTCCATTTTCATAATTAGCACTGTCCCATAAAGTGGCTCTTTAATCCCACTTGCTATATTTTCACATTGCTAACAGGCTATAAACATACTATCTCTCCTTTTTATTAACCTGCCTAATTAACCATCAGCTTGGAAATATACACATCTGCCTTACAGATTTTTTTTTTTCTTGCAGTTTATTTAAACTAACATTAGTATGCTACTTTGGAATAGTATCATAGCTATACAACCAAATTAAGAGTTTTAACATAATACTCAATTACATTGCATACAATTTTAAATGGGAAATCAAAGACTATCAGTCTGGGAAAAACAGATTGAGAAACCATTCTTATACAGAACTGCACAAACTTCTTCCCTCTTTTTCTTCACCACAGACATGACCTATCTGCATAGGACCTTTCATGAAAAGATTTCCACCGATCAATATCATCCTGATACTGAAAGTAGAACTGCAGAATGCTTTAGTTACTGCGTATTCATTTGACCCAATATTTCAAGTATATGCATTGAACACACAGAAGTTTCAATTCAGTGCTATGATCAAACTGCATCTTTAATAAATACATTGTCAAAGTGCCACATATGAAGATCTGATGCAGTTACAAAATAACAATACATATGGAAAGGCATTGAAATAAATTATTTCCACACGACAGTAAACTTCAACTCTGAGGATTAATCTAGAAGACACATCAAATTCACTATCCTGCTTATGCCTGGCTACTCCCAGTCATTAACATCATGCAAATTACCTGGACCATGCACTGCATATGCCTCACCGGATGCTAACTATACATTTTCTATGCATTTAGGAATTCTAGCCTTCTCCAACTTTTTCTAATAGCAGTTTTCTAAGAATACATGGAAATATTTTTAAGCTAGTTATTCCAAGACAACCTTTACTTGACTTACTGAACTTGAAGGTCACTGACCCCTGATCCATTTCAAATTAGATCTGAAAGTACACATGACTTACAATGACTCCTTCTGACTGATATGGATATAGGAGTACTCTCACAACAGATTAGCAGGGAAGTTGCCTCTGACAAAGAAGTGGAAAAACATGAGAGGAAACATGCAGTGGGATCCAGAAAAAAAGAAATCTGCCTACAGACTTATTGCTGGGGGAAGTGAGCTACAGCTACAAGTCAGTAATGTCAATCACACTAGGCAGGGGTTCTCTTCTATGGAAGAAGACAGCTCTTAGCTGAAGAAAATTGACCACACCCCAAATAAGACATTTATAGTTGTTCCATTATCTAAGTTAGATAAATAAGGAATTTCAATTCCTCATTTTCCTTCCATCAATACATGGACTATTGCTTAGCTCTAGTAAAAACAACCCCATCCTTCAACTTCTGTTTCCTAATTTGCAAATACTGAAATTTAATTTTGGTTTAAACCAATTTTAAGAATACATTATCATGTATCAATCGATTATTTTTGTATAAAAAACAGATGCCCTTACAGTGAACATTCTCCTCTGCAAGCACACAAGGAAGCATATTGCAATTAATTATCAAACTTTGTGATTATCCTACCAAAAATGTTTAATTTTTTTTCTCTTTCAGATACACTCCAGTAAATTTGAGGTATTTGCAGCTAATATTCTAAAATAAACCAGTTTCATCAAGAGACAGGGCAATTCACTGGGAAATAAAAACATCATGCAGGGACCAGGCAAATCAGTACCTTCATTTACAATGTGTGAATACTTCAAGCAGGAAAACCAATTATCAGGTAAAAATAGATCTGCACACAGCCAGAATGGCTTCAAGCTCACTGGGGGTTTGAATGTGCATTGACCAAAAAAAAACTCAAAAAAGCACACAAACACACACAGAGTGGCAGAAAAGTTTATACAAAGTTAGGGAAGCACACATTTGGAAATGGTTGCCAAAGCTCTTTGGTAGGCAGCAGAAGGCAGTAACACTGGGATGGAAAAGCACAAATACAAAAAAAACCCTTTAAACAAAGGAACATTCCCCTCACATCTCAGACACAAAGTTTTCAAAGAATTCCCAGCATTCACGGCATCCAATGGTAAAAAGACTTCTGTGCAAAACAAAGGCAGTGTTCTGCTACATGTCTTCATAAACAGAGCTGAAACCTAGATATAAATATGCACCAACACAGAGATTCAAAACCTGAAACCACATTCAAGATTTCCAGAAGGCAGAGGATGAAGGCTTACGCTGTTAAGGGAACATCTCAGAAGTGGAGGTAGGTCTGGACAGAATTTTAACTTGGGAACGTATACTTACAGTTGGCGAATAGAAAGAAAACTGTCAGTGTGGTAAGTTTTAACACTCAAGGTCTTGCAAAACTGTATACTCATTAAGAGACACAAATCACTAGCACTAAACCAGCTCTGAATTATGCTTAAAGTAAAATCTTGGCATTCGCATTTACAATATTAAGTTTATTCAATTTTTTAGTTACTAATGTTTATACTGTAAGTAGTAAAAAATTAAAAACTACCTACAGCATGGAATTAATTTAGTTGTGTAAATTATAGTGTATATTTCTGGAGATATTTAGCAAATTAATATCTCTTTTTTTGTAACCTCCATTTGTATTTGTCTCCTGCTCTGAAATACAACCACAGGCATTGAGATAACCTCTCCATATGTTTATCTAGTTACAGCAGCTTTTCTTAAAACCCTGCACATCCTCTGCCAATGTGCAACCATGTAATCCTCATTGAAGTGCTGATTTTGGCCCTGCTTTTTAATTTTTCTAAAGACACAGGAAGTGCTTCACCTCCAAGTGTCAATGGTCATTTACTTGTATTTTCTTACTCTAAGATGGACTTCAATGATACTAAATTTCAGTAGTTTTGTTGGGCATTAAAACTTCAGATTTTACCGAGATTAATAAAAAAAAAAAATCAATTGTTTATTTCTCATAAATTCCAGTTGTCTAAAACAAGGTTTAACATACCATCTGGCCCTGCACCCTGTATTGACACACTTGCTTCTCCTCTTCCCTTTAATAATGTACAGAGCCTCTACCAAACCAGATTAGACGCTCCTCATACATAGCTACTGATAGTGAATCCATGAATAGGTAACACATTCAATATATTCTGGTCCTCAAATTATAAGCACATTCCTTTTAAGATATTTTAAATATGTCTCAGACAAACTTGCTCTTTACAAAGTCACTGAAATCTTTCATACAATGAAAATACTGTCACTCTTTCTATCCAGAAAGCTAGTGCCAACAAAACCAAGAAAGGATGGAGTATTACTTTTCTTTATGCCTTGTACTAATATTCAGACTGTTTTTCCTGCTAAGAAAAGCAGAACAAAACTTTATTTACAGTCAGAAAATTTAAAAGTCAGTATTTGTAAACACAGTAGTTTGAGAATTTTAAGAATTTCTGCTCTTGGAATACATTAAAAACATAAACATAATTCTCCCTGAGCTAAGTCTAAGAGAAGTGGCATCAACAACAATGAATCACACTGTGAATGAGCCAGCCTTGCTTCGATCGGCTCCAAAGACGATTCTGCAGCTGCCCCAGCAACAAGCAGAAGAGCCAGCCAAAAGACCAGAAAAGAAGCCCAAAAGCAGGTCAAGGCTTGCGAGCCAGAACTTGGCATCTGGGTCTTACAGCTGTCAGGGATACTTATGAGAGAAGTCACTGTTGTCTACAGGTTTTGAAAACAGTTGGGGAACAGGAAGAGGAAAAAGAAAAAAAACAAATCTATCACAACTATTACGAGCCAAGCTGGAGCGGAAACGCGATACACGCCACCACTTGTTCTGTGGTCACAGCATTTGTGATACCAAACCACTTCACCAACGAGAAAAACATTATCTGCACAGAAATACAGTTTTGTAGTGATGTGGGACAATAAACTTCCAAAGAGATTTTCTTCTGGAAAAGAAACATCAGTGAACAAGATGGACATAAACTACTTCTTTTTGTGTGTGTGTTTCAAAACACAAAATTTTGCCTTAATTCTTTTTCAGGGGGGATGACCCGTCAAATTTTCCTTTAAACTCTCCATTGTGTAACTACTTCCAGCACCAGCAAGAGCTCCAATATATAAACAACTGTCTTGTTGCCAAGTTGCATGTACTTTTTATTAAAAAAAACCAACCAAACAAAAACAAAACCAAAAAAAACACCACCAAACCAAAAAACACAGTTTATGTAGAGATTACTGAGAAAATATGAAGCTACACTGTCTTTATTAGGGATTCCATACTACCTAATGACAGATGTAAAACTCAGAATGACAACTGCACGTTTCAAGAATCCTTAGAGTTTGCAGTATCTAAACAAAAGGAGAGCCTCAGACTAAGAACTCTAGTTTTGCAAAAAATTAATTTAAGTGCATATGCAGGCAAAAATCCAAAGCTAGTGGCAGTTTTTGGGAAAGCTGTCTCCACAGATTCTGTACTGACAAGCCAAGCAACTGCCAAGCAATGTTTCAAAACAAAAGAGAGACTCTTGGAAAGTGCCAAAAGCGATGTTATATTCTGCCATTACAACTCCTGCTTTATGAAAAGGAAAGAGAGGACACTTGTACTGGGATTCTCATTGGCACTGTGAATCAGGCACATTCCGTACTAAGCAGATTCCCAAGGAAACACGCACGCTAGCATGGACTGCAAAAATGAAGAAATGTTCAGCTGTGATGAAAATCAAAAGCAAAGTAGAAACAAAGACAATGCAACTTATGTTCAAAAAATGCATAGTTCTGTTAGAAGTGCTTTAAGCAGAAGTCAAATTAACAACAAAACTCTTAAAACACGCAATTTGACAGGATATTTGAATTTATTTTCTCCAATCTATTCTTCCTTCTAATCAACCTCTATGTTTAGTTGCAGATTGAGATACTATCTCGTATTTCATTTTCTGAGTTTAGAACTAGCTAGTTCATTATATTCTTGACTTTGTAGCCTGATATCCAGCCCCAGAACGTCACACTTCCATCTGTTTTTCTTGGACCATATGAAGCATCAGAAAGCTGTCTCAAGGCACCCTTCTCCAGAACAATCTTCACTGTTATACAAATAAGCCCTCTAGTGGTAAAACGACTGTGAGACCCACCATACTCAGAGTTTCTGTGCACCCCCCCCCTCCACTCCCCCAGGATAAAAATCTTACTCTCATAATACCTCCTAACTAAAGGTGAGCCAATAATAGTCTATCTACAACCTCCTTTGAAAGCTATTCATTGAAGATGACAAACTTTATCTTGGGCATGAGTGGTGGCTTTGTTACTGAATCCAGAGATAAAAACATAATTATTAACACAGAATAGAACTGTCAAAAGTACAGAACAAATTTAGCATAATGTCACAGAACTCCCCAGATTTTATGATTAAGAAGTATGCCAATACAGAGATAATGAACTCCACCACACACCAGGAGTTAACTAAGCCCTTTGATTACCAAAATCATGAGTGAATGCTTATGTTCTTTTCATTCTAAGCTACTGCATTTCCTTTCCCTTCCCTAATATTTATTCTCTAGTTCTAAATACTAGTCAGTGACCTGCTAACAGAAACCACCACCTATGATGACCTATGTTTGATGATGACCTATGTTTGATGATGACCTATGTTTGTGGCAGTGATTTGCATTATAACTGGCCAAACATTGCCAAAGCATCAGATACTTTATCTGAAACAACTCAGCTTCACACACTGCCAGACTTAACACTGTCAAAAATTCCTAAATATTATGGTAACATTTCATAACAGAAGACTAACATGCTATCTAGTTTTAAAATAAAACAGTTATATTTTATATTAGCAAGCATGGGAAAAAACCTCCCATCCACATACTTCTTTTTCTTTAACACAGCAATGCAACAAATTGTTATTACAGGAAAAGGAGTCTGAAGGGACAGTGGTTCTGTACTGGCACATATTTCCACACATTCAGCAGTACTAGTGAAACAGAATTACCTGTATGGCCAGATCAAAGCTTGCACTATGTTTTTAATGACTCAAGAGCTCAGTGACAGCATCATGGTGTATTTGCAACCTCACTGCAGGGATAATGAAGGAGACTCTGCTGGGAGAGGTCACTAATCACCTTCCACAAAACACTGCCTGCTTAAGAACACCTCAGACCCCCTTTCTGTTCTTAGCAGAGGTAAGCTTAGGGAATCATGGTGCACCATCAGTTCATAGAACAGATCCCTATCCTTTCTCACTTGACAAGTCTAAAGCCTAGTAGTTAGAATTCAAATGGAAGACTTCTTTGGAAGTGCAAGTGCCAACAAAACTCTACCAACCCAACAACAAATTAATTTTTTGGCCTCATTCAAACCTTTCTTGTGTGATTTCTGCCTATCACGCACATGCCCTGATGTAACAGTAAATGGTTATAATTCAGAGAACAGTGGCAGAGGATGAATCACATGTTCTGTTGCAACTTGACAGCTAGAAACTCAATATTAATATATATTTCTGAAATTCCTTGCAAAACCATTCACAAATGAAACTACAGTGCAAAAATGCATAAACTTGAAATGCAGGTTCTGAAGCAACAACAAAAGTAAATGTAATTACGCTGACAAGACTGATAGTAGTTGTATCACTTTCAAAATACTCCCAAATAACTGAATAGGAAAACACACAAATGACTGGAAGAAAAAGTCCTCCAATAGTAACCATTGGTAACTATTAGGCTGGAATGTCTATTCTGTGGGGGCCTACAAAGATCTGCAATGGATTGGATTCTGGTTCAACAATGTCACTGACAATTTTAGTGATTAAACAGGAAAATCTGCTTAAAAAGTGCATATATGATATCAAGCAAGGAGAAATCCAAGTGCTCTGATGAGCACGATTGGAATTCAGCAATCCTGAAAAACTGAAAACAGTACTACTAAAGAGAAAAACGGAGTAAACAGTCCCAATGAACAAGACAACATAGCTACACATTAGAAGATGTGTAGCACTAATTCAGGAAAAAAGAAATATTCAGTACAAGGTTACTGCAGAGAAGACAAAAAACCTTTTGACATGCTAAAAAGAGCATCACATACAACACAGGATGTTGAACCTTTTTTATATTCAGAAATATGTGCACTTGTAGCTTATTTCAGGTATCATCATTTTAAAAGTAGAGACAAGCCTGGTGAGAACAAAATCAAGTATTTTGAAATAACTGATCTGTGAGGAGAAGTTTAAAGACAGAAGTACATGTGATGCAGAAAACAGCAGTTGGAAAGTGATCATGAAAGGAACAGTGACAAAATACTTTTCTACGCTAAAAATATTGACCAGCCTAACTTGTACTTGGGAGATTTTGGTAAAAATTCGTGAATCACAAGAAGAGAAAGCTCATAAATAGGTTACTTTGCAAAGCTCAAAGCCCTCATGTCAGCAATCTCACACATTGTGGTCTGGTCAAGGTTGCATGATCTGGGTTCAGAGCAACTGAAGAAAAGCTAGAGATACTGAACTTAAGGCAGGGTCTACAGAACACTTTGAATCTTCATCCCCCAATCAGCCAGACTGGCAGAGCTGTTACATGGTACTGCAGCTCCTCCACCTTCAAACAGACACCCTCAATTTCTCCTGATGAAAAACGGGGTAAACAGAAGCAGAGGGAGAATGATGCAGACCTGAAACCTGTCCTGCCAAAGTCAAGCTTTTTCTGAGTTACACACCAAAACACTACGTAGCCCTCTTGGGCCCTGAATGGTTATGACACTGGTTTTCCAAATGTAGCTAAATACTTTAATATAAAGCACATTAGAAAGGTACCTATGGCAAAGGTGCAGTTTATAGTTACAGATGGCAGTAGGCCTAAAGAATCTAACATGAATTTACCTCTAAGTCTTGACCTTTTGCCAAAATATTGAAGCTACCATTGTGTGTTATACAATGCATACAGATGCATAAAGACATTTTTGTACCAGCAGAAACCATCAGTATAACTATATGAGGGCAATGTCTTGAGGCAATGCACTAAGAGAAAATTACAAGAGAGGAGGCATCTTTTGTTTGAAACAGAGTCAAC
Organism: Urocynchramus pylzowi; assembly: GCA_013397555.1. Classification (NCBI taxonomy): domain Eukaryota; kingdom Metazoa; phylum Chordata; class Aves; order Passeriformes; family Fringillidae; genus Urocynchramus; species Urocynchramus pylzowi. Next base: position 666,485 of record VZRH01007406.1, read on the forward strand.
AAAGTTTTAAGTCTTCCCCCAAACTCTTAAAAGAATCCGTAATGCAGCTTTTTTCTTTTTTTTTACGTATTAGCCACAATTACTCTGTGGGATAAAAAGAAGCATCTGTCTCTTTCTATGGCTTCCAAGACTATATCCTATCACTCACCAGATCTCTGCAGCTCAGATATCTTCAGAGGGAAGCTGAGCAAAGCAAGATGCAGGTGCCATTATTAATGCAATGTGACATTGCAAAGGAAACTGGATTCCCTCCTCCTTTTTGTTCAGTTTCTGGCAGAAAGGCGAGTCTTACTTTTAGCTTCCCTAGCTAAAATTTGAGAAATGTATCATACAGCTGTATATATATTCTGAAGCAGTATATACTCCTACACTTCAGCTTCAGAAGACATTTTATAACATACAGCTTTTGGTCCCTTGCTGCAGAAATTCTTTTGTATTTAAACTGTGTGACTATAGATACTATTGATCTCAGAGTTTAATCTACATGGAGGGTGGGAAGGAAGAGCAAGTTGCCAGCACTGTTATTCACTCCACCATCAGGAACATCAGGAAGGCAGGGGAAGGGACAGGCTTAAAACTCAGCACATTTGAAACTTCTCATTTGGAAGATTTAGACCAGAATAAAATTATTAAAATACTGTAACAGAGCATCCACACGAGGAGGTGCGCTCCTAATATTTCTTCTTCAGCATTACTGTTAACTTCTCTGGCTAGCTGAGGTCTTGGTGCAACCATCACAGCACCTGAGATTGCTTGGAAAGCCTGATCAATTTGTAAAACTTATAAAAACAGAACAACAAAATGATGCAAGGCTCTACCCATACTCAGCAAATTCAGAAATTGCAATTCCAGCCACACCAATACAATACCTTCCAGCTGGCAAAGAACTGCAGTCTCATGGGAAATTACCAGTATGTTTTGTGCTGCATGCAGCTGACAAGATAAGCACCAAAAAAACTAGAAATCCTAAAGGGGCAGATCCACTCACTCCTACTGACATACCCAGAGACAGTTTTATTTGGCTGTGACAGGACCTTCCAAGTTTATGGAATACCAGCTCATGAAGCTATTAGCATAATGGTACCAGTATCCCTTTTCCACCTGCTGTCTCCTTGGGGAGGAATATGGCTACATCCCATTCTCACTAACAGCTGTGCTCTTGAATCTTAAAGGATAGGCTGCTGTCAGAATTTAGAAGTCATTACAGAAACAGGAGTGTTGTTTTGTTTTTTTGAGATTTTTTTAAGCCTTCTGATGTTTATATTTTTGTAATGGAGTTTTTCACACACTTTTATGTAAATAATGATTGTTTTACATTCTTCTCTATAGGACGAGAATTTTAATAGACTTAGTTTGACCAGTATGGTTGGAGAGGTGACAATGTCATCCTCCAATCCAATGTCACTTTTAGAATTCTGTAAATGTTGAGGTCTGAAAGATAAAGTTCTTTTTTCTTGTTCCTGTTCGGATGCTAGAACACCGTAAGTGAGTTGTGTTATTTTGTGTCACAATGGTGACACAGGAGAACTGACAGGAATAGTCTATAATCTGCTCTGTGGACTCCTAGTTCACATGTAAGGAGTTCACCCTCAAATCATGCTTATATATGCATTTTATGTTTTTAAAAATAATGTAATACACTTTCTACAGAATTAGTTAAACTGGCATCAAAAGCACTGGAAAGATGGCACAGTAATACCCATCCTATTTCTCCTGCTTCATCCTGCAATTACTAAAATTACACAGGAAGTGAAGCAGGACTGCCAAATGGATCCAATGTTAGTGTGGACTGATACTTCCATGTGCTTTCAACATACTATAATTCAAGATGTATTCATAACTTTTCTGTTACAAACACTCTTGGTATATCATCTTTTTTCTTAAACAAAGCCTCTTAGAAGCTAGAAGAACAAAAAAAAGTATTTGAATTCAAAATCTTAATTTGATAAGCTTCAATAGTAAAAATCTAAACATTTCCTATAATGAACTGCTTTTTCCCATTTCACTAGATTCTAAAACAAGTTTGTCTCAGATTTTTCAGTGGTTATGAACTTCTGAAAAAATACAAAATATGCTGAGATGCAGATTAACTGCAATATCACAAACTATATTGCAAGTTTAATAAAAGATATCCTAATATTTGACATTGGTTTATCCATAATCCATATACCTGGCACATACACACACACTTTTCATCCTACAACAAATCCTCTGACTAAAACTAACCTTGATCAAACATATTATGGTTTATGAATTCTCAGCAGCATCTATCTGTATCTCCTTTGTGTAATTCATTGTAGAGATTTAGCTGATTATAGGCAAGCATGAGGAATCTCCCTTGATTTCAAAAGGACTGTTCGAGGCATGAAAAAAGCAGGACACACCTCACAGCTTGCACACTGCCACAATACATTAAAAATCCTTTTGAAAATTACGTATCATTCTACTAATTTCTTCTGATCAGAAGAGTAAAAATCTGGATTGACACTTTCTTCCACTGTAAGATAAAAATTCAGTGCACAAATAAAGTAATTAAGCCCCAGTTCTTTTGACATTTACTTTCTTGCATGACTCATGACCATCTTCAGCCTGTGCTTAATAAAATGTTTTCAGAAAGACTATTAAAAACCCCCAACAAACTCTCTGTTATAGCCTTTTAATCCAGTGCTTCATTTTCTTGCACAATTTGAGCTCCAGAATCAGTTTTCATCTAAGTGTGCCAGGTGGCATTTAAAAACAAAACAAAGCAAATGGAAAAAAATTTTTATTTTCATGAATCCAGCACATGATGCTTCAGAGCTTCTTTAAAAAAATGGTTGGGAGGGTAAAAACTATAGCAACAAATTTCACTCATTTTAAAATAAAATACTAGAGAACTCATGCTGCAAGCTTCCAATAAATTACTACTAATTATGTTTACAACACTGAGCAGGCATATAAAAAAGTCAACAACATGAGTACCAAAGTTGACCCAGAAGGTTTAACACTCCAAACAAGAATGTCAGAAGTTATTGCAAAGAATTTCAGCACAAGAAAGGTAAATTTTTCTGCAATTTTCTAACTAGGAAACATGAGCAACAATACTACATTATTAAGACTCTTTCTGTAAAGAGGTGTTTATATCTAATCAACAATACAGAGGCTCCAACATATTTGACTGGCTTTCTCCTGCTATTTATAGACAGTTTTACTGATTTCCTATTCCCCATCTCTTTTCCAGCTGCAGCTGCAAACCCCACATTTTCTACCCTACCTGCTCAGAGCCACCCATTTCCACTTTTAATCACTGGAGTATACAAATGACAAACTGTGTTTATTGTCCAACGCTGCACAGAGTTTAAAAACCAAACAAACCAACCAAAACACAGCATGTCAGACAAAGAAATTATAGAAAACTTCTTCTGGACACAGGAAAACATTGCAGTCCCTAAAAAAGGAAAAACTCCTAGTAAGAACAATACAAAGTAACACTGCTGCAAACTACATCAGAGATAAATGAATATACAGTGGAGCCCTATAGCTCTACCTATTCACAGATTCCTAGGAAAAGCCATTATTTAGGCTTGTGCTGGCAGCTACGTGTAGCACATTTGCAGAGAATTATTTAAATAATTTAAGAGACTAAACTAATACATTATTTACAAAACAAAATAATTCAGCTTCATGAAATGCTAAGCTGGTCTTGAAATGGTTGCTAAGCAAGAAGGCTTTGAATGTTCATACTCAGTCTTGTCATTAAACAATTAAGAATCCTAATCAAGTGGAAAGTAAACAATTAATATTAATAGGTATTAACTTGGCTTTTGTCTGGACGTTCAAGTTCCAACTGCCAGAAAGGAAGTGTATTCAGCATATTCAGGCTTGAGCTGGAAATATTTACACAATAAAGGAAACTTCTTTGTGGGAAATATTAAACTAAGTGGGTTTTAAAGAGATCTGAAAGTCTGATTCTTAGAGAGTTCTCTAAAATGTCTTGTAATTGTCTGCAAAGATCTGTTCTCTATTCATCCTCCCTTTTGAAGTTTTGTCATTCTGGCATCCTTGCACAATCCCAGAAGAAACAGGAAAAAATATCCTTACTCTATCTTGTCCTTCTGTTCTTCCAGGCTGACACTTCTGAAGCCCATATAAGCATAGTTAAGAAATGTGCTCTCTTCCTAAAGTACCTCCCCCATCCAACCTTCCTAATAGGAATACAGCAGTATCTACCAGATAATGGTAGTTCATGAGGAATGGCACCATCTCAGACACATCCATTTCTGATTCCTACTGAAGGAACACTGAAGTACCCTTCTGGAAAGTTCAGCTCTTTTAGCTAACTAGCACCTTCTGGAAAGTTCAGATCTTTTAGCTACCTAGCACCTGACACCTTTGTGGCTCCCTGTTTCTACTACCACCCAGCTGACAGCAAGAAGAGAGTTATTACCTTTTTGCTACCATTGTTTCTACTAAGACACCTACAAGGTTTTCTCACAGTGAGAAGGCTTCCTGTGCTCTTAACTTTCACTAGAATGTCACAACCGCACTCGCAGACTCCAACTTAAGAATTAAAAATGCTTCTCAGACAGAAAAGACAATTGAAAAAAAGCACAGAGAAAACCCATGAAAATCCAGGGTAGAACCAATACATATGGTAATTACTTATGGTGCCAAGAGTATATCAACATTAGTTGCTTAAGTAGCATTTTACTAGAGTAGAATTCAAATTCTTTTGAAAAAGTAGGTATGCCACTGTATAAAAGCATTGCACACTTTCCCAGGCAGCTCTGGCCAGATCATTTTCAGTTATTAGACAGGTTACACTGCAAATCACCGGATTCTAGGAATTAATTTTGAAAGAGCATGACTACATAGTTGGCTGCACTAATTTACTCTTCCCTTGGCCTCTGCTGCAGAAAGGATCCTGGCCTATAAAGACCCCTGATCTGATCTAGCTCAGCCATCCTTTGCACGCTGTCTTCTTTAAAGATAAAAAACACATTCTGAATTGTGTCAGCAAGGAATGAACATTACTGTCAAAATGTTCCAGTTGGGGCAGACACAGTAGTAGAATGCATTAACACATTCCAGCTATCAGGGTTGAAAAACTTGATGCAGTACCTTGATTTCTTTCTGTCCTATGCATTACTGTATGTGCTCATTTATTCCACACATTTCAGTGTTTGTACACAGTTTGAAGAGCACAATTCACTGTGACTATTTTCAATTTCAAACATAGCAAATTGAGAGTCTGAAAATGGAAGGGTTTGAGTAAAGAACAGAAAATTAGGAGAAACAGAAGAAAATTAGTCACAAATAGGAATTTTTTTTTTTGTTTTAAGCTCTGAGACTTTCAAAAATCCATTGGACTATTTAAGCATAGATGTTAACATGAGTTTTCATTTCTATACTAGCAGAAAGCTATAGAACACAACTTATTTAGATCTTCAAATTTTTTAGTGTTTATTTTCATTCTGACATACTTTTGGTATTAAGCTTTATTATTCAAAGTGGCCAAAAAATCAACACTAAATCAGAATGAATATCACAAAAGAACCAGTAGATGGCAATAAAAAGATCTGTGATAAATTCTGATTTTGTAAATATATATAATCCATAGTAATTTACAACCAGAAAAACTGGATTTTTTTTTAACCTCATTGATATGGTTCCAGGAGGCTTCTTGAAGCAGCTAACATTTATAAAATTTTATACAGACAAATCCATGAATCTTTCCCCACAGCTGAAGGTGAGAAAAAAACCAAAAAAAAACCTGAGAACAATCTGTTCCTATAACTCAGAAGAGAACTTAGCTAAAATACTTCTTCACTTTATATTAAAAACTAAACCTACAATTTCAATAATCTTTTGCAAACTAATATGAATATAAAATGCACTGATATTTGACTTCATTTTTACTCTTAAAATATTGCCAAACAGTAAAATAAACAACCAATAGAATTTGTTAAGTCTTTAGACATAGTAGTTATATAAGTCTTTATAGCTTTAGAAGTTTTCATTAAGTCTCACACTGAGGCTATTCAGCAACTACTGGAAATCTTTGCCAGGGTTTCAGCTTGAAGTTTAAATATCCAACTATTTTTATGTCTCACAATTTCAATTCTAGGAATAAACTGCAGTGGCTTACCTGTCTAGCAGAGAATAAAAAAATCAAATTACTATTTTGTATTGTAATAAAAATAACATACATACTTGATTTTTAAAGGAGGGCTTTTAGATATGATTTCTTATATATATATTTATATATATATACACACATATATGAAGTAAATGTTTGCAGCTGAGGTAGGGGTATTCTAGAAGAGAACAATATGTTAATTGAAATCACTAGTGCTTTGTATTAACCCTTTTTAATATTCAGCACCAGTAATGCTGCATTTTTCCATTTTTCTATGTTTTCCCATGTCCAAGCATAGATTAAGTCTTGGCTAGGATGTGTGTTTTCACTGAAATAAAATACTTGATGAATTAAATTGCCAAGTATTTTCCAAAAAATACTTGTAAGGTAAGGGTATTGTAACTTGTAAGGTATTAATTAGTATTTTTAATTAATTAATTAATATTTGCTCATTATAAGTAAATAATCAAATATTTTTTTAATATACATTTAACTCTTAGGAAGAAAATGAAACCACACATCAAATATTTACCACCACATGCACTACCTTACAGTCCTATTTGAAAACTGACAAACCACTCAGATTATAAATGTAGTATATATGCATACATGTCAGTATGGAAAAAACACATTACCACAAAAAATGAATTAACACATGGAAAGAGAGATACCTCAAGACTGCTTCCAAAAGAATTTCAGCAGTAAGAAAGTTAAAAAGAGTTTAACACTCTCAGAAATCAATGCTCTCGGAAAACTATTTTCTCTGATTAAAGACCAAATACACTGAAGACAAATAAAGAATACACACTGCAATTAGCAGAAAGACATAAATGGATAAGCATGAACTAAAAGCACTTTATTTTTTAAGTGGCACTGACAGCTTGGAAAGCAGAGACTGAAAATTTGGAGGGAGTCTGTTGGAGGGCCATGTACAGGGGTGAAAAACCTGACATATGAACACAGGTTGAAGAAACTCCATTTGTTACGTGTAGGTAACAGAAGGCTTGGGCAGGTGGGTAAGATCTAATCACATTCTTCCAGTGCCTAACAGGTAGTTTTCAAGAAGACAGGGGTACCCTCTTCACAAAGTTGCACAGTGGAAGAACAAGAGGTCATGAGCTACTAAGATGGACCAGAGAAATTTCTTTCTTCCCATAAGAAAAAAAAACCCTATTATTTGCCACGAGAACAATTAAACAGTGGACCAGGCTGCCCAGAGAAGTGGTTGACTTTCCCTCACTGGTAGTGCTCAAGTCTTAGTTTATCTTGATAAAGGCATTGAGAACTTAATCCAGGGTCCTGCTTTTAGCAGAAGGTTTGGGCAAATAATCTCCAGGGGTCCCTTCCACCTACACTGCTCTTTAACTCCATATGTGAAACTCTGCAGCTCCTATATGCTACGTTGGCATCTGGCAATAACACAGAAATAATTTAGCAAAAACACCACTTTATGCACAGCTGTTATGCTCCAACCTTCGTGCTTCTGTAACTCCACCAGTATCAAAGGATTTATACATGTGTGTATGCTGATGCAGACTATTTTTCTGCATTTTTTCCCAGTTCCTTTGCTACTAAAGTTGGCCCTTACACAGATGTATATTTAGCATATGTTCTAAATCCCAAACTCATGAGTTCTAGATGAACAAAGCAGTTTGCTCCACACATGCAGCATGCTACACCATGCAGGACCATGCTTCACTTCCACCTGGCCTGAATGGAGTTGTGTACATTACTGCCAGGAAATAATTCAACCAGAACTGTTTTGTAAAAAAACAAAATTACCCAGCTTTACGGGGAGAAAACAGATTGCACTGAAATATGTTGCAAAACATTTAAGAAATTTTAAAGGGAAAAAAAGGGGAAATACTTTAATTTTGACATAACAATCCACCTAAATTTGCTTTTGCTCAGAAAGTGGATTCAAAAGATCTTCAATTGCACTCAGGATGCAATGTTTACTGATTTTCAAGTTTGTGGAGAATGCAAAGCACAATGATGCCTAGAACTAGATAATAAGTATACCTACCTTGTCACCTACTAGAATTCAAACTATTTGACTCTGGTAGTTTTTCCCAGTTTCTCTGGCACACCATTTCAGAAACAACTGTCAAGCTTACTGTTGAACTGACTGAGTGTTGGGACTATTACATCAAGATTGTTCAGCAGAAGCTCAAAGAGTTTCTAATCTATATATGGAGGCCATTGATGAAAAAATACACTCAATAAAATGGAATTCTAAAGCAAAGCTGTATACCAGGCAACTCTCAATCACTTTGATTTTTGATCAGCTTTATTGACACATTACGATTCCTGCTTTCCAGCCTCTTATAAACAGATCATCAGCTCCTTCTCACTCAGAAAAACCAAAGCTTAAGAAAGGATTAATTCCTTTGTTCTACTCCATACTTCTTACAGAACTGATTTTTCAATACAGGTTTTTCTATGATGCTGATAAAGATCTAAATATTAAATCAACACAGACCAACTGTTTAAGCTATGTTCACTACAAATACACCACCCATGTCCCTATGCAAAGGTGCTCATTTTCATCCATAGCAGAGCTGATTACATTCTTTTCAAAATCACATTTCTATACTGTAATGTCACATTTTATATTACAATTAACAAGAAGGACCTTCATCACTTCTTAGTATTTCCAAGCTAATTCCCAAATCCCTCATGTGACGTAGAACATCCAGGCTAAGTGCACTTCTGCAAAAAAGCTTTCCATTAGTTTATTACACTTCAGGGCTGGATACGTGAGTTGCTTTTGGAGGCTAGAACACACTCATGAGGAGCTGTACTTCACAGCTACTGCTTCAAAACCCTGCTACTGATGTACTGTTAGAAGGAAAAATGACTGCATAAGGGTTGCACTTAAGAGTAGAACTGATTTCTTGAACTCAACTCTTACAGCAGTCCCGACACTGATTTAATTCGCATTCCTTAAATTTATCAGAGTCCACATTAAAAAGGATTAATCATCAGGAACAAAACTCTTTGTCAATAATTTTTGCAAGAAAAAATTTTAAAAGCAGTGCAGAATTAAAGTTACACTTGTTTTAACCTACTTCCCTAACGACGCACCAAGTTTCTTCAGAGTTATTTCCTTTTTTTGTGGTTCAAATCAGTGTAGGCAGTCAGAAGTGATCTGGAACAGTTTCACACAAGCACAGACAAGTGCTTGGAATGTCCTACTTTGCACCTGAATTCACACCAGAATTATGTGTCTATGGTGAAGTCTGAATAACTAAACACACAATGTGATACAACTGTTTTTAAATTATGTTAATAAGGATTTATTGTTTCCTGCTTTAAGTGCATTCAGCTACTTCTTTTTGTTTGAAAACTGCACTGCCTGCACTCAGTTAGCATCCAGCCATAAGTAAAAGAGGGGAATTTCATCATTCTGCTCCTGGTTCAAATCATGTTGCCATGGAAGCAGATGTTGAATTGATGAAAATAGGTCAACTGTTCAAAAAAAAAAAATCACTGGTTTAATACTTTAAAAATTATTATTATATTTTATTATTTTATTGCTAGCCATTATTTTGAAATTGGTAATATTTTATCCTGTGGTATTCTAATTAACATTTACTTTGCTCACACAATACATATTCCCACCAAAAATGTAGACAGCATCAGAGTTAAGAGTTGTTAACTGGAAAAAAATATTTTGCATAAATCAGTAGGGGTTGGGTACTTAATGCTTACAAGAATATCACACACAGTTCTTTGTTACTTCAGTAGTGTGGGGCTAAATGTTGACAGATAAGCTGTTATCATTTGAAGAGTATTAGTATTATTAAAAAGCACTAGCTTTTTTTTTTTTTTTTTTT
>VZRH01007406.1:676482-691352 GCA_013397555.1 Urocynchramus pylzowi
TTTTTTTTTTTTTTTTAGAACAAAAAAAATATCAGGACATCACTAAAACCCGTGCTTGGCTTTGACAGCAACAGTGCTTTTCAGTTTAGTTTTGCATCAAACAGATATATAAATACTCAACTGGAGTCTCAGTTACTATAAACTTATTAAAATACTTAAAGACAGCTAAGATTTAAGTAGGTTACCCCATCAATAGAACATGTGAAAATACACATAGCCAACTCAAAGAAATTTCTTTAACATTTTGAAACTGCCTGCCAAAATGCTGTCAAAATACCGCAAACACTCGGTAAAATGTTCATCTTCACCTGCAGCAAGCATCAGAAAATAAAATAACTCACCTGTATCCTGTTTTTCTGAATCTCTGCTATGTGATCTAAAACACTTTTCTATCAACACCCTGACACATCTGAATTTTTTCCTACCTTGACATTGACATACTTTAGATGCATCAGGTTTGTCCTAGAAGTTTAATGTAATATATTCTGTTCCTGAATATTTCTTTACATCTGAAATGCAGAGTTTAATCATTCATGAATAGAGTAAAGGTGCATGAGAATACTGCCAACACATGAGATTTGTGCTCCTTTCATAGTTCAGATATCTTCCTGTAGATTAAGTGATCCTTAAAGTAAAAAGGCTCAGTGGTGCAGAAGTCCTGCAAATTTAATCCACCACAAACCTACCTCAGCACTGCTGTGTGTCTCCCACACACTGCTGCTCCTGCCCTGCTCCCTAGTGGACGGGGTCAGACAGCTTCTCCCACACCAGTTCCCTGATATGTTTCATCACGCACCAGGTAAAAGAAAGTCCCGGTGCAACAGATAAGATGGGTGTAAATACACAGGAAGCAAAAGCAAAAACATCCTCATCTCTTGAAGCTGACATAAATCTGTACTGCTGCTGTTCATGGCCCCACAGCATCCAGTAACCCTCCTGTCTTCAAACCTTTTGTAATCAATTTAACCTGAAATATGCACAACAGAACTTCCGATTAAAAAAAATTTCTGCAACTAAGAACATGTTTAACTGTCAACACAACTGAAACAATTTTCAACAGAAATAAAACTCATGTTTGCTGTGCTCATTTTCATATAGTTTTTTTAAATTAAATTTCTGTATAAAATGTGTTTCACTTTGGAGAACTCTTTTTGATTCTAGAAAGTTCAAAATTTGTGTTATAAAACTTTTTGCAATATTGTATGACCTGAGCTATTCTCCATCCCTTTAAAAACTAAAACAAACCAACAAAAAAAACCCAAACCCCACACCTGTGAAGATGTTAAATACTGTTTAAAATGTACTGAAAGAATGTCCTTGAGACTGCAGAAGTCTTACATTTCACATTGAGTAGTTTTGGAACTGTTTATAACCAACCAACACCATTACAAAAAAATCACATGGCTCGTTATGCTCCAGAAACATACTGTAAGACTCACATCTTTCTTTTGTATCTCTCTGTTTTCTCAGACAATAAATAGCTGGTAATAACAGAAAAACAACAACAACAAAAAAAAAATCAGACTGGCATATTTAAAATCAGCAGGCATACTGGATACTTTTGATCAAAACGTCTTTAATAGATCTTTTCTGACCACTGCATTACGGCTTGTTGTTTTGTTGTTTGGTTGTTTTGGGGTTTTTTAGACAAGAATAATTAGAGAAAGTTTGACTTTTCTTTAACCAAATGAATACCTTTCATTTCCTCTGGCTCGTCCAGCAATAGCCTCCAACAGTCCCTTCATACAATGATAATTATAGATTGGGGGTCTTCACCGAAGTTGCTTCTCTATATAAAACAACATTTTCCCCCTCTCCTCCCCTCAGTACTAATTTACCTTTTCCATCCAAACTTTCTTCCTTTATTTTCTGAATCTCCCTTTCCACAGCATTTACAGATAATTTGAGATACAATGTTAAGGAGTTCCAAGAGCTACCTAATTATTATGCTGCAATTCCTGTTCCCTAAAGGGTTGCATATAAACAGAATTTAATTTTAGAGAAAAATGCTGGTACTCTCCTTTGGTCTACCAAGAAACAGAGGTCTGCCTAGAGATCAAATAGCCATCTTCACATTTAAACAGATAAAAGGCTAACACACAGCAAGCAAAGGCAAAACCAGCCCCATCTCTGAGCTATCAGAAAGCCATACTGCTTGCATTTACTCATCCAGTTTTCACAATATCACCTCTCTAGATATGTTGTTCAGTAATGAGCTATATCATTACATTTGACTTGCTAAATTAGTTTTCTATTAAAACTACACCTCACTGAGGTTAATGTAAATGTCCACACATGCATAACAGAAGAGTGCATCAGGCTGCCTGTAGATGCAAATTTCAGCAAACCAGTTGACATGATTCACATTTACCGCTAACTCTGCAAAACTTAAGGCTTGGAAAATAAAACTCAAAACAAGCTCTTAATTCATTCCACAACACTTAATACGCGTAAAATGAACAAAAAAGAAATATATGCTCCTGATGCATCTCTGTAAGGTGATGCACTTTTGTAACTACACATAAAAAACCCAGACCATTTGCCATGAGAAAAGTAATGCAGTTTCTAAAAGCTGAAACAGAATAATGGTAAAAGTCAAGGTAACGCAATACAAGAAAGCCCCGAAGGAAAGATTTATAAGGGCAAAGTCCTGCAATATCAGTTCTGTAAATACCCACAGTCATCCCTCCATGTCTGAAAAGGAATGACACTGATGTGCTTACTACATGGAATTAGGAAAAGATTAAACCCAAATGCTGTTACAATCACAAATATTTACACTCATGACACACAGTTGTTTCAGATAAGCCCTACAGGATATGTCCATAAAGATTACGTAGAAGTCTTTTTAAGATATGCTGGGGTCACAACCCAAGCAGAGAAATAAACGGTTCACAAAAATGTGATTATTTCACTTCTTGAAATAGCACTACTAAATACTTGAAGTACATGAAGCAACAAATGTACGGTATCTTGGGAATGCTTGGGAAAGTATGGCAACAGCAGTCACAGTAAATGAAAACACAGAAGAGAAAGAAATCAAAAAGAAAGACTTTGAAACACTTCTTTGATAGGGAAATCTTAATTTCCTTCTAATATAAGATGTGAGGTAAAGTCTAATTCCTGCTATCATTTCCACCGGTGTCTGTGTTATTTGCTACAACATGCATTTTTTGAAGGCAGACTTACCTCTATCAATGCCACAGTCAGAACAAGGTCCATTTTTGAGTCTGGGAAAAGGGCATCCACTTCTGGAGACATTCCAATCAGTATACAATTAGTAACAACTGATATTACACTCATAGTTTCAAAGGCCAACTGAAATAAAACAAAAATATATTCAGAGTTATGACCATTACCTCTAGCTTACTAGACCCCAAATTGCTCTGCATGATACCACTGTCTTCATTAAAGCCCCAGAAGACCCATTAGTTTAACTTATTTTTCTGTCATCTTTTGAATTCCATGGCATAGGACTTGTTTGGCAAGCAGTCCAGACCTCATCAGCTTGACAAGACCACAACAAGGCTGTAACATGAACACATGAAAGAGTAAGCACTCATCTGCAGTTGTACTCTCAAACAAATTTATTTCAGGACGAAGGAAAAAGTGCAAAATTCCAAGAGAAACTAGTAGTCCTAACACTTGCTTTGGAGGTTCTGTCTGACTGTTAAGAGGAAAAGGTAAGAATGCCTTTTTAAAATCACAACCACCTGAGATTTGTTGAAAGATTTACATTTAAACACATGCAATAGCACAAGTCTAAGAAGCTTTTGCCTATAGAGCTCCCACAAAATGTCTGAAAATATTAATACAGCTTAACAATTACATTTGCAATATAATAGTTACTTATTCCAAGGACTTGTCTGAAATGAGAAAGACTGACATAGAATTGTAGTGATTGTCACAGTGAATTAGCAGAAATAACTTCTTCCTTGACAAAAAGCTAGTGACTCAGCTCACCTGATAAAATAATTCCACTATTCCTTTAACAGAAATCTTTCAGCAAATGCTCTCATTTCCCATATGAAATGGCTGACTTAAAAATTTAGTTATTATTTTTAATTCACAAAGTAAATTAATTTCTGCTATTAGTTAAAAAATGACACCATTAAACAAAATTACTGTACTGTAGTAATGTAATATTTTTTCAGCCTAATCCCTTGATTGAAACAAACTATTCTAGCAAAAATAAATGCTATTAATATACCTGCAGCTATACTTGTGACTTATGACCACAGCCTGATTATTCTGGTGGTTACACAATTGGTCAATGCAGCTATATGCCATTAAGATATTGGCAGCATAGATCTGGACTGAGAAAGTACATCCCATGTTAAAATGCAATCAGATTATAATTCACACATTTTAATGAGACATTATTAAAAGACTTCACCTCTAAGTCCCCTTCATTAATATCTATGTGTGTGTCTAATGAACATTGTTCAGAATCCTTGGTTTGCATATTTTTACTGTATATTTTACTTGAGGTTTCAGGATTTCATTTCTCAACTCTCACTTGTTTCATTTGATAACATTTACAACCCCTCCAAACTGAATAATCCATTAGCTCATCGTGCCCTTTATCTCCATTGCATAACATTAGAAAACCTGTTAAATAAAACTAGAATATGGATCATCTCCTAGAAAGGTCACCCAACTATATCATTCCCTTATCAAGCACTGATATTATGGAATGCTAAAGTTTCTGGGTGCAATTTAGTCACTCCAGAAAACTCTGGTTAGGATCAGTTCACTGATGCAGCACACTCAACAGGCCCCAAAATAGCTGGTGGCAGCATGATTGCATGGACAAACAACTGAGGAGAGAAAATGCTTAACCCAGTACTATTACCATGAAATTGTTTAGATAGACTACAGTGTTCAGGCTGTGCAGAAAGTTCCAGCTCCTGCTCACAGATCCAGGTTATTTTCAAATTAGTCATCTTGAGCACCAGTAACCACGGGTGCATCAGCCACAAGCCTGGCTTAAGAATCCAACTACTTACCTATTCGTCCATTTCTTTTGAAACCCCTGCTGAGCTCCACACTTCTGAAATTGCATCAGAAGTTACCATTTCTAAAATACACTGGCTATAAAGAATACTGGGCAGTATCTGGAAGCTTTGCTTTGAAGTTGCAACAGAAGTACAATACATACACAAGAACTAAAGAAAAGATCTGCTTTCTTTTCCAAGGCAGCTGAAAGGCATGTGGTCAAAAACTCCACCAAAAATATCACTGGGTATATAGTTGGACAGATGATATTCCAAGGCATTGAAAAGAACAAAGTACCGACTGAACTTTGAAGTGGCTCATGGGACAAACACAAAGCTTTCATACTGTTGCTGAAACATCTTTCAAACAAATGAATAGGAAAAAAAAAAGACACAAAAATTACCTGCCAAACACCAATATTCGCTGTGGGTTCTGCAAATGGACGCTTGTAAACTCTGCACATCTTTAAGGCATCGGAGTATATCTCTGTGATGTTGTTTAACACTGCAAAAACAGCTGCCAGTGGATAAACACATGAGAAAAGACTCACATAGCCAAACTGTAGGAACAACTCCAGGTAATCATCAAAAGTACCCTGAAAAACAGAGGAAATAGAAGAACAATTTTAACCTACAAAAAAACTATGACAAAACACAGAAATAGTACTACAGTTGTAAACATGTTTCCTCATACCAAATCAGCTGTTTGGAAACGACTGCTGATAGTAGACAAGAAGAAGAATTTTTTTAAAATCCAATTAATTTAGAATTATTCAATCACTAAAAACTTCTTATAAGGGGAGGCCCATGCTTTTCTTTTTGCCTAATGCATTTTCTGCAAGTCACACTTCCTATCCTTATTACATGAAGTAACTACATAAACACCTATGCAGTTTTCTGAGCATCTCGGTTAAACAGTAACAGAAGGAACAGTGAAAAACAGAAAAAAACCCGATGCATTTAAACTGGCAGAACATCCTCCTGAGAGCACTGTGGCAATAAAAGTCCTAACATTTCAGATTGTCCATGAAAGACCTAACCAGAATGGTAGGCTGGTAGATAGGCAAATCTTTTCCAGTATTTCTGCTTGTTTATTTCAAAATGGGTAGGACCGAGTTAGTGGACCACTTGAAGATTGAAATCTACAAGGCAGCACTGACATCTGAAAAGAACAATTAGTGCAAACAAAAAACCCTATTTAACAAATCTCAATAGGTCTATCCTCCGATCTTTAAACCAAGAATGTGGGTACTTAAATGCTGATTAAGTACTCACATGCAGGTGATCATATATATATTTGCAAATTAGTTTTATAGTAATAATAATAGTTTGCTATGATTGCAGCAATTTTGTTATGAATGAACCTAACCAACCCCTTTTAAAGAAAAAGTGTTCATAAACAAAGGACGGTGAAATACCACAAAGAAGTTAAGGTGGGATCTAGGTATCTTGTATTTACACAGACACATGTATTGTCCTCTCACTCAAAACTGAAATCATGAAGACTTGACAGAAACTGAAATTATTGCAAGAACCACATGAGAGTGGTTTTGGCTCCATGCGTCAGGCACATAGTTATCTACTCTTTTTTGCCCATCGTAGCTGTTAAACTGACTGCCCTGCCCAACACCTAGTGCTTTTTTCTCCTAGGAAACAGAGAGAGGCAGTAGAAGTCTGCAGGCTCACAAATCAACATAGGGTACTCATTAATTGCACTTCTCACTTGAGCTCGTTTTGAAGTTCCACAGAATAGTTCAGTCTCACAAACCAATCTGCAGGCCAGACCATGAACAGCTACCCACCTTTTAAAGCCATCAAGATTTTTCCCTCAGCAACATTTTGTACAAACTCTAAATTTTACTAAGGTCTTCTTTAGGGACATTTGCAGGAACATCCACTGGAACGGAAGCTACACATCTGCTTCTGCTATCATTTTTCAGACAATCACTGCAGGCAGAGAGAGCTTTCCTTTGTGCTCCTCCTTCTGGTAACTGCACAGTACTCCCACTGCTTCCTCACACTTCTCATTTCCTTGCACAATACCTACTGGCTTTTAGAATAGCAGAGTATGAAGTAAGTAAGTATTTTATTTTTCTCCTACTCAATTTATGAAACTTTGTGTAGGAAAACAGAAGTCTGAGATGATGTTAAAGAAATTTGTAACTGTGCCATCAGCAGCCACAACATCAACTACAGCATCAAGGAAACAAAAACAAGGAATAAATTAAGGGAGAAAATTAACTAGAGGAGTGAAACAGAAATTAGAAAAATAATAATTAAAAATTATTGCAGGATGTTTAACATCTTAAACAGGGTTAAGGGCTGGATTATTTGAAAAGTAAGTGAGAATGAGGACAAAAAAATAGAGAATTAAATGCTGAAGAGTATGCAAAAGAAGGAATCAAAACAAAAGAGCCTGAAACACAGAATTCTGTCAAGACTCCTCAGTTACTAAACAGTCAAATGCTTCCCCCTTGTGACAGTTTTAATTTTAGAAATATTCTTGCCTGCTGATAGCTCACTGCTTGCAAACAAATCAGCGATCTAATATCGTTTATTCACAAGCACAGCAAAACAATAATCTTTTGACTGAATATCAAATTAAGGCTTTGAGTACACACTATTTAGAACTGGAACTGAGGCTAGCAGTGGACACATTGAAGGCAAAGTCCTAACTCTCTACAACTGACCTCTTGGGTACCCGTGAAAAACTATTCAGCGTACAAGAGTACAACAGGTGCAGTCTCATTTGATACAGCTCTGCAAGAAGCAGCACTGGGCAATGTGACTCAGAGACACCACACTGGCTTTGTATGTGACAGCTGAGAATCAAGAGCTCGGGTCTAAGAGGCAGAGCTCATTTGGTCAGGCTTGATGCTGACACAACTCTGGGAGCTGTGCTGGCTGATGTGCAGGTGCAGTGCTGGACTGTGCTGATTTACCAGCTCAGACACTAATGCAGGGACTTCTGCTGTGTTCTGCACTGCAAGACAGGCTGTCTAATTCTATCTCCCTCCAACCTTCACACAGGAACACATTTGTACCATTTTTAAATTGTAAAGGTGATAGTTCTTTCTCTTTTTCTCATTTCATGGCACTTCATACAGAAGAATCTGATATGGTGTTATTACCAAATTTCAAACTGCTAATGTCTACCTTTTACATGAAAGGTACACTATCTACATGTACTTCTTAATCTGTAAAAACAAAAATCATACAGTATTAAGACTCTTCTCACTGTGCTGGCAGCATCTGATCAAGTTGTCAGCCAGTCTGTGAGGCCTTAACATACACACCGACATCCACTGTGTAAATTCCTTTAGAATTTTAAGTAATGAATTGCATGGAATCTGCTAAACACAATTAAAAATTATATGGGTAGGAGGTGGTCAAGAACAGAACCAAGAAGACAGTGAATACCAAAACTGTGGTTTCAAGAGGCAAGAGCATCTAGCAGGAATATTGTTTTGAAGAGTTGGATTCTTCTGTCCTCTGTTTCTAGCCCCAACCAGATGTAAGTGCTCTCTCTCAAGCTCTAGTTTAACTGACCATTTATTTAAATCAGTACCGCTGCAAAATCAAACCAAAACAGAAATAATTTCCCTCTTCCCTGTGTCAGCCTACTCATCCTGGTAGTTTTTGGGTTACCCTTGGGGACTAACAGCATACTACACAAATATTTCTTTCCAATGACATGGGGTTAGGTAGCTCCAGATAGAGCTGTTCATTCGTTCCCCTTCATTCTGGTGTTACTAGGATCCTGCACTGTATCCACTTCTTGATCCAGGATAACACACAGCTGCATAAACAGCTACCAGCAAAGCTGATGAAGCTGGAAATAAGCTGCCATGCCAGAAAGCCAAAAATATTCTTGTTTGCCTTGGCTGACACCTCTGTCAACTCCAGCCCAGAAAAGTTTTAACTCTTTTAATTACTACAACGTACCAGATAGGTTCCCATTTCTTTTTCCATGGTAACCTGTTCAGCTAATGACAGGTCCACATCAGTTTTCGTGGAGCATGTGCGTTTCTTCATCCTCCTGTTGTATGTCTTCTGCAGCCAGTAAGGAAGCAAGGATTCTGCAAACTGGTTGAGGATCTGCGAAGTTATCAGCAAAGTGGCCAAGCTCTTAAGTTAAAAAAAAATAAATTAAAAAAAAATACAACTGTGATGAAACTATGATCATTTGCAATTCTGTGTGCTCAAGTAACACTGTAAGTTAACTGTACTATGAAAAAAAGGCCAGCCTAACAAACCTAGGAATAGCATATGAAAAGTGTAGATGATCTAGTTCCCATCCTTTGCTGTGTGCTGAAAAGGACTAATTAGGAGTTAGCAGTCTAAATATTTTGTGTATCTGGTTGTATCTTGAAAACAGTACACCCATTACAATGAAGAGCAATGCATATTTAATACATGCCAATGACACTCACAGAACTAAAGACAGAATTTTTTCTATGCTTTTCATTTCTTGACTTTACCTGAAAGTAGAGAAAATGTCACAAATGCTATGTCTGGTATAGGTATATAAAGTGTTTTGCTAGAAATCATTTCAGAGTAACAGAGGTCTTGAGCTGAAGTTCTTGTACTGCTCATTATGTTTAGAGCAAAAATATTTTCCTTATACCAAATTTTCATGCATTTGAGTGTGAAAGTTGATTTAAAATACCAAGTACGAATTATTTCTGCTTTTATTTATTCTCACATCCTCACTGTAGTCGAACTTAATCACAACCCTATCCTCAAGAGTCTCTCATTAAGAACAATACAGAGAAGAACATCTTCTAACATAAAAGGAAATAGAGAGGAAATGAAAATTTCCCAGTCTCATCTGTGAGAGAAAAATCAAATATATTTGAAAACAGTTCCTCATTTAAACAGAGAGAAAGAATTACTCTGCTATGATTCTGCAATAATCATAGAGGAACTGAAACATGGAAGCTGGATTTCTAAGAAAATATAGGTGAAATATATTAATTGCCAAGTTTATGTTTTAGAACAACTATTGAAGTCTGTTTTAATCAATCCTTTGTTTTCCTAGATTCACCAACATTCTTAAGATGTTCTTGGAACTCACCTGCCTCAAAAGCTTCATATCAAACAACACAAAGGCAATGTAGAAGAGAGATGCAAAACAATTTAAGAAGTTGAACTGCAAATAAAAATATTTGGTTTTAGTACTCGAGCAAAAGTTCAGATGCAGAATATAATCTAACAGCTGCCTTGACTAAACAGCTAAATGAAGATGTAAACTACCCATCAAAATTTTCTTTACCATTTTTAAACCTTAGGTCAGAAGAAACACATTTTCAATATTGGTCTTACTCAGTTTTTCACTTAACAAGCTTAATGCTCTCCTAAAGCAAAGTGTACAAAGAGAGCTACAACTGAATTACAAAATGTGGACATTAAAAACACATCACCTTCTACTTAACTTTCTTTTTTTTGGCATTTTCTCCAGATAACATTAGAAAAGAGATATATTGATCTTTATTTAGAGCAGTGACTTTTTTTAAAAGAGATACTTTGTCAAAATATACATGTTGGGTGATATGGCTCTCAATCTCTAAAAATGTTCTTTTATATATGATAGCTGCAGTTGATGTTTAATCACTGCAAAGGTTTTATCGCAAATTGAAATATTCCCTACTTCTAAAATGAGACATAATCACAGTTTTTAATCAAAATCTCAAGTTTCCTACTTGCTGTAAGAGCTGCAGCCCCTGTTTTGGAGCTTTTGGCCAACATAGATAATATTGGGAGTGCAGAGAGGCATTCACAGACTGAGAATGAAAACTGGGGGAAACTTACACATGACAGTTCATAATTTTTTAAATAATTTTGTATAAATACCCTATGGGGAAAAAGAAATGGTTCTAAGTTTTATGAGAAAGGCTACAGGAGGAGACAAAGCTGTAAGTGATAGCTGCAAGAGTTTTACCTCCAGAGGTTACAGATGGGTAACACCGAGATTTAACACAAAAAAGCCCCAAAACAAAACAAACAAAAACCCAAATAAACACACACACATACAAAAACATGGTGAAGGAAATAAAGAAGGAACTCTAAGGAAAGGAGGAAATAAGAAACGAAGAAACTTAAATGATCTTTTAAAAAAAGAAACAAGAAGATTAAATAAATTAAATAGATCTGCATATGCTACAAACTACATAGGAGTAGACTGACAGACAGGTATTTTCAGGTTCCTCTGACAAGTTGTCTGAATTTTAATACAGGAGGAAGTCAATACATGAACTTTTCAAAATATGGTTTACCATAAAATCGTGCAAAAAAATAGCTCTCAGTTGAAGACAGGACCACACCAATTAACAGAAACTTATATAGACAGCATCCTAATGAATGAACAATTCAATGCAAATAAAAAGCCAACTCTCCACTATAAGAGGCATCTAAAATAGTCTAGCAGTTACTGCAACCATAACAGAAATCTTGTTTATTCTGATATTTGTGCTACTATTTGGCCTTGAGCAAAACTGCACGTCACTGTGGTAATGCTAGGAAAGCACTAATAAAATACAGCACAAGCTGTCTTTTTAATAATCTTAAAAGCTGCTTATATGACATACTTACCACTAAAACCTTCAGAATTAAATGATTCTGATATGAAGATTCCAGCCTGTGGTTTTCTAAAATACCAACAAAATCATTAATTAGTAAACAGCAGAAGCTCATAGCATGTACTACACATTGCTATCCAAAGAGTGAACAGACAATTTTAGTCCACATGAAAATTACTTATCTAATAGTTTATATTATTCCAACACTTCATGGTAGAAATAACTTATACTATACAAATACCTCACTTAATCTATGAAGCTAATCTGATCCACAGTATTAATCACCCATATTTTTTACTACAACTTCAGTATTTTTTCTACCACAGAAATTTCTTCTTGTACCTATTTCTTACCATGAAGAGCTATTTTATAAAAGAAAAAACATCCATCGCTCTTAAGACGTAACAAAATGTGTCTAATTATTGATTGCTCTTAGGCTGAAAACTAATATATAATATATATTCATTATATATAATGGGAATATATAATGAAAAGCAAAAACATCAAATTTCATTCAAAACCAGTAAATGCTCACAGAAATATTCCCATCTCTTTCCAAGGAATTTAGATAAAACCCTACGCTCTAAAGCAAGACTAGAGTATGTAAAGTTCAACAGATGCATTACTCATTCTAAACTGAGATTTTCAGTTCATTGAAGACAAACTGTCAGAACCTAATGTTTCAGGAAGGCTGTTTTACTAGAGAAGAGAAAAAGGGAAGTGGGTGGGAGATTTTCAATTTCTTTCTGCTATTTTGTTAGATTGTACCTTTAAAGCCCTGGGTAAGCAGTAACTGGGAAGGCAGCACACTAGCATGTGTTGTGTCAACAAGGCTGAAAGGAGACACCATCACCTACGACCTTGCTCAGGACAAAACAGCAGAGCTCTGCTCTGACAGGAGCATCAACTTGGGTCTGACACGCAAAAATGCTCTCAAGTGACTGCAATTTTTACTTTTAGCTTTCACTACACAATCAGCTTTCATGATAAATGGGTGCAAGAGGTGTGCTTAAAATACCCCAGATTGTTTCCCATGCTTTGTCACTTTAGCTGTTGAAGTCAGATATTATCTGAAAATATGCCAGGTGGGAGAGAAGATAGGAGAGCCAGATGAGCTTTTCAGCCTATTCAGAGCACGGCAGCAGAAACATATTGGATAGCACAGAAAAGGCACAAGCTGTCAGTGTAGCAGGTTACATAAATACTGCCTCTGCTGAATACGAAACATCAGCTTAAACCCAAAAAAGTCTGGATTAAAAAACCCCTTGAGTTGCCTGTCAAAGACATTTTAGTCTATCAGATCAACATAACTGGGTATTTCACAGAAATGCCTTCCTTTGCAGTAAAGTAAAAACAATGAAACGAAACAGCCAACTGAGCCCTAGATATGAGTTTAAAAATCATTCTTTAAATAAAAACCTTGAACAGTCATAAACAAAGAAATTGCTCGTTTTTACTATCATGGATGTCAGGTTGAACTTGCTGAGCAAATCATTTTGGCAAGCATAATCAACCCCCACTTCAACACCTGTTTTTATTCTGTCTTCTGCATCAACCTCCCTTTTGCTTTATCTTTCTTCTCTTAATTTTCTGGGTCTCCAGTTTTAGTAATCTGGATTCTGTCCTGCAAATCAATGCCATATGGAGCTACACGAGGCAGTTAATTCTCCATTAGCTTAACCTATTAACTTTGTCTGAAAGTGACTTCACATGTCTGTAGAAGTGCTAAAATTCAAAATAAACACCCGCATTTCACTGTCCTTATGTTAGGCTGCAAAACACAAGGCCCAATCTGTTAAATAAATCACACACACGGAGGGGAAAAAAAAAAGGTAATCTATTATGACATTCCTCCTCTTCTCAGAGTGCCCAGAGAAATACATTTTGATTGGGATGTGGAATCCCAGTCTTTATTATATATGTAGCATACATAAACACTCTCATCTGACATTCAGAGTGGGCCTAGATTTGGTTCCATTATCTCAGTGCCTCTGCCCTCTGCATTGATGTACAGTAGACTAAAGTACAGTAAGCAAACCAAGGTTGTGGGTGCAATTTGTCAGGACAATCCTTCCTGCCATCCATGCACCTCTGAGCTCTTATCCTCATGCTCTCCTCCCATCCCTTTTGCCAGCACTATGGCTGAGACAGCCAGACAAAGAGCTAAATCAGGGAGGGGGAACTTCTGCAGCAAAGGCAGAGAGAGGCTGAGGAGCAAGGCAGGATCACCCCTTCTGACTGCATGTCAGACTCAGATTAAATTAAGTCAAATATGAAACTGCAATCTCAGAACACTCAAAATATAAGAAGTTAAAATGGCCATCTCTTTTATCCCACAGCAAGAACCTACTTTGAGAAATCTCTTTAGCATTCTGTTCAACAAGAGCTCACAGTAATGGATTCTACAAAGAAATCTGGATTCTAACTTGAAAGAAGCAGAATGACCAACTTTCTTACCCCACGACGTTAAGAATTCTGCAGCATACCGGTAGATACGGTTCATAATTTCAATCACAACGGCATAGATGATACTGGGCACGTACAGCATCAAGCTGCTGAAGTTAGACTCGTTCTCTTTGTGATAATCCAGAGCCCACTGCTCCAAGTCAAAGTAAATCATCATCACGTACAGTGAGAAGTAGAGGCAAAGGCACACAAATGGTAAGGACACCAGGTAAATCCGTAACTGTCTCTTAATACTTGAGTACACTGGCTCCTCCCTCCCAGTGACAGGATTGATCCCCAGCACGCCGTGGAAGCCTGGCCTTGGCTCTTCAAACTGTCGTTTCATCAGCAGCGTGCCCCAGCGGTACGTCAGGATGGCGCACATCCGCTTCCAGACCTCCAGTATCACAGTGGACCACAGCAGATTGAACGTGGCAAACATCACGTATTTGTCGTAGTCCTCCCACGCAAACACGTAATAGGGAATCCCAATGACAGCCATTGGAATCAAAGCAAATGTGAAGTATTCCAAGAAGCCAAAGTAGAGAGCAATGGTTTCGCCAAAGTAGCAGCGGATGGCATCTGCAGAAAGAAATGAATCAACTAAGACTCCACCTAACAAGATGTCAGTACAATATCAAACTTGACCTTACATGAACTTACAACTTTTCATTGGCCAGAATTTTTTTTCAAAATAACATAATAAATATCATTGCTTTTTCTTTCTTCCTTCACCCTTATTACAGAAAGTCAGACGGTTATCTGAATTATTTTTTTTTAACGTTACATATATACCCACATAAGCATACCATTCAGATGGCAAGGAAGTCAAACAGATACCCAGAGAATG
>VZRH01007406.1:700907-721674 GCA_013397555.1 Urocynchramus pylzowi
CGCCCGCCGCTGCCGCCGGCCACGCCCCTCGCCGCGGCCCTTCCCGGCCCGGCCCGGCCCAACCGCCCCTTCCCGGGCCCGGCTGCCCCTTCTGCGGCCTTTCAACATGCTCCGATGTCAGCGTTTTAAAAATGCTGCCGTGTCCGTGTGTTTCAGCAACGCTCGTATGGACCGCCAGCTCTCACTTCTTCCTCGTGTTTATTTCCACCTTTTGCTGCCTGTGCTGCCTCCTGTCCCAGAATCACAGAATCAATTAGGTTGGAAAAGACTTCTAAGACCATGGAGTCCAACCTATGACTGAACAGCACTGTGTCAGGCAGACCATGGCACTGAGTGCCACGTCCAGTCTTTCCTTAAACACCTCCAGTGACTCCACCACCTCCTTGGACAGTCCATTCCAATATTTATTCATCCTTTATTTGAAGAAATTCCTCCTGATAAACCTCCCCTGGCACAGCTTGAGACTATGTTCCTCTTGTCCTGCCCTGGTTTCCTGGGACAAGAAACCAACCCTCACCTAGCTACACACCCCTTTCAGTGGTTGTAGAGAGCGATAAGGTCACCCCTCAGCCTCTTCTTGTCCAGGCTAAACAACCCCAGCTCCCTCAGCCACTCCTCACAGGACTTGTGTTCCAGATCCTTCGCCAACTCCAGTGCCCTTCTCTGCACACACTCCAGCACCTCAATGTCCTTCCTGAATTGAGGGGTCCAGAACTGGACACAGCACTCGAGGTGTGGCCTCACCAGTGCTGAGTACAGGGGGACAATCAGTTCCCCAGTCCTGCTGGCCACACTATTCCTGATAGATGTCAGGATGCCATTGGCCTTCCTCACCACCTGAGCACACTGCTGGCTCATGTCCTTCTCTAGACGTGGCCTAAACTCCTCCTGGAGCTTGAGTTATAAACATACTGCGCTTCAGCTGCATCAGTTACTGTTCCAAACATTGTTTTGTACAGGAAAAGAGAGCCGTTTTGCATTTTGATACCGAGACTTTTGCAGAGAATATAGTTCCAAGCATCCATGTGTAGGTAGGAAGTGAGAAGTGTGACTGTAAAGCAGTGGTGGCAGGCAAAGGACATTGCCAGCAAAACATGCTCCCCTGCAGGGCTTGGAGAAGACTTTTCATCATATTTTTAAATAAATAGAGATATTTGTATGTAAATTTGTAATGACATTTTGATTTGTATTTGGTAGCAAGTATAAAATACTAGCTTTTGGTGATGAATTTTTCTGGTATTTATAGCCAATGAAGCAGTGAGGGTCTAGGGCACCATGGAGAATGAGGATATGCAAATACTTGAAATTTAGGTTCTAGAGACTGCAGTGGAGAGTAGAAAACAGACACTGTCTGTATCAGATAGTTTGGGCAGAACGTCAGACTTCTTAAATTGTGTTTCAGTCTTCTCCAGCTTCCAGTGGCCTCACCATATTCATCTCTGAGCGTCACCTACTGTGAAAACTCTCACTCCCTGAAGAGGTAGCATGGCAGTAACAGAGAGGTGGGTTTAACAAAAAGGGGGATCTTATTCTTGTGTTTTGCATGTTGGATGTCTCCAGTTATGATGCATCTCACGAATATTCACAATGTCTTCATGGGCCTTGGGCCTCTGGCCTCCTTGGCCTGACATCTTCAGTCTTCTAGTAGTTTACAAACAATTCTTTTAAAACTATCTCTGATACCTCCTACATTTATGAGTTTTCAGTGGGGACTTGACATTATCCATTTACTTTGGCCCATGCAAATAGTCATTCAAAATCAATCTCTTTTCTGCTATCAAATTAATTTTTCTATTGGACAAGGTCATCTTACGGTAATATTGCTTGATGAGACTGTCACATTTCCTCAGTGTCGTGTATCCACTAGGTGTCACATTCTTGCTATGCAATGAATTCTTTACTGTTACACTCTCAGTTTCTCTCTAGAAAGTTCACATTTTGCTAGCCATGCATAACAGTTTGCACATAATGCTGTATATGCACAGAAGAAAAATAGGATTCATAAGTAGATGGTGGATGTGTCTACAAAGTAATCTACACACACATGCAGTGCTGGCGCAGTGGAAACAGTCTCACCATGATGGCAAAAAGTAAATTACTTGGTGCCAATCACAGTATTGTAGAGGACAGGAATTTGCTCTTAAGAAGATTAGCTAATTTAAAGATGAATCAGGTATGCCTATCCTAAATTGCAAACTGCACTAGGACTATAGCTAAATATAAATCCCAAGCTTGTATCTGTTGGTGACTGTAGTCCAGCCTTGTGATTCTGCTAGCTGATTATAGCATTTTCATGGTCTGTCTCTGTCAGGCACCATGCAGACTGCAGACATAGTAGAATGGATGAGCTGTGGTAAGGCAGGAAGAAAAAGGGGGGAAAAAGAGAGACAAAAAAAGAATCCATGAAAATTTCAAGAGCAGAGGATTCATTTTTATTCTGTGGTTAACTCTCTTCTCCCTGGACTAATGACTACCACAGTACTTAACTAAATTGAGAACCCATTAATTTACTGTGAAGTGAAACTGGCTTTTACACCTGGTTGAAACTTCGACCATATTTTGGGTATAGTTCAATGGCTAGCTGAGCCCATCCAGCCACTGCCCACCACTGCCACTAAAAGGGTGAGATCCCACTCCCAGTCCACCATTATCATTTCCTTCTTCCTGTACCCACATTGCCAGACCTAAGGCTCTGCCCCTCACTTAAGCCAACCAGTGTTCAGCATTCACCAGATCCATCGCTGAGTCCATTCAATTTACCAGCTCCACAGAAAACCACACACTTTTGGTTTGTTTTGCCTTGTTCTCTTTCAATGATATAAATGAACTCAGATAAAGGTTAAAGAGCTGGCACAAAGCAAGCACCTTTCCATACAGCAATCATCCTTAATTCAAATGCATGTAGATGTATGTGCAGCATGACAACCATACTTCACATAGTCACATAATGAGATTAATATTGACTCTTATCTGAAGTCATATATAATAGCAATCATTCTCACGATATTTACCTTTATGGTTTTAACCATACTGGAATGCTGTGTAATCATAAAAGTAAGGAGCAACTAACAGCAAAATATCCTTTTAATTCACAAGCTAATGGCATATTAGTTTGAGTGCAAAATGGATGATGAGATTCCTAAAGTTTAAGGCTAACATTAAATTACCTTATTGTGTTATTGTGTTATTAATAACAATTGCATTAAAATTTTAGTAATTAAATTTCAATTAATGTGTTTGTCAGAGTAAGATACAGTGACATTTTACCAATTTTCAATGACATTTTTTGTCAGATTATACAGGATCTTTCCAAGAGTGTAATAAACATAATTAAATTGCATTCCTGCAAATGGAGGGTAAGTTATTTTTTGAGTCACACTTGGCACAATTTTTACATTCTGATAGGAATTTTCATATAAGTGTGTTCAGGCAGTACAAGTACTGTTTGTGTCAAACTCTGAAAGCTTTGATTCATAAACACTGAGCAACAAAGCTGATTGATTGTTATCTGTAAGATACAAGGAAGACACATTTTGTCCATGTGATTAGAAACATTTAGTTTTAGCTTAGGTATTTATTTCCAAATAAGATCATCAGGGAACAAAAAGCCCTGTCCTGTCAAACAAAATGGAAACAACATAAAAAGAGGAGGATCAGCCTGCTTAAGCCAGGAAGAAGTGAGATAAACCATTCTCAAATTATTACCAAGGAGGAGCAAGTAAAAGATAAAACATGCGTAAGATGTTATTCATCATTTATATGTGAAGAAAAATAAATTTAAAGTTAGGCAAACAGCATCCTAGCCTGTATCAGAAATACTGTGACTAGCAGGAATAGGACAGTGGTCTCCCTCTGGACTTTGCACTGGTCAGGCTGCACCTCAAGTCCTGTGTCCAGTTCTAAGCCTCTCACTCCAAGGAAGACGTTGAGATGCTGCAGCAAGTCCAGAGAATGGCAATGAAGCTGGTTGCAAGGACGAGATCACAAGTGCTATGAGGAGCAGCTGAGGGATTAGGGATTGTTTAGCCTGGAGAAAAGGAGACCGAGAGGAGACCTTATCACTCTCTGCAACCACCTGAACGGAGTGTGTAGCAAGGTGGAAGTTGGCCTTTTCTCCCAGGCAACCAGTAGGACAAGAGGAAATGGCCTCAAGTTGCACCAGAGAAGGTTTAGATTGGTATTAGGAAAAATTTATTCACTGGAAGGGTTGTCAAGGCTTGGAACAGACTGCCCAGGGAAGTGGTTGAGTCACTATCCCTGGAGGTATTTAAAAGCCGTGTAGATGTGGCACTTGGGGACATGGCTTAGTGATGGACTTTGCATTGCTGGGTTAACAGCTGGACTCAATGATCTTAGAGGTCCTTTCCAACCTAAATGATTCTATGTTTATTGCCTCAGTATTAGAGCAGCCTGCACAGCTGGGAGATGATGAGGGAGATCCAGCAAGCCAAGTGATCTTTATGTTTTGGGAAAGTGAATAAAGTCAGTAACTTTACTGTACATGAAGAAGTGTTTCAAAATTTCATCACAGAACTTTGAAAACAATGCATCCTTTCTGATTTTCTTTTGAGATGTGTCAATGTTTAGGATGCCCCAAATGGCGAGCTAAAATCTTGGCTTACAGAGCCTCCCTGAATTTGTGAAAATAATATATGAATTCATGTAAAAACTTCACAATTAACCACTGGGGTCCAGTTAACATAATTGTGATAGTTACAGGAGCAAAAAGGCTGAATTTTGCTGCATTTAGGCAAATGGAGCCATGAGGTAATGGAGGCTACAGTGCTGCTGATTAATCTATATGTCCTTCTGTTTCTACTAGCTATCCCTTCATTCCTAAAAGAATGTAGTTTACTACATTTACTACTAGACTTCACCATCCAGCTGCTGTGGAATAGTCTCTTATGATGCTATCACTGGTCTACTCAGAAGTAAGTCATCACTAGAATTTTCAATACATTCAGTTGGACTGACTCCATTCAGTGACTGGCATACAACACCTTTTTTTTCCTCTCATCTGGAGACTTCATCAATTGTAAAGGCTGCATTTAGTATGTCCTGCAAAAACAGGAAAAAAAAAAAAGCAGTGCATTTTGTATATTTTAATTTTAAGGTAATTGTCTTTCTTTGCATATTTTGTATTACAGAGAACAGTGTCTGTCATTCCACCTGGACAGAACATACTTGGTTTATCTGTTAGTGCAGGGCTAGAAACAGCACTGCACAGACAATTGGTTAATTACTATGATTTACTGGATAGCATAATTTAACACATTCTAACAAAATGTGTAGTATGGATTCATTGGTAGCAATGATGCCATGCCTGGGGCTGTGCCCCAAAGAGGCAGTCCCTGACTATACTACCTGATGCAGCCTTGCAGCCTTTTGTGTTTTTCAAATACCTGTTTTAATAATATCTCTGCCTGAATGAAGATTATTCTAAAAAGCTGAAAGAGCTTGAACAAGGTTTGGGCACGTCAAGTTCAGGGATTTGTTATTCAGCAAAAGTCCTTCCAGCCACTACCTTCAAAGTAACACTCACTGAAGATAACGACATGATAAATCCCCTTCCAGTCCTATGCTCAGGGTTCTGAATTATGAATGGGAATTGCTGTAGGAGGGCTGAAGAAGTTAATGATTCCAGTTATCTTTCACCTCTTGTGCCTGAATTCAGCTGTTGGACAACCAC
Organism: Urocynchramus pylzowi; assembly: GCA_013397555.1. NCBI lineage: Eukaryota > Metazoa > Chordata > Aves > Passeriformes > Fringillidae > Urocynchramus > Urocynchramus pylzowi. Next base: position 706,597 of record VZRH01007406.1, read on the forward strand.
AGCATGAGGCTTTAAGGCAAACCAAAATCAGAGAGAATAAGCACCATCAGCCATTCCAAATGACATCAGATATGTACATGGTGGTTTATATCATGCTTTGTGAACTATTTAATATGTTCTTACAGACAACTTCATGAGCTTATCTATATTGTTTGCAAATGCCACACCTCTATATAATCCGTTTTACTCTAATTTCTCAGTAACTTGAAGCATAACTTGGGAACTGGTCTTTTATGGAGCTCTTGATTATGAAAAGATGAGCTTTGTAGGTTTTCTAGCTGATTCTTCACAATGTCACAAACTGATTTCTCTAGGGAAATACATTCACTTATATAGTTAAGCAAGGGCTGTAGCACTGGCAGACTGCTGGCAAAGCAATCGTAGATTTGACAGCTGTCCAACAGTTTTAAATCTAAAGACACTGAGATCTGTTTTCTTTTCTTGCAATATACATGTTGCACTGTAAGATACATTTCCAAGTCTGCATATAATTTCTTTGTTTAATTGCTATCCCCTAGTATGAATTGTACACCTATTTATTTCACTGTTCTCACCATTACTTGGAAAATGATAAAACTATAAAACTACAAAACTACAGATATCCTACTGCTATTAATTGCTATTTCTAAGGGCCCAAACTTGTCATTATTTCTGATGTCAGTCTAGTTTTACATACTACATCTACATACTCAGATTCATATCTTCACCTTCATTTTCAGGTGACCCAAATTTCATGCATACAGGTGTTTACTCATCAAAGACTTTAAAGCAGAAATAAAAAATGCAGGCCTTGAATAAATCACTCTTAATTTTTTGATCAAAATATAAATGTGATCATTGAACTTCACGAAATTATGGCCCTTGCCACCTTAGAAACCAACAACACGAAGAAAAAAATATTGAACTAATGAAAATAGCACCATTTGAAATATTCAGTGAAACATTTTAGCAACTTTACTGAAGTAAGACTAGCTATTAAAGAAAAATGGGATGAGTCAAAAGAGAAAGCCTTTTGCTGTGATCTCTTCTACAGTGTACTGACGAGAAAAGTACTGACAGAACTAGGAGGTGAGCATATGCTATTGTTAACTGACTGCATGTGCTGATCTAGTTCAGCATGTACTTTTGGTATCCAGCTAGTTCCTTGAATGCAAAGTCAGGTACAGTTTTTCAACATCTGCATTCACGTGGGTCCCAGTGCTATCATCAAATGTTCAGAGCACAGGGTAATAAAGATTTATGATATCTGCTGGCAGTTCAAGGGAACATAAAGCACTCAAAGTGAATCTGAAAAAATGTTTAACCTGACTTGCCTGCTATAGTCATACATTCAAAAATGCCAGATACAAAATATTTGTAATGTTAAAGATATCTTATAAAAATTCCAACTAATTAGAGACTAGTATATTATCTTTCTTAGTATCAAATATTTCACTTAAAATCTAGTACTATGAGTCTGTGCAAAAAACCCCTTGATTTTATCAAGGTCTTTGAATTTCTTTTTTATTTCTGTAGTCTATAATTCTATAATCTGATTTAAAGCACACTCAGATATAGCAAACCTAATTTTAGGAAGAATTTATTTTAGTAAAAATCATCTCCAATCAGCAATTAGAAATGCAATGTAGTATAAAACAGAAATCTATTTCTGTTCTCAGTTCCTTCTGAAGCAGATGTCTAGTGTTTGCCAAGAGGGAATGGCAGAAGAGTGTAGTATTTACCCTGTTTTAAGTTGCAGAAGGGAATGCTCCCTTGTGCTGGTACTACAGTGAAATAATCTAAGCAAAACATTAAATTAAAGAATTCTCCATTTGTAATGTCAAATGTCAAGGACAAGTCAAAAAAAGATTAACAATTAATGTTGCCCTTAAAAATCTTTTGCCTGGGGGATCTGAAGTCATGTACTAAAAGCAGAGAATGGAATGCAAGTTCCATTTGGGGTTTCTTCCTTTTTCAGGAAAAATAATGTTTTACTTGGGCATTACGTTATATAACCAGGAGTCCGTGTTCATTTCAGATTTAATGAGGGTGTCAGGTGTCTGGGTACAGACAATCTCAGCCAGTCCAGCCTAGGTGTGAGTGGGTGTATTCAAAGCTGTATGTGAGTCACAGCAAGGCTCACTAGTACTGCATGTAAGGCCCTAGAACTCATGGGAACATAAAGCTTTATATGTTACTGCAGTACTGAGGTGCATGCCGGCTCTACACAAGGTCAGCAGATGAAGATTCTCTCCTCTGTGTAGGGCCATGCATTGCAGGTGCACACCTGGCCATGCTGAGCTATGTGGCAAGAACACACTGCCCTGGAGGCTCGTAAGGTGGGCAGGCCCCCAGGCAGGCACACACAGTGTGTGAAGCAGCAGTGCAGGCAGAGATGGACCTTTCTTAGAGACAGCCACAGCTTCTTCCCAGGTGCCTGGGACTGGTGGCACTGAGAGAAGCTGCAATGCTACACTCATAGCACCAGTTCCCTGCACTATCACAGGGAATGACCTGGTGAAGGCCAGTGTGGAGGTGTGGGAGGATTCATCCATAGCTTTATGAAATCCACACCTGCAGCAGCATGATTCTTTCTCACTTAACTCTGAGAGAACCTGACTGCTCTTCCAGACACTCTGGAAATGTGGGGAAATACTGAGTGACTGTCAGCACCCATTTATGTTGTCACTCTGAAGCTGACATCTTGCTAACAGAAGTTAAGAGTAAGAAGCAGGGCTGGTTCTGTCCCCCAGCTGAACCAGCTTGTCTGAATTGAAATTCCACCTCCAGACTAAGTGAGGTGGTTTCAGGTGTCCACAAGCAGTCACCATGCCAGTGTAAGTGCACAAGTAACGTGTGCAATCCCTCAGGCATCCCCTCATGCACTTGTGAAGGACTGGTGGCAAGGGTTGAAAAGCTGCCCCTAGTGGTATTTAACAATATATTCAGAGAGATGGTTTTCCACATGTCAGATAGGCAGGACCTGCAGAATTGAGAATTTCTGTATATCTGGAAATATGGATCTGTGCATCAACTGGTAGGACAGGCTGTTCTGGGCTAGTTCCAGCTTAATATGGTTGTGTACTCGGAAATGGATGAGAATTTGTGCAGCTGCAGAGCTTTGCCAATTCAAGGAAGTTGGAAACTCACACTAACCTAGGTTTGAAGCATCTAAAACATCTGATTTAAAACATTCTGGGCATTTAATGTTCTTAGAAGCAGGGTGATTGGTAGATGGCAGAATTAAGATGGGTACTGGCAATATTAGATGGTGTCAGTAACAGTATCCCACACTGAAGGTCATGGTCCACTTGGCCGCACTGACCTAGCATGCTGGAATGCTATAGATGTCAGCATCATCTATCCAGAAGAAAGACATCTTGTGAATATACTTGGGTTTTGCATATCCTTTGCTTAGGCACCTGTTAATAAGCAATATTGAATTACCAGATACATTGGATTTTTTCCCTTGATCATTAGCAAAGTAACCAATAATACATCCCTCTCTGACTTTTTAAAGGAGGACCTTAAATTCAAAGGTGAAAGATGTTTTGCCTTCAATGGACAGTGTTTGTGTCCATTTAGTTAAATGATCTTTCAGGAGACCTCAATATACTCATGGGTCTTGGTTGTATGACCAAAGTAATGTTGTATGATAAATACAAAGAAAAGCAATATGCTTAATTTTCCTAAAAATGTTAACATTGATTAAAAAAAAATACAGAGTTCTTACAGTAAGATGTAATATCATTTGCACAATATAATTTAAATTATTTTTATGGACATTTTGCAGCTTACTTTATACATTATTATCTTTCTTGATTACATTATGTAGATCTGCAATTATTCTTTTATTATTTTTTAAAATTTGTTTGTCATGGAATGATTACATTTAATTATTGTTTTATTCACTGTGACATCATTCATTTTCTGAGGGATACAGTGGGTAATAAAGGTACTTCACCGATTTGGGGGTTTTTAATTCAAAAGCCATAAACATTTATTTGTTATTTTAAATGTCCATGTTTGGTATAGGACAAATTCAACATCATTTGAACATATTTAAATAAGGGGAAAAATTGTAAAAAAAATTATAGTTCCTTAAGACCAGAAGAAGCAATACCTTAGCCTTTAACTGACCTTTACTAAAGCTTCTTCCATACTAGATACCAAAAGCAAATAAAAATTGAATCCAGGTAATGTATCCGGTACTGTACCCTGTACAGTGTGGAGTCCGTTCTTACATAACTCACACATGCATGATTTTTTAATGTGATTTATTTGTCTTGACTCCACTGAGTTCAGCCCATGTAACTGAAGAATGGAAGTTCATATTTTCAGGGCTGCACATCAGTGCTCTGACACATCTAGGTGAGGAATTGGTTCCCCAGATAGGTTCCTCCACACTGCTGTTACCTGAAGGAGTGTCAGCCGAAGCTCCCCGGGCGACCTTTCAGCTGCCACTCACAGAAATTATCTGCATGATCTAGTGCCACTTGACACACCCGTGGGTATCAAAGAGATCTGCAGAGGGCTGGCAGAGACTCCACAGGACTGAAGACAGACCTGCACTGTTCTGAAGCAACAGTGGTTGTGCAGGAGATACACCACACAGCAGTGAAAATGGTACTAGACAGATATGCTTAAGCAGCTTATTTAGGTTGTTGCTTCTCTAGTTAGGTTGGCATTTTATCTGTCTTCTCAAGAGACTTCTGCAACAGCCTCAAAAGCCAATAGTTCTCCACACAAGAAGTTACCCATCAAGGACATGACTGCATACATTTTTCTCATTTTGATTAGTAAGCACAAGCATTATTTTTTTCTTTTACACAGCCGACAGTAACACCTTCATACATACATCTTTCTATTATTTCTCCAGCAGCACAAACCATAATGAAACTTTGGGTGTGCCCACAAAGAAAATACACAGTATTAAATAAACACTCACATCAGTATGATTACTTAGCCACACACCAGTAAGCACATGGAACGTTTTGGCAAGAGTAAACTTTAAAAGTTTCCCCTTTCTTCTTGGAATTGCTCTACATGACCAAACACCCTACACAACAAAATCAAGATATGCCTGTAGCATAGGGAGGTAAATGTGTGCTATGTTTAATCCAATTAGCATAGTTACAAGTATCAGTATAGATGCAGCAGCATAGGCCAGACATTATATACATTTATACATTATATAAATCAGAATACAAGCCATACAAAAATCTAGCAACATGCTCCGAACCTTCTTGTTGTTTTCATAGGCTTCCAGCAATCAGTGACCAACGGATTGAGATGTGATTTGTCTCTAGCCACTATCTTCAATGCCAATCAAGAGACACCTCCCATTGGCTACTCCCTTATCCACAGTTCTGTCTCCTCAGCCTTCAGCAGCACCACATTCCACTATTTCTATCACATGAAAAAGTATTTCCTGATGATTTTCTTTCATCTCTACCATGATTCACCGGATGCTCCTAATTCTTGTATTGTGAGTTTTGTGAATGCTTGCTTCTTGTTTACCTTTTCACACCATCCACTGCTTTAAAGATTTTTCTTGTACTGCTTTCCATCATCACTCTTCTAGGCCAAGAATTCTAAACTATTTAACTTCTCCACACATGAGAGAATAACATGGTAGTTATTCTTTAACTCTGAAAGTCTCTGCCACCCTTCCTTCAACTTCCTCTTGTCCTAGGCTACTATACCTTTTTCAGAGTGGCATAAGCAAAAAACTCCATACAAGAGTAAGAATACTTCAGTCCCAATTAAAATGCTTTATTTATTCCTTCTGTATACTTACTTGCCCAATCCCATGACTAAAACAGAAGAACTCATGTAAGGTATTCCAGGAAATAACTTGCAGCCACAACACTACAAAAATGAAATTGAATCCCTCTCTGTTTATTTCTAAATATTAGTATTCTCACAAGTTACACAGTGATTTGCCTTTACTTGGTATAATTGTGCCATTTTGGAACTGACTGTAAAGAAATGCAATAGTAAGCTGTTCAATGTTACAGAGGGTATATTATACCTAAACCCACAGATGTGCAACCAAATACAAAAGTTCTGCTGAAACCAAGGTGCCAGGCAAACCAACTACTACATTTAAAAACCCGAAAAATATTCAATAACAATCCATTTGTATTGCCCAAAGCACAGAAAAAACCCCAAGATTAAATCAAGTGTCTCATGTAGAAGAGAAAAGCGTATCCAAGCAACAACACTAAGACTCAAAAGAAATAGGTCATGTGAAGAGAAGCACTAAATTTAGTAATCAAATGAATATCCAGCAGAAAAGATAAAGAAGCTTTATTGAAATAACATAAAGAAAAACAGAAGAAATTAGGAGATTTCTGAAGCTGGGAAACATATGAGACAAAAGATGTGCACTTGGTTGCAACTGTGCAACTGAAAAGAAATTCCATGATAGTTAGCTGAGTTAAATTTGTATGAAACATGAAATAACTCAGAGCAGATTTTGGTACAGTATTTTATTTTCGGTCAGTTTTACCCCAGAAGCTTGATAAGAGCTCTAGTTCATTGGGTCTCTGCACAAGCAGACTGAAATCATGATATGTTAAGCTGGTACAAAAGTACAATGGTAAAACTTTTACTGACATCATAGGGTCTTGCAGGCAGCCACTATTATTTGCTTTTCATTGTAATTGGGTCGGTGACAGAGCTCTCCTCCATTGCACAGAATCGCACACATGACTTAATGAAAAGGTGTGACCACAGCTGCTGTTGGCATCCCATCTGAGCCTAGTCACTTCAGCTGAAGAACTTGCTCACCAAGGAGCTTACCTGGAGGTGTGACAGCTAGCTGTCTTGAGCCACAGATGTGGTAACACTGAAAGAAACACTCTGTTGTCTGAAAGAATCACTCTGTTCCACAACTTGTTACAAAAAAAATATTGTACTCTCTTCTTCCCTGAAGGATTTCTACTCCATTTCAGAGACTGTCCTGTTAAAACCCCTTGAACACTCATGGATGGCATTTTTTGTAATAGGGCATTTTCTGCCACTTCAAACACACCGGCTTTGCTCAAAAGAGCTTTTCTTCCACTCTTAAATTGCAGGTTTTCTCACCTTTGGATAAGGTCTGAACTGCATGGGAACTCCCTGCCCAACACAAAGGTAGATCATGCAGCTGTGATAGTAGCTGCAGGACAGCTAAATTAGGACCTCAGGAAGAACACAGACACTCACAGCATCCAGGAAAGTAAAGGGCTGACTCATGAGCACCAGAGCCACTTGTCCTTTCCTCCTGCTTAGCTCAAGACTCAGCAGAAGCTGTGCTCTGGGGGTGCTTGCTTCCCACAGCAATAGTTCAGCATCATTCTGCTGCTGTGGGAAGCAGCAGTTTCAAAGCCAGCCCTCTCCTGAGGTCCTGTGGGAAATACCAGTGGGAGAAAGAGTACACTTCTCTCAGAAATGATAGCATATTGTCATTCAGAAGGTTAAAAAACCAACAAGCAAATGCAGCATATATGATGCTATATACTGCAGCAATTTGAGCATTATGATTACAGAAATACATATATTTCATGTTTAATATAAATTCATCCTGTAGATTTACTGTCTCTGGGAGTAGCCACTGACTTTGCTCTGTGGGCACTGCTGAAAATAGTGGGCAGAACAGGATTATCTAACGATGCTAAATTTGCCTTTATTTATCAGTAACTGACATAGCAAAAAATACTGGCTGAAACCCAAACACGACAAGTGTGGGGTGGGAACTAAGATATGTGGTATAAAGGGTAGCACTGTGGTTTGAATGTGAATGCAAAGGTTGAGTATATTTAGGAAGGACAGTGCACATCTGTCTGTCATCAGCACCCAGTACACAAACAAAAAAAAAAAAAAAGCCATGGAGAGCAAGAGAAGCAGCAGTTACATGCCTCCAAGAGAAAGCTGAAAGAACAAACTGTAAGCAGAGGTTATGTTTTGTGTAGTTTGATTTTTTCTCTTTCCAAGGAAATAGGACTTTGTGAACATTTTTTTTTTTTAATTAAAACAGTGCACCATACATATAACTTGGTTCTCTGTCACAGCATTCCCTATTTAAAAAAAAACCAAAAAACCTCATAAGGCTGAATCTGGCCAGCAACAGAGGCCAGAAAGTAGAGGGGGAAAAGTACTTTAAAATGAGCTTAAGCACTTACTAATCTTTACATTGCTTTACAAAAGTGATCTTTATGTTGAAAAGGCCAAACTCCAAGGAGAAACTTGGAGAACTCCTCTCTACTACTACTTACTATTGCCATTTTCTACGAGCTAGAATGAGTACCAATAACGATTTGGTTTTTTGCCTTATTGAACCTTAATACTTTATTATCAAAAGAGAACAATAAAAAAGTGGCATATTCTCGCAAAAGAAGAAACAGCTATAACAAAACAAGTTTACTGACTTTAAATATTGCCTTCAGTGTTCTCTTTATACACACAAAGCAAAAGATTTTACTAGTAAAGTAAAATCTTATTCTTTACTCATGTTGTATACATAACTGGGACCTAACAGGGACTAAAAACTGAGCTATTTTGATTAATTTGCTTGAAAACACTTATTGTGTATTTCAAGTACAGAGGTACGAAAACAACATTTTTAACAAAAAAAGCCTGCAATGAGAACTTATTTCGCAATAGAAATGATTGGAAATTCTCAGTTTCAGAGTTTACCAGATACCAAGTACAATACACATAGAAGGCTTCTTGTATTTACTCATGGCAGATGCTTGGAGATTGTTGACCAGTTTAGTATTACAACATATGCTTTAGGGATCAAAACAAAACAAGAGATGTGGTTTTATGTACAAAGAAAACTCCAAAACATTGCACAAGTTTTTATTTAGAACCAACAGGGTGAAGATGCGATCAAGATTACACCAGAGAAGTTGCGCTGTAGGTAATTATAGGTAAAATAATTTAACTAGGAGAAGGATTGTGAGGAGGATTTTTTTGGTTTGAAATCTTCCACTAGCATCAAATGGAGTGGCATGTGCTCCAGGCCATGAGATGGGACAATGGGTGTACTGGTGGACAGGATCCACTTCTTACCAAAGCCCGTAGTGACAGGAGAAGGGGCAACATTTTCAAACTTTAAAACAGAAGATTTATAGTTGGTATAAGCATGAACTTTCTTATGATAAGAGTAGTGAGATAATGGATGAGGTTGCCCAGAGAAACTGAGGATGCCTCATCTCTAGGGGTGCTCAAGTTCAGGTTGATAGGGCTTTGAGTAACCTGGTCTAGTGGAAGGTGTCCCTGCTCACTGCAGTGGGATTGGACTAAACAAACTTTAAAGCTCCCTTCCAACCCAAACCCTTCTGTGATTCTAGAACATCAAAAACAATCAAAACAGAGGGCTGAAGGGTCCTCAGAAAGTCATATTAACAGCCTCACTATACTTACTAAATTTCTGCTTATGACGGAGATGCACACAGCCTGTTCTTAAAGTGACAATAGCAGACTATGATCATACCACTGGCAACTTTTTCCCAGTACTCTACTCTTCAAAAACTTTTTTCCTAATATTTAAGCTAAAATATCCTGGTTGCAATTTCTGCTCCTGGTAGAAATAGAAAAGAAGTTATTCCCATCTCATCAGTAACTTCTCATAGACTTGCTGACTGTTGTCATTCTCCTACTCTTACTCTTCCCTAATTAACCAATATGAAATGATTTGCTATTAATTCTGGGTCCCCTGACATTCTGGTTGGTCTTTAGGTGGTCCACATAATTCTTTATGTGCACTATTCAAAACTAGCTTTACAACTGTTAAGCAAAGCAGAATTCCTTGCCAAGTCTTGCAAACTCTAGTCCTCGTAATACATCCTAGCAGAACGCTTATCTTTTTTTTTGCAATAACAAGCCATGGTTGACTCACACCCAGTCTGTGACCACTCAAAGCCTGAGTTACTACAGTACAGAATTTCTACCTAATCAGTTTGCCCTACCAGCTGATTATTCCTGCCTAGGGCTGCATCTGTTTTGGCTGAATAACTTTCCTTTTTTTTTTCATATTTCTAACTGAAGAATATTTTTCATTTTGTCCCTGCCCTCCAGCATACCTATTCCCTCCCAGCCTGATACAAATGTCAATTTGATAAGCGTTTTCCCTTTTATAAGAATGCATCCATGTCACCAGATTCTGAATCTGTGCAATCCAACTTGATATACATTTCCATTTTGATAGAAAACCACTCTGTAACTCTGGTTTTCCAAAAAGTGTTGCACACACCTAGCTGCAAATCAACATGGAACACACATTATTAACCAACATGGAATATACATTTCATATGGGAAGCATATAAAAAGTTCCCTGAAAATCAAGACATATTGAATCTAGAGCTTTTCTCTTATGGCTATAAGGTATGTCATGTGGTTGTAAGGGCAATCAGATTTTTGAGAAGTGAGTTCTTGCTGCCAGTTACTCATCTCTATATTATTTTTCAGGAATGTACAAATATATTTTTCACTATTTTTCTAGAAAAATTTATTTGCTTAATAATGTCATACCTTTTTTTCTCCTTCCTCTCTCTACCATGCTTGTCACTTTACAGCCTCCCTCTCTATCCCACCTAGCATCCACAACTTCTTAAATACATTGATTACTGACACTGGGATTCTGTTAGCAAAAGCTTTAAATACTCTAGGACATAGTTAAAGAGAGAATTCAGGTCAATTTGAAAATACATGGCTTAAACATTCTACCCTCTTCTTAACTGAAAATACACCTCACTAATGCATTAGTTTCATTATTTTACTACCTTAGGTAGTGAAAACTAGAAGGCACTACACTCCTGACACCTTTTAGTCTTCTCACTTCACAATTAGAGTACACTTTCTATTTCACACAATTAATGAGCTTCTGGAGTGATGTGGGGGTTTTAGTTTGCTCGCTAGTTGCATTTCATCTCATGCTTGTCTTTCTGATTTTGTTCTCACATGCTTCTGTTGTACTTTTATTCTCAGCACTAACAACCAACATAAAAAGCTAACTTACTTTAGCAAACTCCAGTTTGAGTGATTTAGCCAAGCTGGTTTCTTAACTCACTGAAAACTGCCTTCCTTACTTCTGTGGGGTTCATGTTGATCATGCTCCTTGTTCTGGTCCTACAGATCACTAATCTCTCATCACTCTACCATGTCATGTACAGTCTCAACTAATGCTTACCCTGACTTTTTCAGCTACTTGCTTCTTTCTAGCTGTAATCAAAACTAGAATAGCCTTACTGCTCTGTGCAGACTTCTCCAGAAAATCTGGAAGGCTCAGCTGTCTCCAGTTCATGTAGGTATTGACAGGTGAGGGAGAGGCAACAAGAAGGTTGTGGCACAGGGACACTGCTTAAATTACACACCCTGTCTCATGCAGAAAATGTCTCATCGTCATGGGCTCTTCACAGGGACCATGTATGACCCAGACAGACACAGTCACAGCACTCTTTCACCCACCTGAAAACATGAGACCATGTCTCTCCCCAGCCACTCCTGTGTCTAGGAGGGAATTTTAGGTTAGTCACGTGTGAGTCATGAACTCTGGAATAGCCAGGCATGACAAGATGGAAGTTCTGCCTAGCAACACAGCCTGTCACAGCCTCAGCTGCTGAATATACTGATATATTAATAAATATGTATTTGGCCCCCTCTTTGCAGTTCACTAGCTCCTTGAACACTCTCCTGGGCTTCTTGTAGCTGACTCTTGCACACAGTTGCTCAACTTTCTACTGCAACTGCATGGACATGTTTTCAAAATGTTGCCTATAGGGCAGATAGAGGCTATGAATGCAAACCCACTCTGAGACGGTGTGAACAACAGCTCAGTCACGACTGCTCTGTTCTTCACTCCCATCACATGATCAGGGTGAAGTAACCAGCAAAACTTTTCTTACAATTCTCTTTAACTATACCTCTTTTGTTCAAGTGCCAAAATTCACAGAGACTCTGGTTTGCCCCAAACATTCAGTCCAGGAGTGTTCCCTTACAGTCGTGGCCACCGTGTCATCGATTTCCCAGTTCACAGACAGCCTGCTCCCACAGTGGGATCAGACACGAGGCCTGGAAGGGGTACAAGAAAGCTTGCCCTCCTGCACAGCAAGGATGTGAAAGGACAAGAGGCTGAGACAGACTGCTTTCTGATGCAGGGCAGGCCTTGGGAACAAGGAACATAGTGAAGCATTAGCCTTGCTTCAAGGAGGGCCTCCCACGTCACCAACATCCCTCACAGCTTCCAGGAGTTTGGGAATCTGTAGAGTTAGCCTCCTTATGCTCACCATAGGCAGACATGTGGAAGATGTTGGCAAAGTGAATGTGAAGGAAGATCTCCAAGTATTTGAATGATTCTTGGTCAACCTATATTCATTTAAAACTCTGCCTACACCCACATATGTCTAGGAAACAGGCTAACATGGAGCAGACACACTAGAATGCAGCAAGCATGTTGCCACTGGTCTCAACCTGCCACTCCAGTTTGGAAGGGAGCACAGAGACAGAGACCACAAAGCAGTATGACAGATCTGAAGCTGAACGAGCTGCCCAGGGCTGCCGTGGCCCTGTAGACAACTGGGGTCTGAGAGGGCCCAACAGTATGGGTCTCCAGACTCCACTGAAAACTGACACAGTTAGGACTTTTTGTTTCTTCAATGACTTAGCCAAGGCTGAAACATTCTGCTGCCATAGTACTGAGGTCCAGAACCAGGGAGAAGAAGCTCAGTTAATGCCAGGATTCCTCCCACACCTCAGTAACACAAAGAGCCCTCCCCAGAGAAACATAGACAACAGGACTCTGGGCAGAGCTCCTCATTTACATCTTCAGACTTCCAGTGCTATTTGGGCTTCTGCTTAGGCTTAGCCACAGCTAACTCCAACTCCTGCACCTCCAGTTCCTGAGGCAGCTGACAAACAGCCTTCTCTGCCGAAGGAGCACAGCAGAGGAAACCAGACCTCCAGTGACAGCAATGCAGGGACAGCAGATCCGAGGGGCATTCTAAAACAACTCCAAGGTCCTCTTGCCATCACAAACAGGTTAATTTGCAGAAACCAATCCATTTTATTCTGCTTTTTCCCTGCTATTCTGAGGCCTCACAAAATGTCAAAATAAGAGCAAATGACCTTACTTTCATATAAACATGTTTAAACAGTCTTAGTCGGTAATACTTGGCCAAGTCAACCCCCTCTGCAGTTTGTTGCTCAGACTGATTTTAGCAAGCTGCAAACTGCAACTGATGCAGTTTGGAGAAGTAGCTTACTCATGGGTAACATATCACTTATTAAATAGAATGGTACTAAACTAATTCAATAATGAGGGCCAGATACAAGCCCCATGAAACATCAACACAGAAAAGTGAGAGATTAAGCAGTAGCAGGGACCATTCCTTTTGAGACATCTTCAGTGTCCAGAAATTTTTCTGAAATACAAGAATGGAAAAGTTCATCTGAACTATTTGCTTCTTGTTATAATAGAGCTGTCCTTCATTCATTGACACTCCACTGCAACATTAGCCAGCTGATGCACAACTCTCTTTCTTCTACCAGCATTATCACAGTCATTTCTTTGTGCACAGAAATACAGCTGTTTTATCCACATAATCAAACCAGCTCTGAAGAAACTGAGTCATTCCTCAGTAAGAGCAAGAAGGACTGCTAAGTGGGAGCGGGCTCCTTGTACAATTATACTCTTAAACAAGTGTAACCAATTAGTGTTCAGGTGAGCACCACTGAATTAAAATCACTGAGGTAATTGTGTCTGAACACTTGCACATTCCATGAGTAGGATGGAAATCTCATTTATGAAGTTTTAAATTTACTATTCCATTGAAATTAGAAAGAAATAAAATCATAGCATTCAGAGCTATTGTTTCAGGCTGTTTGCAAATTCTAGCAACCATCTTTTCAAACCTTTGCCAGCGATCATACGGTTCTACACACACTGATAGTCACTTTTCTTACAAATAAAATTTTCCAGAGCAATAATAAAAATAAATACACTCTCCTGAGAAAAATATCAGATTGCCAAACCATTGTGACACAGCCAAACAAACTTTAGCTGAGATTGTGTAATCTCAACAATCACTGTTGTCAAATTGCAGAATGGTTTTACCTGAGAATTATTTCAGCTATTACCAAATTCACCTTATACTTTTTATCAAAGGATTTCAGAAACCAAAAGAAACAGTAATCATCATCCCATTTGTTTTTCTAAAAACAGCTTTAGAAAAGCTCAGTGACAAAATTCAGAAGAAGCACAAGACTTAAAATCTTCTCGCCACTCCTTCCACTTGCTGCACTTTGCTGCTTTGTTTCAATTAAGGTTTGTTGATTGCCCAATACAAATGGAGTTCTTATGCAGCTGAACAATAACACAACCGATGAGGCCAAATGCTGTCTAAAACAAGCACACCCCAGCATTCTCCTCCCCTTAGGCACAGCTGCACTTAAGTCGATCAAAACACTTGAAAATGACAATTGCAATAGGTATCCTACTTGGAATCGTCTTAGGGACAGATAACACTTAATTTGCATCCAGAACTCCTAATTTGCTTCTAATACGTAAAAACAAACATTACAACCTGGAACACCTAGTGCTGGCTAGCCCTGCTGCCCTCTTTGCAGGCCTTGCTGAGCGAGTTGGCCAAAGACATGTCTGTGGGGAGCTGACGCTTCAGTTTGGGTTCCGTTCCCTCTCCTGCTTGTCAGCCGTATGTTGGCAGGGGGGCTTTGGCACCTCTCCAATGCCACTGCCCGGTGTCGTGTCCCCCCTGTGCGCCACTCGGTGGGAAAACAGTGGGGTAGATCTGCACAGTATGCCCCGTGTGTACGGGCTGTACACAGTTATGACTGCACAGTGTACAGTGTGCACAGTACAGGCCACACATGTACCGTGGGCCCCGCGCTCACGGAGCAGGGACACCGCTCTGCGCGCCCGGGAAGCCGCGGCCCTTCTGCACAGGCGCCATCGGTGCCGCCATCCCGGGATCAGGCCAGCCAACGGGAGCCTTGCTCCAGCCATGCCGCTGGCGGGCGGCCGGGCAGCGCCCGGGACCCGCGGGGCAGCACCGTGCCCCGTGCTCGGCGCGCACTGACGGGCCGGGGCCCGCC
>VZRH01007406.1:721963-771155 GCA_013397555.1 Urocynchramus pylzowi
GGGCTGCGTGGGCTCCCGCCTCCCCGAGCGCCCGCCGGGCTCCGCGCTCCGCTCCGGCCCGGCCGCGCTCCGGCATCGCCGCTCGGGCGCTCCCCGGAGTGTGGGCACGCTGCCTGCCATGTTTTGCTGCCGCATAGCCCGCCTTCCTGCCATGGCTTCCCGCCTCCTGGCACGGGCAGGCTCCCGGCAGGGTTTGCCGCCGGCTCCCTGCGAGCCCCGCGTCCCCGCTGCTTCCCCTTCTGCACTGGAGCTCCGCCGTGGCTGGCCAGCTGTTGTCATTGCACACCTGCCTGCAGGCGTGTCCCTGCGCCTTTTCTGCCGCTGTGCTTTGGCGTGTGTGCGCACTCCGACTGTCATCCACCCTTCCGTTTGCGCCCCAGAGGTCACACGGCTGTATACAGTGCTGGGCCATGCTCCTGTGTGCCTCTGCGGCTTTATGTGTGCTTACAGATACCCCATCTTTTCATTCTTTACGTTCACTTGGATGTAGAGCAGTCAGTACACTTGTCAGCCTCTCTTTGTCACCATTCTGTACTTTATATAAGTAGGAGATGAGAGCACTTCTATAAATTAGAAGCACACACTGTTGCTCTAACTTTTGCAGTACTGTATGCTATTCCTGCTAGCTTTTTCTTTCCTTTCACTGTCCCAAGGCATTCACATCTACTGAAATAAATCCTATGGCATAAGTTACCCTGACCCTGTTCTTAACATGTATCTCTAATACTTGTTTGTAGCCACTTACACCCTTGATATATGACTTCATTATAGCTAATAATCATTCTTCTGCCTGAAATTACATAGTTCCTCACTATATATTTTGTGTGTGTGTGTTCAAATGGTTATGTACAAGGTACTAATCAATGGTCTGTTCTTCAATTCACATGTTCTTTACTCAAGTATGCCTTCTTAGTGTATGCTTTATTTCTTGTTACACTAAAGCTTCCATTGCAGACCCATTTTTATACCCTTCCATTGCCCCCAAATATGTTGTCTGACCCTGTGGAATAATACAGTCATCCTCTCTCTGAGTTTGTTTACCAAATGTACTTAATATATCTGCTGGTCACTTATCTCACAGTTTGTTCCATCATAGTTTATGGTTCTAATCCAAACAGTGCTCTGTCAGACTATATCTAGCTCTGCTTTAGTCATGCACGTGCTTTATTCCTTCTGTCAGATGTGTAAATATGCTTTATATGCATCGTTTGTATTAATTTTTCCTCTTTCTCTATGCTTTAAATATTAGGTGGTGTATCCCATTACTGATTGCCTAGTCCTCAAAAACTAATTTCTTGCATTTTCTTCTGCATCTCCCTTCTTGCATAACTAAGTCTTGTGTTATTTTGAGAAATCAGACTTAAAATTCTTCAGCTATTTGCATGAAAATCATGCCATGCATTCATGACTTCTTAATTAAGTGTATTGCCATTTGCATGTTGTCATGTTATGTGTCTGTTTTGTTATCTTTCAAAACTACCTGCATCCTCAATCTTGTTCTTTTTTTAGCCCTTTTTCTGGCTTGGCATTTTGGTATTTCATCTTACGTATTTTCCTGCTCTGCCATCTCAATCTGACCAGATCTGGACTATCCATCTTTTCCAAATTCCCTGTTATGCCATTATCACCATATGTACACAGCATTCTCGTTTCAAATGCAAACTCCAAAAGCTTCCCTTTCAAAGCACTATGCAGTTTTGTCTACTCTGTAACTCTGCACTCTCCTCCTTTTCTCAAACTTAAAATAGCTTTCCAAAATATTCCCCTCCACACAACGTCTGCAACATTACCCACTTAACTACGAGTGAAACTCTTCTTGGTTCTGTGTTCTTTCTGACCCCTTCACAGTCTTAAATACAAGTAGTTTTTAAAGCTTCTTGTTGCTGGTTTACAGGTTTTCTAAGTACAAGTCTTAAAATAGCTCTGCCTCAGCCTGTTTTGTTTGTGTGTTCATTCAGCGCATTAGCCTGAACTGCATTAGCTGTCTGGTTTGATCACACAGAGTGCTGAGTGCTGCTGAGACCGTGCCAAGCACCCTCAACTCGAGTTGCCTTTCAGGATTGCAGGATCGTAGCACTCGTTGATCCGGACACAGGGTTAGGCTGAATTTTCAAGAGGATTCCTGCAAGTTTCTCGTGTGGTTTACACAGCTGGGTGGCTTTTAAGGGGTGTTGGTTTTCAGAACTTCTGAACGATTAGACGTTGATGTGGTATTTTTCAGAGTAAGCCTCCCAATTCACTGAAGACTTCTAAGAACAAAATATTATCATCCTTTTCCATGAATTCAAAAAGTGCATTTGTGTTGAAATGTTGGTGCTTTTACTGGTCAGTTTCTAGCAATAATTAAAATTAGCATTTGTTCATGTTTGGAAGTCGAGCAATGCTCACTACCCAGGGGAAGTTTATAAACAAGAGAAGTATGTTAAATGATTTTTCATTTAGAATGCCATGGCAGTGATAGGAAGTTACAATATACCATCAAACCCCTAGATTAAATTACTAGTGACAGGTGCACACAAATAATAAATGCAAAGTTTAGCTGCTTTGAAAACAATAGTGTGACTCAACTTGTTATGCAACACACTTGCCTTGTTGCAATTTGGTAACTGTGCAAAGCATGGTGAGAACAGAATAATAGTGGTTCAGTTATTTTCTGGAAGATCTCACCTGAAAAATATTCATGAAAACTATTCATGGCCCTGTCCTAACTTTGAATTAGAAGATTAACTAAACAAATGTTTTAGTAGTCACAGTGACAGTGATTGCTTGGTTAACATGTCACCTGCTAGTGATTTCCAAACCTGTTTACAGCCTTGGACCTCCTTGGTTTAGGTTTTAGATGGTGACTTTTGCCTGTGAGGCAGACAGCCTCGTGTGAGCCTTTTGCCAGTATTGAATTCACTTACTCACTCTGGATGCAGCAAGACTGCTTATGGCTTGTAATATAAGTAGGAAGAACAGCTACTAAATGTGTGTTGCTTTTTTTTTTCCCCTCTGAGATAAGTGGAATAGTTTTCTTTAAAACGAAACTTTAAGGCATCTGCAGTTACAAGCCTACATCAAATTGCTTTTAAGTGGCCTTTAGTCTCACAAAATAGTGGCTTGGAGTAAAGGTTAAGACATACACTGTAACACCCGTGTTCACAATTATTTTTGTGTTACCCTTCGAGCTTGTTTGTATTACAGAACTCAGTTTGGAAGTGAGCTGTTTGATCAATAAAAGAGGACTAGTTTATTAGGCTTGATAGAGCCTGTGTCTTCTCCTTGGTAGGATGGTTCATAGTGTTACACATGAGTGGACACTCTCAACTCAGAATTTTTGCCTGAATTTTGTGCTGGTTACATGATCTAGGTTTTAAAGCAAACTGAGTGGGTAGGCTGATGAAAGCAGGGTCCTGCTTACTCTTCTTCTTTCCTGTAGTGCGGGTGACCGAACGCAGGTTTGGTAGCTACAACTTGCATTTTTAAAAACTGAGTGAGATGTAAGTGCAGTGTGGAAAGCAGATGTGGAAAAAGGTTAAAGGTCATTTCCTTCCTCTTTTCTGATTTTGTCCTTTTGGCTGGCAGGGTTGTGTCAGTCATAGCCTCAGAACTTAACGCCTTTTGTGTTACATGCATGAGCTCATCAGAAGGTATTTGTATGAGCAGGTTTTCAGGCATTTATGGGATTATTTCTGATGGTTTCTGGTGCTTGTATGAATTTGGGGAGGGAAGGTCTGTGTTCATCAAGATCTCTAATTTCTCCTAAAGGAGACTAAAGGGAGAGAGGGAAAGATGGTGAAATGTAACAGGGGCTGTCTTCTCATTCTGGTAGCAGAAGAAAGATGCCCATAACCTCACTTTCCAAGTATCAAACAAAGACACTTCTTCAGAAGCTGCCGAAGTAGAATTAGGGGGGGTCTTAGCAGCAGTGGAAATGACAGTGAAGCTATAAATCCAGAGGGGCAATTAGCTGTGGGGCTGCTATAGTGCTGGTGACTATGGGTCACTAGAGAACACAATTTTTAGCCATACGGCATACATTTGGGTGTATGAAAAGTTGTTTTAGAGCCTGTTGGGGATTGATAGGCCCAGTCAGAGACCTGCCTCTTTGAAAGGGACAGTGTCTGTGTGCTGAGGGTTCTCTAACTGTTCTGAACTTCTGTGGGAGACTCTGAACAACTCTCCCAGCTGACAAACTATTAAAATGTCTCTTCTATTATATAGTGGTTTATTAAGATTTCTTGCTGAGGAAATTTTGATGTTTGTGTTTCATAACTTCTGAGTATTTACTTGCAATTCTGACATACTTTTGGGATAGTTTTTTGTACATGGTTTGCATTGACAGCCAGGGAGAAGAGGGCATGAGAGGAAAGGTGAGTGTCTGCATTTATGTTGGCTCAGAAAGATCCCGATGAGAAGCTGAGCAGCAGGAGAGAGGTCAGTGGAGAAGAGAGATTTGTGAGTCAGTAAAGCTGTGTAAGGGAATGAGGTCGATCTGGAATAAGGTTAAGAGGGTAGAAGGAGGATTTTAAGTGGCAGCAAGAACACACGGTGACATGGTGAGGAGTGGCAGAGAAGGAAGGTACTCTGAGTGTGTTGTACTAGAAAACTTGTGATTTTAGGAGGCTATGGAAAGGTGGGGAAGATGCAGGCATACAAAAACCGCATTCTCTAAAAGAAGATGCAAGAGCGCCTGTTGCCATTGAGAAAGTCTGCTCATATATTGAAGTGAGGGAGAGAAGGGTGTGGCAAAGGGCAAAATACAGAAATTGGGTGGGTTAATGCTCTGACAGACCATTGTAGAAATTTTTTCTTGGTTGCATTTAGTAATTTGGTGTCATACTGACACCAAAAGCTTCTTAATTACCACTTTACCTTTCCATAAGGGGACTTTTGATGTGATGACTTTTCAGATCCATTTAACTTCTTAACTATTTTTAAAACTACTTGCACTTCCTTGACATCTAAAGCACTTGTGGTGTAAGCATGTAGAAAAAATAGTCTGTTGTCAAAAGGGTTGTGCACCTCTTAGGTTTGCCAGAAAATGGAAATAGGGATAGGTAGTCCAAAATGTTGAATACCAGTTCTTGCATTTTGACATAGGTAACTCTTTGTCACCTTAGGTGACTATGATAAAGGAACACATCGTAGAAGCTGCTCTAATGAGTTGCAGTGAAACAACCCTCAGTGTGTATTGATACTTGTGTACAAATGGGGTTTGTGTATAGCATGTTTGGAGCCGAGGGAAGAGATCATATGCTTTAGATAGTCTTATATCTGTGTTCTTATATGAGCTCTTATGGAATATGAAAATATTCACCTCCTAATGTTGTGATCTAAATTGTGCACGATATACAATGGGTTTTTACCAAAAGAGAAGCAGGATAGAGTGTGGGTGGGCAATGGTGAGGGTTAGTGAGGGGTGCCTGTTGCATGTGTGCTTTGCTCTTGTCCAGTTTGACGGAATTTGGGAACAGGCTGAAATGTGGGCTGCTGGCATGGTAGGTATGAGAAGGCTGACAAGGATTAAGCAAGGTTGAAGTCATGCAATATCTGAAAGGCAGCAGGAGTACATCAGTTGATGTATCAATAAAATAAAAGCAGCACAAAGTTGAATAACATCTGAGGGGCACCAAGAGGAAGTTTTCATTTATATGATTCTGATGTTGAATGTTCTGAACACAGAGTTCAAGATGCAGTAAATACATGAGGAATGCATTGTTTTCACCTCTGCCCTAATACAGAGCAATATTCTGCAATAAACTATCATGGGTTTTGTGTTGGAATGGGGCTGATGTATGTTGCACTTCCTAGAAATATTATGCAGAGGTTTTCAAAACATTCTGTTTTAACATTACTGAAGTATCCAAGAGTTTCACAACATCTAATTGCATGGAACATCTTGGCTCAAAACTCATCTAAACAGAACTTTATGGGCAGGGTTATAATGTCATCTGGGAAAAAAAAAAAATTGTTACCCTTTTTTAACCTGTTGACAATGATTTCATCCATTTTTTGTCTCCTCATGAAAATGGTAAACAGACATTTCTTAAGCAAGGAGTTCTTTTGTTCCCATACTGTATTCCTGATACTTGCTTCTGGGTCTTGCCTCTTTAGTATGCACTTCAAGGTCTTTCCCTGAGGATTTTTAGTCTGTTCATGCAATGAATGTAAAACATGGAATGTTTTTCTTCTCCTGATTTTTGTCTGCAAATGCCAGAGTGTTTTGTCCTAGGAACATCTCATTCAAATTGTTGTGGTTGCTACATCTGACTTTTATTGTACATGCAGAAGCTTTGTCCCTGGATATACAGCCTTCACAACAACAGTTTCTGTGTATGCCTGAATGCTTCTGACTATATTCACTGTTCTCAGAAGACATAAGCGTGAAAAAACATGCTGCACTTTAGGGACAGGAATGAAGGACTTCAAGGACTCCTAAAATTGCTTATGCTCTTAAGGTTCTCATGAAATCATATCCTGAGCCTTGTTGCAGAAACATCCCTGCCTAGTTAAATGTGGACTTGATGTCATGATTATATGTTACTGTCTGTCAGTGGCAGCTCAGACTTAAAAGCTGGATGTCCTCCACCTCGACTCACAGTTTTTCTTTACCCTTGATAGTTCATAGGTCTGCTGGTTAACTTTTTGGCTTTTCTGTAGCTGTGTTGAACCATAATTATGTGGTTTAAAATCCAGTGCCTTTTAAACCCGAATCTCACAAATCTGGCACAAAGAACAGCCACCAAAATGGACCTTGGATATAGCGATTACTAAAATACTTTTCTTTACATATTAGGGGTTTTTGCCATGGTGGTGTTGCTGGTAACTCTTAACAAAGAAGGATCGATTCTTGCCATAATCAGTCATGTAAACAGCACCCAATATTCTCATATTGCAGGCTACTAAATTAAATTAAATGGGAAAGGAAAAGTTTATTATAACTCAGTTCTGCCATGAATAGAAATAAGCCAGATGTAAACCTGCTACTTTTCTTTGGCATTTTAGCACAGAAAGTTCTATTTGATTGTGTCATCCTTGACTGTTTCTTTTGCTTTTTATTGTTTCAGGTTATTACCCATAAATTTGAAGTTTAGTAACAAAATATAGAATCTGGTCTGAAACCTTAGTGGTGTTGATGGTGGAAGAAACCTTCCTATGTACTCTTTAAGTTTTGTGTAGACTACTGCTGATGCTGAGGAAAATGCAGAAAGCATCCAGTAAAAAGGAGATAATGAAAATGGTAAAAGGGTATCTGTAGTTACTTCACTTAAGTATCCATCCTGTGTTAAACTGTAAAGTGTTTATAGATCATTATAATAAAACAATTTTATTTTTTAAATTGACACTTTGCCATAAGTATGATATGCTGAACTCTACCAGTTATGAATACCTGATGCTTCTTTTCACTTCTCCTTTTTTGCCCATTCTTAGTATTTCTATAAAAACTGAAAGGGCTGAATGAGTTGTGAGAAGTAACATGGTGTTTTTATGGGATGAGGTTTATGTAGACCTTAGAAGAGTGAACCTTATGTTGCTTATATTTAGATTTCAACATATTGGCAATTTTTAATTCCTTTGCTAGCACAGTACTGCAAAAGTACTTTATGCATAAACAAGAGGGTAGACTCTGACCTGCCTTTCCCATAGTTTATCTTTGGTTTTTTCTGTTACAGTGTAAGGGTCTCTTAAATTGGAGCTAGCTCGAATTGCTGGGTGCTTATAGCTGCATTGTCAGCTGAAAGACTCTGAAAATCCCAATGCCATTCCTCTTGGTGCTGGGCAGAAATAGCACCAAATTCCCTGCATTAATTTGTTTTTCTTTCCTTCCTTACTTCTAAATGGCTGAAATTAATTCTGAGAGTCAGGAGAGGAGGGAGTTAGGGTTTTTCAGAGATCAGCTTCATTCTAAGAAGATTTAAGGGTAAGGGTAAAGCTTGAAGTGGTTTACCAGTGAGTTCACTCAGTGTTTCAGCTTTTTATGTTTTTGAGCTTGCTCCCTAGCTAAAATCTTGGTAGTTTGCAATGTTGTCTGCAAAAGTTAGATTAAAAATATTGAATACATTTGTTTCCTGAGAGCAAGACAAACAGATGTGCAGCTCTGTTGCTTGTGCATTCAGTTACTTTCCCATAATCCTTCCTTTGCAAGTTACTGTGTATTTGTTGTATAATCTGAGCACTGGCTTCCTTACTGATGTAATTTTCAAGTCCATATAATTCTTTGTGACAGGAAAATCTGTTCTCTCCACTCCTGTCACTGCTGCATGGTTTTTGGTCTGTACTGGGAGTTCTGATTACCATACTAATTTCAAATTTCTTAGTGAAAAGCTGATTTTATATTCAACACTTTAGAAAGGTTTTTGCATGTCCTGTCTTGGTGGGTGAGAAATTTTTGACAGGTGATCATGTAGCAAATGGTATTGTATTTGTTTACTCTGGTTTGGTGGAGTTCTGTTACCTTTTTGCAACCTGTTTGCAAACCCCAATTTTTTTTTGTTTTGCTGTTCTGCCACACAGACTTTCCATGGGTCATGACAGCTAGATCTGCAATGCTGGTGTATGTGGGGAGATGCCTCCATTGAATGATTTCAAGCTTACTACATCTTGTAAGCCATGCATTCGTATAACTCTAATGCAGGTAAATCGTAAGCTTGAAAAGGGAGAGAATGAGCTCCATTACTTGTACATTTATATCTCCTGGACAGAGTTATAAGCATCTTCTGCTGAATATTTTTATGTGGTAGAGCTTCCATTTTTTAAATCCACACTACAAGCCAGAAATCAAATAGACTGTTCAGCTGTTTCAGTACAGACCTCATTATTAGAATATATGTTTTCAATTCTTCAGCAGTATCTAAGTTTTCTCAAACCTTTTGTGAGTATGTCACTGGCTGCAGATCCATTAATTGTCTTGCACGGAATCAATTCTCACCAAGCTGAATAGGGTTAATGGAGCTGACAGAAAGCTCCAAAATTGGTGGTACAACCAGTTTGCCACATTCTTCATTTGGTTTGATCTGAGTAGTGGAGGTGAATGGGTGGGTCAGGCTCCCTGTACCTCTGCCTCTACTTGATTCTCAGTTCTTTTGAAAGTTACCCTCAGGCAATTTAAGCTGTGCTGACAGTTAAGATCTTGATTCAAATTAACATTCAAGCAGCTAAGAACAAGCAGTATTATCCTGAGCTACACTTAACACAATGTTTATTCACTCATTACGTGTCAAAATATAGTAATAATTATTTATTTTTATCCTTTCTTATGCTTGCAAGCAGGGTCTCAGAACACTTGATCCAGCGAGCCAGTGTGTTAGATCCTGCCTGGTGGCTTGGCCCCTGCACGTGGTGGTTGCAGCTCCACTTAGTCAGATGTTTGTGCATGTGTCCCTTTTGTTTGCGTTATTTATTATGGTATTTAATCATCAGCATAGGCTGCTGATGGACCCCACTAATCTTCTAGTCTCACACTAATCACCTTGACTTTCACTAAGGTCCTTCAGTGGGTGTCTCCAAGGCTTTCCCTTACCTTCTGGTCTCCTTCCCTAGATGTGTTAGAAGAAGGGTGGAAGTGTGTGTGGAGGTCTGTCGGCAGAGTTCTTTGAATGCCTGGCCTGCCAGCAGCCCCCCCCACCCCACCTGCTAGCCTCTGATTTTTCCAACCTCTGCTACTCCAGACTTTCAGACAGATGTGAAGAATGTAACTAACCCCAATTTGAAGATGCAAGGAATCACCCTCTGCAATGCTTTGCCCTACTGCTGGTTATTGATTATTTTAGCATGGATGTGCACACTGGTTTATTTTACTACATGGCCACAAACAAATACACAGGTTAAATTCCACTGGTTATGTGCCTTGGTAATTTGATGTGTAACACCTGTAAGTATATTTGGGAAAAAATTACAAAAGTTTGGGCTGTCAGTTGCCAGATTTATTTCACACTTTGTGAAATAGCAAACAGCTGAGGCCAGTGGACCACCTAACGCCTCAAAATACAAGATTCTGCTCTTGACTTTTTACAAAAAGACAGGTGGGAACAGAGTGTAATGGAAGTGGTAAGTGATGAGAGCGGTGTGGGGTCTGCTCTTCTGGCAGTGGGTAGCTCACTTACAAAGTGGAACTACTGCTGGAATCTTTCATTTTCTTTCATAACTCATCTCCATTGCTGGTGTACACATTGTTTTGAAAGGTCCCTTGCTTCATTTTTGACATTATGTACCACTTACAGCTTTATATCACAGAAATAAAAATGATAGACCATGTAAGCAATGGACGTTCCTGTATGCATTTAGAAGACACATTTAGCACAGATGTACAAAAGAAGTGATACAACTATAGCCTTCCAGAGTTACCAGAAAAAATATTCAAATGCAAATGTTTGTTCTCCATGTGTGGAAAACATCTAGCAATGTGGTAAATCTCTTCTGGAAGGAGAAAAACAAAGGATTGTCTTGACTATAGGTAACTAAATATTTTCTTCCTAAAATAGTATTTCTAGAAAATGCTCACTTTTTTTTGCCTGAAAGCCTTTACCGCTTACTCTTTTAGTTCAGCAGGTACAACAGGACAGAATTGCAAACGTAGTTTTAATTTTAAAAGCTTCAGCTTGCTGTGTTTGTTAAATTATAATGTATGCAATGCCTCTTCTGAATTAAAATCTAAGTATTTGTAAACAGTTCTTGTAAGTAACAAAAGAAGGAGTGGGCAACTTTACCATTCTGATACATTTTACTAAATAATTTTCCTAAGTATCCAGGTGCCTCCCTAGGACTACAAAATACAGGGACTGTGATCTGTAGATGTCACGTCTATTTCATTGTGGCTATATCCCTGAACTGTTTTCTTGTTGATGTGTTGCAGCTTTACATTTCTGTGAATAAATAATTAAGATCTTTAACCACTGATTTAGTGTTTTTTCTGAGAAGAAACAGTACATAAGAGTTTCAGCTTAGGGGAAATAGTGACTGGTTTTGCTTCTGACCCAAGAGTTAAGAATGAAAATGCCTAGTTGAGCATGTAACTAGCAGAAAGCTTGACTCAGAAGAGTGGTGACCTAGCTGTTGTTTAATAATTTACCAGAGTAATTCAAAGCACTGGACACAATTAGTGTTATTGTTAAACTCAGATTTCACGGTTACTTGCGGGTGAAATTACTTTTGGCTTGTCCCAGCTTTAACTTCTTAAAGATCTTACTTTTAAATAAATGCATAGTTTAATGTGGAAGCAGAAAACTTGGATTCCCATTTTCCTAGCACTACAAGATGCTAAGTTCCTTCATTTCTTAGATTGCATGAGCACATGGCATGGAAGGATGTACAACCACCTGTTCCCAGCTCCTCAATTAAAATGATGATAACAGTTCCCAAGGTCCCTCCTTATAACAATTCCAGTGATCTGGTGGGTCAGGAAGGTTATTTACAGAATAGCCAGATATCAGTGTAGAGGAGTAAATAATACTGAATAGCAGTGGGCCCAAGTGATTGGATGATTAATCTGTTCTGGTCAGATATGTTTGGGGCTTTTTTCTTAAATGTCCTCTCACAGGTTTCTATGAATCTGAAAAATGCTGCTTGCAGTTGCATTGTGCATTCCCAGAAAAGCATCTGTGTCATATCATAAACTTAAGGAGCTATGCAGCTGTAGTAGGTCGGCCCCTTAGAATGTGTGGAGAAGATGCTTTGGGTAAAGAACTTGTGGGGCCCAGTCTAATTTATTACTGATGTGTTGTGCTGAAAAACTGGACATTAGTAACCTAATAGTCTTTCAGCATTAGTTGTTGTATAACTAATATTCTCTCAGTTTCAGGTATAACTAATACCTGAAAATTCTGTAACTAACTGGAAAGCAGTTCAGTGTAGAAAAAGAGTGCTAGAGAAAGTTGATTTGGTGACTGACATCCTCTTCCCTGCGAGGAATGGTCCTGCAGTGGCAGCTTTGCACTGGTAGTCTAAGCCACTTCAAAACCAAGTGAGAGATGGAAAAATAAGATTCTGTCTTAAAAACAAGGAGTTAATTAGCACCCAGGAAGAGCTGTACCAAATTGCTTGTATCCTTGGCAGCACTGGGCTAGGCAGTGCTGCCAGCTGAGTCATTCCCCCTGCTCTCATGGTCAAGCTGGCAGTACCAAGATAGTAACTGACAGCTGGAAAAGCAGTTTCTGTTGAGGGAATTGCTGGTTTGTTTTCCTCTGGGGCTTTGTTTCTAAGTTCATAATTAACGCCCTAGGTTTTTGCTTTGTAGGATAAACCTGCTTATTTTTTACTTTTTAAATTTAGAGTAATAATCAGTTCAGGTTAGGCTGGTGAAGGCAGAGCTTACTGCTTTTTTGGAAATAATAAGTTCGTGCAAGGTTATGCGTGTACAGGCAGACTTCCAAAGGAACTTGAAAGGAGGCTGGAAACTCCAGTGATTGTTACCTATCCTGCCAAGCTTGTTGGGTTGATGTGAGGGTTCATGTCTCCAGATCAGTATGCTGTGATAGGAGGACACAGTGGAAAAACTGCTCACCCTTTGAAGAATGCCCCTGTTTGTGATGCCACTTTATAAAAAGTCAGGAAAAAATTAATTCCCTCCCACTGCAAAAATAGTGTTCTTCACACCATGTGCTTAACGTGGGCTCTCATGAAGAGCAGCAAAAGAAATGTCTTCAAAAATCAGTGCCAAAAATTACCATGCTGCTCAAGATGTGTTTAATCTGTATTGCTGTTGTAGGTTCGGATGGTTATTCAGCTGGCTTCCTGCCTGGTGTCCCACATCACTGCTACACCTTAAAGAGGCTGAGGACAAAATGCTAAAATGTAAGTCTTTGGTTTTTAGTAAGTTTCATGGATATAACTAAATCTTTTATAAATTAACATTAATTATAGTGAGAGAAGTTTTTCAGACACTGTGATGAAATAAACAGGCTTAAGATTACATTTGTGTTTTTCACTTATGTAGATATTTGATTAGAAGCTACCTCCTTTGAAAGGAGCCCCTATTTCAAATAGTGGTTTTGGTAGAGTGTACTTTATATTTTGTCAGGTGTGTCTAGCAACATAATTTTTTCCCCTTTTTTCTCCAGGTATTGCAAGCATATACAATAAACGATATGTGTATATATCTAATGGAAATAAAATATGGACTCTGACATTCTCTCCAGACCTTTCAAATAAAACTCCACTTGTTCTCCTGCATGGGTTTGGAGGAGGTGTTGGACTGTGGGCTCTCAACTTTGAAGATCTCTGTGAGAACAGGACCGTTCACGCTTTCGACCTCTTGGGATTTGGACGTAGCAGTAGACCACACTTTGACACTGATGCTCGAGAAGCAGAAAATCAGTTTGTGGAATCCATAGAAGAATGGAGAAAGGAGGTGGGGCTAGAAAAAATGATTTTGCTTGGACACAACCTAGGCGGATTCCTGGCTGCTGCTTACTCCTTAAAATATCCATCAAGGTATGTGAAAATAGAGGAATAAAGGGATACCTTTTGTGTATTTGGCTGTTGATTTTAATATAGATTTTCTGTCATCAGGCGCTTTATAGATAATCTCTATGTAGATGACTGTTTAATGAAATTATACAGAATTCTAAGACCAAAGTATTAATTATGTGGTTTGTTTCCAGGTGAAGGAAATAGGTAGGTAAACATGATTTTCTGTATACTTTTCTATACCTCTTCAGTTCAGTACCCCCTTGCCATGTTATAAGGTGAAATAGCAGTGAATATATTTATGGGTGAATGTTTTGTCTCAAAGATGGTTTTGTGAAGGGAAAATAGGCCTGTTTCTGCCAAACTTCCCACTCTCATGGATAACATTGAAACTTCTGAATATAATTTGAATATAATTCCTCTAGGTAATTTATGCCTATATCCTAGCAGTCAGCCTGGTGCCAGCAGAATGATGTAAAAATTATTTTAATGACTCTTTGATTTTAATTGTCTGTATGCCAGTTCATATTTCTTTGTAAGACAACCCATCTGCAACAGTTCTCAAATTGTATTTCATCAGCATTTTCTGCACCATGTTTTGTCCAACATTTAATACCTTTTTTCCCCCTTAAAGTAGTAGTTTGTTTCTTTTATATATCGGGTTATAAGTCTGGTTATATATCCCCTGCTGAGCTAGGATCTTGCCAACCGAGGCAATTCTGTATCAAAAAATGGCAATGCTTTTGTTGGGATACACTTAGTGGTCCCCTATGAAAAATTAAATATAAGCTTAACTCTCCACATCATATAGCAAATTCTGTATTTTACTAAACATTTCTTATTCTTTTCTATTCGTGTCAGGTTTTACTGTTTCTTTGTTTCTCACTTGGATATATTTGAAGTAATTTCATGCATCGTTTTTCCCTAAAATGCTTTGCCTTTTTCTTTCTAAATGGACAACAATGAGCACAAGTGGCTGGAAATGATGTGTGAAAGTAGACATGTTTCTAAATCCAGAATTGCAATAGAGATATAAACCTATTATCCTTTTAGTTATAAACCAACTTCTAGCTGACTGTAGTTAGCTTTTTGTAGGGATCACTTATAATTTCCTTACCTCTTTTTCCAAAGTATCTATAAATGGCACTGTCCTATTCCTATGGGATGGGACATTGGTTTTGCCCACTGCTGACTTACATCAAAAGTGGTGCTTTATTTTTATGCCTCACTGTGCTTAAGTTGGGGTTAATTAATTTGGAGATGTTTCAGTTTGTGCTCTCACATTACTAATGTTTCTCTGAAATTAAACCAAGACCACCAAAATAACAAATTGACTGTTTGGGTCTTAAAAGAGCATTGAATCAAGTGACAAATATAGCACAGCTTTCAGCCAGGTTATCTAATAATGCATTAGAGGCTTAAGGGATTCTGGATACATATTGTTAGGAAAGTAGATCTGTTTCTCCAAGCATAGATGATCCGTTAATTTGCTACACTGTACCAGAGTCCATGGAAAATCCGAGGCTACTAATCCAAAAAGATTCCCATTTAACATACTGCCAACTTGAAGTGGACCATGATTTTCAAATAGTGCAATTTCTGGACATTTACTTTGGAAGTGATTCTCATGGTCAACTTCCCATTATCCTGGGTTATGTTTTAGGCTTGTTTACCAAAAGGAGAAATGCCAAACAGGAAGGAAAGTATTAAGAAAGGAAACATGAAACAAAGGTTACTTTATTTTTATTAATTTGTTTGCCATATTATACTTAATGCCATAGCTTGTGCAGAGTTTGTGGCTGTCCTGAGTGGCTCCTCATGGCTTGCTTTGCTGGGCCTCTGATCTCTCCTGCTTGGTTTGTACAGTTAGATTCTACCCTGTCCTCTCTTACTGTTGCTGTTTGCTGCAGGCTGCGAGTATGCTCATAGCTGAGCCAACAACCAAGAAACATCTCTGTGATGTTAATCCTTTCCAACCCGTCATTCCAAGCACAGGTTTTTGGTTTCCCAACTGATCATAACCCAGAAATAACTTTTGGGATCATTTCTGGCATCATTTTAGGCACTATGAACTCTTCTGTGTTAATATATAATCTCATGGCTTTAACAGGGAAGGATGTAGTGAAGGAAAAAGTAAAGATAAAAAGGTAAAAAGTTAAAGATAAAAATATAAAAACCATGGACGGATTTAGGTTAGATAAGACTTCTAGGATCTAGTCCAACTGTTCACCCAGCACTTCCAAGTCCACCACTAGCCCATGTCCTTAAGCACTGCATTCACACATCTAAATACCTCCAAAGATGGATACTCAATCACTTCCCTGGGCATAGCATCATAAAATGGTATAGGTGGGAAGAGACCTAAAGGATCATCTGGTTCCAACCCCCCTGTCATGGACAGGGACACATCCCACTAGACCAGACAGAACAAGACAGCCTGTTCCAATGCTTGACAGCCCTTTCAGTGAAGAATTTTTTCCTAATATCCAATCTAAACCTCCTTGAGGCTGTTTCCTCATGTCCTATTGCTTGCTTCTTGGGACAAGAGACCAACCCCCACGTTGCTACAACCTCCTGGCAGGTAGTTGTAGAGAACGATAATGAGGAAGTTGAAATGGAAAATCATCTTAAAATGGAAAACTATAGTTAAGAGTCACTTTTTCCTAGAAATCACCACTATCTAGGACATGTAAGAGTAGGTGTTATTATGGGATTAAATGGAAAAGGGACAATTAAAGGGAAAGGGACAATTCTAATCTACTAGGATGAATTAGAATTTTGCTTGAGGGGGACCCACAGCATAAAATGATCAGTAGTTGCATGTGCTGGAGATTCCTACAATGCTCTCTGTACTGATATTCCTTTGAGTAATAATCTTACAAATTGCCTCTCTGATGTTTTCTTTCATGACCTAAAATCAATAAATTTGCAAGACTACTGCTAGTTTTACTCTGCCTTTTTCAGTTAAAATTTTACTTTGATGATTTTTCAGTTAAATTGTGTCTCTTCTTTGAACAGCGATCTTAGACTTCTAGAAACTTCACTTTAATGAAACAGATGCAATTATCCTCTTTTCTGACGAATTAAACTGTTCCTGCAAATAACATTGACTGAGCATTTAGATTAGGCTATTTTTAAAAACAGAAACCAGACTGTCCTGTCTTGCAAATGTTTGTGACGGTGGGTATACATAGTATACTGAGTTTCTCTTTGTGACACATGCTTCCATGTTTCTGGTTCATACATATGATTAGGTGCAATTCACTCTCTAATTAGTAACTGAAATCAAAACGGTTGATGAATCAGAAACTAGGCAATAAGCCTCTGTGATAGAAGTAACTAAAGTAGGCTGTATGTATGTATCTGTAAAACAGCACGTTTTCATCATGCTCAGTTAAAGAAAAGCTACTGTACTTTAAACCACTGAACCTTTTTTGCCAACAGGGTCAAGCATCTTATCTTAGTGGAGCCATGGGGTTTTCCAGAGAGGCCTGACAATGCTGAACACGAAAGACCAATTCCAATCTGGATCAAAGCACTAGGAGCTATATTGAGTCCATTTAATCCATTAGCTGGGCTAAGAATAGCAGGACCCTTTGGTGAGTTTTAGCTACTCTTAAATACCATTTCTCTTTTGGTTAAACATGAACACAGAGCAGACAATGCATTATGATAAGCTTTTTTGCAAGTCTGTGTCAGCCACAAAGGAAAGAGTTGGAGGAGAAAGTGGGAGAGGTTGAAGAAAGTTTGAACTCTTTAGGAAAGAAGGCAAACTCTTGCTATTAGAAGTACTAGTATGATAGTACTTCTAGTACTATCTTGCTACAGCAAGCTCCACTATATGATCTGTACAGGCTTCAGTTATAGTGAGTTGAATTATGCAGGTGTCTGTTGGGGAAACCCGACAAAGAGGTGTGAATGTGAAAGGTTTTTTTCTGGTTGCCTCTGGTCACAGTCCATTTAGCTTCCCTTCTAATTCCAGTTTGATGTGCAAATGGGATTTCCAAATTCCCTTAACATTAGAAGGCAGTCTGTCATAAATGCAAGAATCTTTGGCCTGAGTTTAGAGAAGTTGAAACTGGGTTCTTTCCATTAGCCATTTTCTTACTACCCTAGGAAATCTTGTGGGCCTCATTGGTGTCCTGCATTATGGTGGCAGTTCATATTTCCATTTCTTCAACAGCACGGATGGAATGGTAGATAAACTCTCTATACCCTAATGCTAGGGCTTGGTAGGGCTGACAAAAAATACTGTGGTTTTAGTTCATCTGGGGAATGGGGAGAAGAGTGTAATAAAATATAAAAGTCATTATAGCTATTCCTTCTAGAGGAGAAAGAGGTTATCTGTATCTTTTTTTAAAAGTATCTTTTGGAGAGGCTGGGAAAAAGATATCCTTCAGGCTCCTCACAAGTATAATTAACTAACCTCTTCATCATTTTTGGTATTCAGTCTGAAGATAAACTTGTGAGATTTCTAGGCATTGTTTGCATTGAAATCACATCTGTTTCCTAAATCTATTTCTATAGAATATATATTTCCATATGCTGATTTGTTTGTTTCTTTTCAATAGTGTGACAAATGTAGTTTTTCAGACTAGCAACATGTTTTGTGCAAACAGATTTTTTTTTTAAAGGAAAATGCTAATTTGGTTAACAAAACAACCTGGAAAATACTGAGTGATAGGCACTGATTTAATGTGTTCTAGCCAATAACAAGAGCATGCATAAATCAATCCACATGGGAAAATTCAAAGCTGAAATTGTCTCCGTTAGCAATAAGTGAAGTCAAACCATGCTGCAGAAACAGACTCTGCCCTGGCAAGCTGTCCCCGCACCTAGCCTCGCTTTTATAGGTTGCCGTGGAGGGCAGTGCCTTTAAAAATTTTTTCATCAGTTTCTCTCTGAACTGGTAAAAAAGTTTTCCATCACCAGCTTAAGTTCTTGGCAGGTGAAACACAGTTCTTGGAGAAGGGTAGGTCTAAACACTGTGCTGCAAGTAGACATCAGACCTAACCTGATGAACTGATCCCAGGTTTCGTTCCACGTGCAGATGTGTATAAGCTGGTGGGCAGACGTTGAACTGTTTGAACTTCACTCTAAAGCCAATTGTTCTTATTCAAAGGTATGAGTTCAAATGTGAGCCAAGTTCATTGAGATATCACAGTAGTATCACATGAATATTTAATCAGACCCACAGGCGAATACTTAAAACTGGAATCCAGAGATTTTTCTTTCTTTGAGTTTTTCTTTCCAGGTAGTTGATTTGCATGTTTTCCTTCACTTAACTGGAACAGTCACCCAGGAATTCCATAGTTTGGTGGGGGTTTGGTGCTTAGGTTGGATTTCTGAATTCCATTCCTAGAGCTGGATGCCTGAAAATTCCTGACGACAACAGAAATGTCATTGTGACCACATCCTTTTTGTGGAAATCTATGTCTTCAGTGTTAAAATTTCTTACAGTATTTTCATAGACACTGGAAAACATCAGCCTGACAGTTCAGAATTTCTTCAATAAATACTACAACGATTTTCAGTCTGATTTCATTCCTAAATTTGTTCCAAGGTGAATCCTTGTTTCATTCTCCCCTGTAAATTCCCAGGGGAAAAATGTTTTGGAGTTGGACCCACAAAGTACTTCTTATCAAAACAAAGTGAATTCTAAAATTTGATAACACTTCTTGCCATGGCCTCTTTGCTGATAGCGGGGCAAGGCACAGAATTAATCTCTTTTTTCCAAGTACTCTTATTCCAAGCCAGCTGTGTTCACTTGTGTTCAAAAAACCCAAACACACAGAAAAAGAAGTCCAGCAATTGTACTCTATGTACGGAAAATAGAGCAAAGCAAATTGCCAGATTTTTACAAAACCTTCATTGCTTTTGGAGTTAAATCACTGTTTCATAAGGGAATTATTTTCTCTTGCACTGTATTAGTTTTCTAAATCTGTTTAAAGCATGCGTAAGGGTGTGTTGCAATAATCTCCAGGTTACGAAAACATAGATCACTGTGACAAGGTCTACATAAATAATACCAGGCCTTTGCCCAGGACTGGGTGGGAAGAAGTGACATCATCATAATTGCACAGATTAACAACAGTATGAAGTTCCTACTGTCTGGAAAAGGGGAAACATAACCATGAAACGTCACACTCAGTCAGCTCCATGTCCACATGGAGACCAGTGATGAGTGTCATTCCTCACAGATCACTGTTGGGATCAGCTGTTACACATCTTTGTCAGCAACACAGACAGTGGGATCGAGTGCACCCTCAGCAAGTCTGCTGCTGGCACCAAGCTGGGTGGCCAACAAGCTGTAGGGGAGGAATGCCAGCCAGAGGGACATGGACAGGTTTGAGAGGTGGGCCCATGCCAACCTCATGAAGTTCAGCAAGGTCCTGTGCAAGGTTCTGAACCTGGGTCTGGGTAATCCTGACTACCTCTGAACAGAGAATAGTTTGAGAGCAGCCCTGAGGAGAAAGACCCGGGGTGTTGGTTGATGAGAAGCCCAAAATGACCCTGCAATGTGCGCTTGCAGCCCAGAAAGCCAACTGGATCCTGGGCTGCATCAAAAGCAGTGTGGCCAGCAGACTGAGGGAGGTAATTCTCCCCCTCTGCTCTCATGAGACCCCATGTGGAATACTGCATCCAGCTCTGGAACTCCAGTAAGAATGTTGGAGACATTCCCCTTGGATATAGTCAAGAGGAGGGACACGATGATGATCAGGGGGCTGGAGCACCTCTCATGTGAAGACAAGCTGGAAGAGTTGGGATTTCTAAGAGGCTTTGGAGACACCTTGTAGTAGCTTTCTAGTACCTACAGGGGGACTACAAGAGAACTGGAGAGCAGCTTTTTACAAGGGTCTGTAGTGATAGGACAGGGTAATGACTTCAGAAAAGTTTAAATCAGATATTAGGGATGACTAATACTCTTAAACTAAGATTAGCCTTGTGGTGAGGCTCTTGTCCCAAAGATCCATCTGGTCAATGTAGAAGAGGCTTCTTCCTTAGAGAAATAATTCAGAAAAGATGCTTAAGTTTAGAAGTCCTGAACTGGCCCCTGAAAAGACCTACTTCTCTACTGGCTTGTTAGGAGAGCATGAGGACAACGGTTTTCAGCATTAAATCTCCTCATTTATACCAGTAGTTGTGCCTTATGTTAAGATTTCTACACCTGTTTCTCATCATAGACTTCTGTTCTTTCAACCACACGCTAATTAGATGAACTAGCTTCAGAAGCAGACTGTTCTGTAAGAGGAGAAGACAGACTTAAGCAAGAAAACACCCCAGCTTTTTCAACAGTGCCTTCTGGTCTTGAAAGGTGTAATGCATTTAACCTACCCAGTGCTGCCAGAGCAAGGAGAATGTATTGGTATCATGTGAGACTAAACTGGTGACAAAAAGACAGTGCTTAGCCCTTTTGCTGGTCCCCATTGCAGGTTTCTTCTATTGCTGTAGTGACCCTACTCAAACATTTCCCATATGTATTCAGTGGGAGGAGCAGGATAAAATTCTTTACAGTACTTATATTTAATTCCTGTTAAGTTTAATTTCATCATGTTTCTTGAAGACATGCAAGTGGTAAAACCAAATACAGATTTAGAAGCCACAAGT
Organism: Urocynchramus pylzowi; assembly: GCA_013397555.1. NCBI lineage: Eukaryota > Metazoa > Chordata > Aves > Passeriformes > Fringillidae > Urocynchramus > Urocynchramus pylzowi. The sequence continues at coordinate 742,961 of VZRH01007406.1, forward strand.
TTCAAGGGGATGTGTTCTCAGGGCTCTAATGAAAATCATTAGGCAATCTGATAAAGTAATTTATACACATTCCCCTTCTAATAGTGTTTCCTGTTTTAACAGGATTAAGCCTTGTTCAACGTTTAAGACCAGATTTCAAGCGAAAATATTCATCAATGTTTGATGATAACACTGTGGCTGAATACATCTATCACTGCAATGTACAGTCACCCAGGTGAGTATGAATTTCCCAGTGTATGTTTTGAAGTCTGTTGTTCATTTACTGAGTGCCTGCTACTCCCTCCAATGGTCATGGCAGCAGTGTGCATGCTATTTTATTTTTTTTTAATGGTGGCGTTTATTATATTGAAGAAAAGGGTACCATTGCACTTTTTCTGAATTCCAGATACTGATAAATGTAAAAAGTATCCTAATTCTATATTTATTCTCAATTTGCGTTAATTCTGTGAGAGTTTGGGCATTTTATTTCATTAAATAACTGTTGGAGAATTTTAATGTGTGAAGAATTTCTTTTAAAATAAGGTGTTTCATTCTTTTAAGTGCTACCACTCAGTCATGCAAAAACATGGGCTCTTCTGTTGAAAATTATATGTAAACCTTGGAACTTACTATTGAAATTGTTTTTACCTTTTTGAATGTCCTGAAGCGGTGAAACAGCTTTCAAGAACATGACAATTCCTTATGGATGGGCAAAAAGGCCAATGCTGCAACGGATTTCACAAATGGATCGAGACATTCCTATCACAGTGGTCTATGGAGCACGCTCCTGTATAGATGGCAATTCTGGCAGCACTATCCAGTCTCTGAGACCAAATTCCTATGTGAAGACAATAGTAAGTTTGACTTCTAAAGCAGTTGTTTGTTTTTTGTGTGGATTTGTTTAAGTCATATCTATGTGGCCAGGTTGGATGGGGCCCTGAGCAACCTGGTGTGTGCGGAGGTGTCCCTGCCCATGGCAGGGGGGTTGGAACTAGATGAGCTTTAAGGTCCTTTCCAACCCAAACTATTCTATGACTCTCTTTTTTCACACCAGCTGTGGAAATGGTGTCACTTTTGATTTAGAGCCTGGGGTAATAAGTTCTGTTTCCTGTAACAGAGAGAGAGAAAACAAATGTTACATCAGAGAAAACCTAGACAAAAGTGTTGAGTCCCCAGGCTAAGAACAAAACTTACTGTAGCACTAGAAGCCAAACGAAATCTTTAGTGAGCAAGGTGATTCTTTATTTTGTTCTACAACGTGCTAATAGAAGCAGGTGTTGTGATCACTTGTGTTTCAAACCACACCAGTCCTACTATTTCCATATATGTGTATAAGATAGTGGGGAGTCTCTCATAAACTCTCTTCATCTGTCTATGCAATGCATTTGTTCCTCTGATAAGAGAGTAGTTTGTACCTAGTGCTTAGGATCTATTTCTTTAAGTCATTAAAAAATACTTAGTGTTGTCTTACTACCTAAGACATTTTTGTTTAGAGGTAGGATATTGTCATTTAAAGTGTGCATACTTACAGCTTGATGTGAATGTGCACACTGCATTTTTTGTTGTTGATTTCTATAAAAACAAACTAATTTAAAAGTATTCTTCACACATTTTCACATCAGTCAGCTGTGATAATTGAATATGCATACATGTTAAAATGCTGTGAGGTGATAAAATGTTTGAACACACCAGCTGTGATGTTACTGATGTCTGGAACTATCTGGACAGAAGTGTACAATATGTAATGTTGATCATATATTATAACAAGTCACCCAAATAAAATTTTATAACTTGATACAGCTGAATTTAGAGCTGGAACTCAGAGAAAAGTCATTGTTATCCAACTGTTTTAAGTGTGTTAAAGAGCACAGATACATTTTATAAATATTGACATCCAGACTGAAATTGTCACTTAACTGCTTAACCAGAGAGAGGGAGTTGTAACAGAAAGACACTGTTAAAAAATATACGATATATGGCTGGGATAAGCTTATACCATTCAGGGAGATTTTTTCCACTCTGGTCAGGGACTTTTAGAAGATACTGTGGAAAATGGTATTGTAGTCCAGGTTAAAATTTTGCCAAGCCACATACAGATTCTAAAAGGTTAATTGGAATGGTAAAATTGCAGGCATGCTCAAAAACCCATAGGAGGGGAAGGGCTCTAATAAGACCAAGATGTGGACTGGCAGTGCCATGCTTGGTAAAATGCGCAGAGATTCTGTGGTTTTGTTTTATGCATTTATTCATAAGTAATTTTTACTTTGAGTTTCTGGGAGTTTTTAACACAATAACATAGCTATACTTGTAGGAGATTCGGTTAGAGACTTAAGAGAGGGGTTTTAAGGAGGGGAGGGGAAAATAGTTTTTTTTAAAAGATTAGTCTTGGACTGACTATAAAATAGAAAACAGGTCAAGTACCTTTGCTTGACAGTTTACTTGGTAGCATTTTTACAGAGAATAACAAATTCTAAAAATAGGCTATTTGAGTGGAAAATGAAGAGAATCAAAATGCACCAGAAATTTGGTATACAAGGCATATATATCTACTAAATTTGTTGTGCAGTGACTTGTTCACGCTGCAGTGGTGGGGTTTTTTTTCAACAAGGTGAACAGTTGAATAAGTGGTAGTTTTACTTTCTTTTCCTGTGCAGGAGAGTTTCTTTACAAGGAAAGAATATTTTGGTATTCCTGATGTTTAGAGTGTTTTTTAGGTTGTATGATGCCAACTCTTAGGTAATGTGTAAAAGCCAGGTTCTTCACTTGTCCCAGTATTTGTTTATTACATTTTTGTAATATTGACGTGCTTCTTCACCTTTATCCTCCAGGCTATCCTCGGTGCAGGTCATTACGTGTACGCTGATCAACCTGGAGACTTCAACGAGAAAGTGAAAGACATCTGTGACTCTGTGGACTGAATGTCCTCTGTTCTTTAGAAAGTCATACTGTAGATAGCATTTAATGGCAATACTCTCTAGGAAATCACTAAAGAATGCAGAGCTAATGGAACAGGCTCTGTTTGCACACTGTTTCTTCTAAGAAGCCATTTGCACACTTAAACCACTGAGTGCCTATTTTTGGGGGGAATGAAGAGGTTTGAAGCTAACTTTGTACAGCTTTTTTTTTTTATTGTCTTGTTAGATACAAAATTACATGTAACTTTTGAAACTGGAATTTTCTTCAAAATTTAATTGAACTTTGCACATGTTGAACTCTCTAAAAATGCTGAATTCTCCAACAAGAAGAACTGTATCAATAGAGATACAATGTACAAAATGCAATTTGGTTTCTTTATGAATGTTCATACTTTTTAGCTGGTGTTTCATAGCAAGAATATGAAACTGCATATGTATTTTATTTTTGGAACCCAGAACTCCATATATAATATTTTAAGAGGGTTTGTTTTTTAATTGGAGTGGTAACAGCTTATGAAACTGATTTTGGGAAAGGGATGGGGCCAAAATGATGAGCAATGTCTGTCACTGAAATATGTTTGTTAGTTTATAAGAAATTGAGGCTCAATATTGGGAAATCCATCTTCTGTTGGATTTTATTTCCATTTATCTCAAGACATCCTTTTCCATCTGTGCAGCTTTTACGGAAGACTCAGTTTGTAAGAGTCGATGATGTCACCAGCACTCATGCTTCCATAAATATTTTGATGTGCAGATTTCTGTGATTTAAAATACAGAAGATGGCTTGTTAGTTACCCCACCTATTTTTAACACTTTACTGCAAGATTTGTTACTAGTCTAAATCTAACAGTTGATAAGATTTTGATTAGGGCTAGGAGATATCCACCTGGATAGTGAGTCTATTTCCCATTTTCTTCCAGTAGAAAGCCTAGTCCATATTTTAGTGAATTTGAGTTGAAGGAGAGGCAGAGGCAGAATATTGATGTTCTCTAATTGGGAACTACAACAGCTTAATGTATTTTATTTAACATTCAGCCTCCTTATAGGAAGGATTATTATTGGAATGAACAATACCACTGTAATGAATTACAATTACATGTTTTGGAGATTCTTTATATATTTTAATTGAGTATTTCAAGATCAGAGATAGTCCAGTCTCTGCTACTCTTTTTGAATTATAGTTCAATGTTAGTACTTCACATGCCTAGTAAATTATATTAAGAAAAATACTTTGTCACTTTAAAGCCAAATAATGTGGTGGGTTTTTTTTAACAAGTTTACATAAAACTGTTGATCTGTTTTTGAATATTCAATTGACTACTGAAGAGTTCTTGATACTTTTATACAAAGAGAATTTGAATTAATGATAGCACCATCTTAAAGCTTGAATTATGTGCATTTTTTTCTCAAATTAAGGAATCGTTGCACATATTTATGATGTGGAAGGCAAAAATACCTAAAATATTCAGGAGATAATGCGATTATGTTCCCCAGTAGAACATAGTCTCTCTTACTGAAGGAGGTGTTTATCTATACGGTGCTATGTAAACATCAAACAGTTTTTGTGACTGCCTTGACTGGTAGCACTTCATATCTAGCAAGATAAATATTTTAATTAAAAATAAGTATTGAATTAAATTACTTTTTCAATTAGCAGATGCCAGAACCGTAAAACAAAATTTTGGGTTATTTGCTAAAATCTTGAAAATGAAAAAATCAGAATTATCAATTATCAATTCAGTTTTTTAATATAAGCTATAAATTATCGGTCATGCCACCATTTAGGTGGATGCCTTCAGCATGTTGGTTATTTTTCATCCTTTTCAGTGTCTTATTTTGTATTTATCAACTTAAACAGCCGTTTTAGTTGTGCATAAAAACCTAATGCAAAAATAAATTTTGAGTCTCCTCCAAATAATAAAAGGTGAAACCAATTATTGGAATTTTCAGATAGCACTTACTGATGGGAATTGTAGATTCCACATCAAAAATTGGAAGTAGGGATAAAAATTGCACACTGGATGTGAATATTGTTTTAAATATACCTTGCTTTTTCAGCTTATTGTATTAATAAGACTTATTGCTTATGTTTTGCACAATAAAAAATCTTTAATGTTATATTTTATTAATGTTAAGACATTATATTGCTTTTTTAAAAAAATTATGTGCAATTAAGCCCTGGAAATCAAGAGTTATTAGTAAGTTGAGGTAAATGATCCAAAATACATTAAAAATACATTAATGCTTATTTTCAAATGTCTCAATGTTCTTAGGTTTCCTTGTATTTAACTGAAGCTGGCAAGTGTTTGTCAACAAGTGGCTACAAGTTCAGAATGTTGTTTGTATGTATAAGGAAAAGGATTCTGTGTTATCTTCCAGGAAGTATTAGATGCTACTGTGAAGGTCAAGATGGAATTCTGAATGTCCTACTGTGTGCGCCATAATCTGATCAAATTACTTTAATAAATGTCATAGGAGGTGCTGAATAGAAAATGAATGGCTGAAAAGACTTGGGAGCTAGACCTTTTGTGAGCTATTACTGCCTGGAAATAATCTCAGTTTCTCCAGAAGTTCTGTTTCAGTGCAGTGACCAGTTGCTTAAATGTACTGCGGTGAGCACTGAATGCTGATGATTCTATTTTTATTACAGCACTATAAAATAAGACAAGAATAACAGGCATAAAGGCACCAGAGATCTATCCCATTCTAACATCAAAATGAAGACAGCTGTGTACCAGAGGCTAGAGCATAACAAAAAGAATCCAAAATATTAATAAAAATCCGAGATAAACTGCCTAAATATCCAGGACACACTCTTCCTGAGGTTGTTGTGATAAAATTTATTTAAAGTAACTTAGTAATATTTTGTTTGCCATGGCTGAGTTCATCTTGTTGAACCCTGCCAGATTAGATTTTAGTTCTGAAAAACTGATTTTCAGAGAACTTGTTGATAAGACTCTATAATAAAATATTCGCAACCATCACAAAGAAGTCCCTGTTTGTATCTGATTCTGAAATGGAAATGGAAAATGTGAATTCATATGTGTTGATCTTGGAAAAATGGGTCCAAGCAAGAGAAATGTTATCATTTGGTTTCACTTGGATTAAACCAATGCTGGCCTTTCTTTTTAAAAGTTAGCTTTTTAAGGTTGCTGCAACTGTTTTTGCTGAACTGTTGTGCCAGTCCCTGCCTGAAATGCTTTCTTTGGTCATTGTGGTTCTTCAGATTCCCAGCCCTTCCAGATCACAGTTACTCAGCTTTTTCAGTGGGATGAAAACAAGACTAAATGCAATAAAAACATCTGGAATTAATGTATGAGCACACATTTTCAGGAATGCCTGTTTTGTTAGCATTCATTAAAACGTGAGCCGGTAGATTCTTAAGGCTCACAGTCAAGTGCTTTTAAATGGGTAATTTCTTGGGGCCCTTGGCATATCTGTAATTTTGTTGGGTTCTTGTGGCCATTTGACCATCAATCCATCCTGCAGTCTTGGAGCAGGGCAGCACAGCCATGGTGCCTTGAAGCCTTCATCGAGGGATTTATGTTTTGTAGGAAACACAAGTGAAACTTGTGAAAGGATGAGGCACTGGAGGAGCTGAAGAGAGACACATTTTAGTGGGACTGGTAAGATCAGAGCAGGACACAGGTGTGTGCAGCAGCTGCCTTCTGGTGTTAGTGGCAGCAGGTGGAAATGGATGGAGCCTTCAGGTTTTCAGGCAGACCAGTGTGGAGAGCAGAGGCACGTGGCTGGAATGACAGCACAAGGAACAGTAAGAGCTAGAAAAGAATGAGGCAGCTGGAAACAGCAAAATTCAGCTGAAGAGTTTTGGGGTGGGAACATTCAAGAGCCAGTCAGCTCTGGAGGAGGATAAGGGAAATGGTGAGGGAAAGGTTTGGGGTGTCTAGTGTGCAAATAACAGCTTACCAAGGTAAGGAGGACACCTGCAGTGCCAGCTGGAGGGAAGTCTGGTTGGAAAGCTTAGATCTACACTATATGGAGCACTTTAAAGTTTTGGTATCCCCCCTTTGACTAAAGCTTTTCCTTGGAATGCAAATGTTTTTTCCTGAGCTGGACACCATTCCCTCAGACTAGTACTTGGACAGGAACCTTAAAGAATTACCTCTCATGCAGCACTCAGGAAATCATGAGAAACTGAATTTCACAAATCAGAAGTGAGTTGATAGAAAAGCATGTGATAGGGGGTCACCGGACTGCCTGAGGTAAGATGAAAAATCAAGATGTACAACAAGACTTGTCACTAAAGATCATAAATTCATCTTTTACAAGAGGAGTGGCTCTGTTCCAGTTTGCCTTGTCGCTTTTGATCACAGGGATATCATACCTTAAGGTTCGGATGTGGGTAGTAGAATGTAGAAGTATAAAATATGGAAATATGTGCCACATATACTTTAAATATAAGAAGCACAAGTAGCAGGAATGTACTGAAGACATTTTTAGATATGTACATAATTTGCATTAGTAATTAGCAGCAAGATGAAAGTGGTGACAACACTACAAGTTAGGTGTTTGCTTGCATTTTATGCTTCACTTGCAGAGGAAAGCTAGCAAACTGAAACTGTTAGTTTTGGGAAGTGGGGCAGGGCTGTAAAATGGAGTGTGACCCCAAATGCATGCTCAGGAGTAGATGTGCTTTGAAAATGAACTACTGCAAAAGCAGGATCTCCATATATTTACAGGTCTATTTCTGCACTCTCCAATTCACCTACTTGATGTGTAAATGACTGGAGCTGTGAATGGAGCGAGGTGCGGCTGTCACTTCCTTTGTAGTGTTGTGATATTTAAATACTTGCCTGGTACCCACCTGCCTTTATGCTTTGACTCTATTTAAGGATTCTCACACTCAGAGCTCAAACCTAAAATGGTGGCTGAACAGCTCAGTCCATGCAAATGCCCCAGCTAGAGACCCCCTCTGAAAAGGAGATTATTACTCATGTCTACCCAGGGTTCGTGTTCGTCTTGGTGCCTACCAGGAGTGAGATTGCTTGTCCTGCTGGACACTGAGCCCCTGTGTTCAGTCATGTGCCATGGCCAGTTCTGCCTCATGAGTAATCCCAGTAGATGCTTTGGTGAGTACCAAGTTAAGAAAAATAACCTGCAAGCACAGTGGAAGGAAGACCCTGGTAGTGGGGTCATGCATGGGGGAAGAAAGACCATCACATGATGATTCCTGAGAGTGGTGGGATGGTGAACCCCATCCAGCACTTGACCCTGGTTTGTTTCCAGGCTTGCAGGGCCTGAGCACCATGCTGCTGTCAGATTTGCTTGCTGCACACCCCCAGCTCACAATTAATTTCCATGAGTCCATCTCCCTGAGCTGCAGGATGAAGCCCTTGAGCCTCTTGGGCATCTTAAACACCTCTGTCCAAGCACTCTACCAGCAGTGAGCCTGTTCACAGCTGAAGCCACTGTGGCTGTTTCCACAAAAGAACTTAGCAGAGCAATAGTGGGTGCAGGTAAGGCACAGAGATAAGTGAGAAGCCAGCTGGCTCATCCCCTGGCACTGACTCTTTCCCAGCTTTCAGCCCCTCCCTTTCCCCTTTTATGTAGATCCCTGTAGTACTAGCAAGAGGCCTGGTCACGCTGGAGGTTCCGCAGTCGGGAGCACATCTTCCTGGCCAAAAGTTGTAGAGTCACAGAATGGGCTGGGTTGTAATAAACTTCTAAGATTATCTAGTTCCAACCCTGAAACCTGCATCCAACCTGAATTACCTTTACGGAGATGTCCCATGCCTCAGCCCCCATGCCAGTGGATAATTCTTCTGCACAGGCAGGATTGGGCTGCACTGGGAGTTTGTGCATCACCCTGAAGCAGCTTCTAGGCTGTGTGACACCTGCCATAGTTCCTGACAGCAAAGCCTGCCTGAGCACATTAGCTAGGGCCATGCTTTGTTCACAGAAAACAGGAATTCAGGTGTGTCACAGGGGCAGCAGTCATCAAAATGATGCCTAAACTATTTTGGAGGTTTTTTGAATACAGGCAGATTTCAGGAGCAGTTTGGGGGACAGCAGCTGCTAAGCATGCAGTAGTGTTTGCCTGTTGTAGAATGGCTATAGATTTATTTTATGAGGGTTCTAAAAATAGTCTTTGCTAAAATGCTGGAGGGTTAGTGGGAAAATGAATACATTTCATTTTAACCCAGCAATATCTGGAAACAGATGAAAATCCAGCCAGGTGAGTGAATCCAACCTCTCATCAAGTCACATCTTTAACTGATAGGCAAATTACTACATCAGTATTTCCCCCGGCTCCTTCAGGGCAAGCCAGCTCCCAGCTGGGGCTGCGCATCCCTACCGCCCCGGAATCTCCATGCCTGCACTGTTGGCCTCGTGGAGCACGATGGCAGGAGCAGGGAGGGAAGGGGAGACTGTCCCCTCCTTTCCCCCATCGGCTGGGAGGCTGAGGCTCTCTCCTTTGCTCCATCAATTCTCCGCAGACCCCACTAGAGGGGACACGGCGCTCCCAAACCGCCCCGGCACTTCCTCCGGGCTCCTGCTTCTGCACGGCGCTGCTTTTAAAGAAAGAGCTGCACTGCAATTTCTTCTTCCACGCTTGATCAATTGATACCTAAAGGCACGGGGCAGGGCTGGAAAAGGGATCCCGGCCGTTTGATTCACGCCTGTTATATGGGAAAGGGCAGGTTGTGGAAGGGGTGAGTGTGGTGCCATCCCATTAAATGTAGATCCCTGTAGTACTGCATCTTTGTTTTATTTATTCTAATGCCTTTTCACAAGGCAGAAATTAAATCCACAAAGAAAGCCTAGACGTTGGAAAGAGGAGGGGGAGCACAAATGAACCTCCTCTGTTATTACAGACGAGCCCCAGAATGAGAATAAATGGTGATAAGAGGAAAAAATAGCTGCGACAGAATTATTAAATAAGGGGCAACTTTTAAAGTGGCTCCAGTCTGGCTTCTAATTTTGTTCCTGTAATTTGATTGTGGGTTTAAATGGGACTGCTTAGACATTAGATGCTTCATCCGCAAGCAGCAGCAGGTAGGCAATGCAGGGGTATGTGCCGGGGCCGGGCGGGCGCTCCCCCTGCCCGCCTGCGGAGAGGGACGGAAGGCGGGGGAGAAGCTCCTTTCCTGCCAGCCATTCCGCCACAGGCACGTGTTGAGACCCCCAGAAATGGGCCGAGAGGGACACGGGGCACGGACCCGCAGGAACCCCCCGTGTGTGCCAGCCTCGCCTCTCGCTCCGGGAGATGCAGCAGCACCTGGCTGGCCGTGCCCGAGGAAAGCCCTTCAGTAAAAAACAGTGAAGGTGCGGCTACAGAAGCCTGTTAGGGGCTGGCACCAGCGCCAGGGTACCTCCAGCCTCCATTGCAGCCTGCCGCCACTGCATGTCACTGTTAGGACAGAGCGACCCAGACTGAGGTCTGTGCAGCTCTGGTGGGGACAGACCCCGCTATCCCCGGCTGGCATCACCCTGAGGAGATGGGCTGTGGGAATCCAACAGCCAGGGCCTGTTGCCCCGTGGTGAAGGCAGTCAAAAAGCTGAGTGTGCCCTGCAAAAATAGGTTGTCACCAAAGTGACAGAAATGAGTAGTCTGAATTACATTTCATTAAGAGTGGGGCTTTTTCTGAGACAGGCACCAAAGTAGAATCCGGTGTGGATAACTGGGGACAAGGAAGTGCCCTTCCTACTGGTCATTCCCAGTTAGCCCAGTTCCTCACTAGGGCAACTGAGGTTGCACCAGCTCCTGCTGAGGGGAAGGGATGGTTCACCAGACCTTAATGGTAGGGTGGGTGACCATGGGAGCTGGGGCAAGAAAAGATTCCTTCCATCAGCTCCCCCACTCAGGATGGTGATCAGCCCATAGCAGGGAGCAGGATTTGGCCCTACTGCAGCAGGATCATGGGGCTGGCCGGGATGCCAAGGGGTGCTGGGGCAAACCTGTGAGGCTGAAAGTTCACCCCATGGTTTAGAGGATTTATGGCTGCAGCTGTGGTGGAACCCATATGGGCATTGTACTACTGGGCACCTGCCTTCCCAGCCTGGGTGCTGATGAGGTGCAAGAAGAGGTGACACCTTGGCCCATGCCATTCCCCTTGTCTGCATTGCTATTTCCAGTTGGAGGTGGGATTAAGGTGACAGACTGCATGAAGGATGATCATGTGTCTACCTCAGAAGCACCCACTACAGAAACAGGCCATGATTCACAGTTCAAGGGGAAAACTGTGCCAGGCCTCAGTCACCAGGGGACATGGCTGCAAGTAAAACAGAGGCTCTTGCTCTTTGTGGCCCTCAGCCCCATGTGCTTCTGGACATCTAACAACACTCTCTGGAAGCAGGGATATATGCTGAGAGGGGAAGGAAGAACACCTGCAGCAATGTCACCTCTTTGTTTGATGGGAGATACAGAAGGAGAGGTGACATTGCTGCAGCCAGGAGTGCACTTATGACACGGGCTCATGGTGGGCAGCAGTGTCACCATATGCAAGCCATGTTTGATCTACCCAATGCCTATATTCATCACCATGTGTGCCAGCTGCAGCTAGACCAAAGCATTATAGTGTCCCAGTGGCATCCAAGGAGATCACCTGGGAGATGTCCATGGCACCCTATGACTCCTTAGACCAACCATCTCAGCACTTGTCATATCATCTCCCTCTCCTGCTGCAATCTGCTCTCCATGGTCTGTTACCACTGAGCCCAAGTGCCTGACCCAGACCCTGTGGCCATGTCACATCTCCCTGTTGCTCCTGAGAGACTCAGTGTTGGGACAGGAACAATTTAGCAGCCCAGCACTTCCTGCAATACTGAATTTCTTAGAGCACCTTTCAGATTGAAATCCTCTAAAACACTCAGCTGCTTGGCAGATCCCCCCAGCACACTTGCACAGGCTGTTTGTCTCAACAGGATATTAAAAAGAAGAGGTTATAAAAGCAAGGCGTGATAGGAGGCGAGGCTTAGCTCGCAGCACCAACATTTATATCCTCTCTGCAGCTCATGTTCAGCAAGCAGGAAACATCTGCAGCCCTCACTGCCCCCTCCTCATGCCCTCCTGGGCTGCCACACTCCCCTGGGGGCTCTGGTGCTGTGATGGCAGTCGAGTGTGCTGGTCCCACTGGGCTGCTTTCTCATGAGGGACCAGGAAGCCTGTTCCAGCTCTGCCTGGGGCAGCCAGCCCTGCTGTGTTCTGTTGCCTGCCTCTGGTCCTTCCTGCAGCATGGACTGTAGTCCTGTGCTGTGGGTGGCTTCTCCTTGGCACAGACACCTCGCTTAAACACTGCTGCTTATCTTCAACATCATCTGCTTTTGCTCTTGGCTGGATTTCCTGGTGGCACCCTGGACCTGGCTCACCCTGCCAGGGGCTGTCACTGATCTCCAGGTACCACCCCGCTACAGCAAATCCCCACCACTGTCCAAGCTGTGTTTACTCAGTTTCCCAAAACTGCTGAAGAAAATTCCCCTTTGCTATTTGATTCCCACCAGCTCCATGTCTGGTTAATCATTCAGGGCAAATGGTGTTTCCCATGACATTATCAGGGAAAGAAAGAAAGATCAGACATCACATCCTCCTGGGCCCCAGGTACTGGAGGTGCCCAAGCTGGGACAGGGTGCAGAGGGTGAAGCAGAGAGCAGTCACACAGGGCTATCCACTGTGACATGAAATGGCATCTCAATTTTAGTATCAAAATAGCTGGCCACATTTTCTCAATGTGTGCAGACACAAGATCGCTTCCTGTCCAGCTCCAGATCCCAGTGATCAGGAACACATGCAAGAGAGATTTCTATCTGTCATGGCTGCCCACTCTCATAATTGTTTACTCCTTTTTGCCCCTAGCCCCCCAGTCATTTTTCTCCTTCTTCCTCCCTTCTGGTTTTACAGTCACTGGATAGACAGGCTTACAGGCTATTTTTAGGTTTCTAAATTACTTTTCAGATCTATTCCAAATTTGTCTCCCAATAATCTGAAATCTTGACACTGCAGGAGCGAGAATCAAGTCTGAAAAAGGGGGAAAAGTTTAAGGTCTGTCTTACTGGGCAGGATCCCTTTTGCCATGGCAGTTTCTTGGTCTTCCTTCTCCTCATTCCTCACCTGTCCCACAACGTGTACCCTGACCATCCTGACAGGGGCAAAGGGTGGCTGTTCCCACCCAAGCAGCATCCAGGACCAGGGATTCCCTGGGGAATGGGGGAACAGGGGAGCCCATGGACAGAGGGGGATGGAGGCAGTAGCCCAGGGTCATGCTTTACCTGGGTGCAAAGCAGGGAGCCAGGTGCTTAGCTGGGTTTGCAGCTGCAGTGCATTGAGCTCCAATGGTTTTTGTACCTGCAGAGCTTCCTGTGGGGGCGGGGTGGGGGGGGAGGGAAAGTAATGTTTTTGAAAATTAACCAGGAAAACAGGTATTCTTGAAGAAGGTGACGCTGTGAGCCCAAGGCAAAGCTAGGAAAAGGAGGCAGGAGTCCTGCTGCGCGATTGCTGCGGGTTGCTCTTACGCAGAGCTACAAAATAGGAAAACTTTAAAATATTCCTTCGGGGCTGGGCACCCTTTGAGCCGCTGCCAGCTCCTCCCTGCAGTGCCTAAAGGATAAAGCTTTTGTCCTCACTTCTGAGTGTTCCACACCCTGCAAACAGCAGACCCCCAGACCCTCAATAATTGCCCTTTTCACAAACCGCGCGCAAAGGATTTTATCTCGTGGCCTCAGATGGATGAAACCTCTGGCTGTCGGGACAAGGCTGCGTCCCCGACACCCCGAGCCAAGAAGCTGTGAGGGCTAAATGCTCTTAAAAATAAACTATTTCCTCCTCCGTCGTTCCTGACAGCCAGTTCCTAGGCAAACCAGCAGGATGATGAGCTGGGCTGGGGGGAAGGGGAGGGAAGGAGAAAAGGAGGGAAGGAGTTAACCTTCTTCCCTTGGTAAAGCACTGAGGCTGCTTGCCAGATTTCGGAAAAGCTGCAAGTCATTCTGCCAGGACGAGGAGGAGGTTTTCAAGTCTCTGGGATGTTCTCAGGAAAGTGCCGCAGTACGAGCCCAGCTGAGCTGGCATGACAGGCGGGGAGGAGACCTACCCGAGACGGGAAGTGCGGAAAGAAACCCCAAGCAGGAGCATCCTGGCAGGATGCAAAAATGCTGTTGTCTTCAGGTTTCCTTCCTAACCTTCCCCTCTCCTTTGGCCCTCATCCTTCACGTGTCCCAGCCCCAGTGTTCCAGACACCTCCACGCAGAGAAGTAATTTGGGGAGTGAGATGGTGCTGCAAGCCCAAGGCGGGAGTGGGAGCAGCCACCACAGCCCTGGTTCCCTGGATCACTGGAAAATAATGATACCCGCAGATTGGAGGAGAGGTCTGCCAGGGGTTCTCCGAGCATTGCCTCCCTGTCCTGAAGGAAATAGCTGTGCCTGCCTCCTCCTCTTTCCCCCTAGCCCTAAAGATTCCCCTTGCCCTAAAGATCCCCCAGGTATTCCCGCACTAGTTTCCGAGAGAAATGTGCTGGAGTTGATGGAACATAAGGAGGCATCTTGCTATCAATACCCACTTCCTGGGAGGAAAGAATGTTTTCTGGAAAAAATAGCAGTCCAGGGTGCATTATATTTGGAGAGAAAATAAGTAACCCATCAAGGTAAAATGTCATCAGAAAAATACAGGGGGTCCCCTCAGGCACATCTCATGGTGTCTCAGCACAGTGGCTGCACTGAGCATGTGGTGAATGCCCAGAAAGGTGAAGATAGATTAGGCAGAAGAAAATAAACCCCACTGAGTGATGCCACTTTGGAGCCCAAATTAGCAGATTTGGGAAGCAGAGGCGGCAGGATGGAGCAGCAATGAAAGGCCACTGAACTGCAGAGTTCCTCTTTTGGGGAAAAATATCCCACTCACAGATGGATCCCACCTTGATTTTGTTGCTTGGCAGCATAAAACCCATTAGATTAAAGGCATGTAAAACCACCAGTGTAATTTCCTGGCTTATATTTTTACGTTTAGAGCATATTACATCCAGCATGACCCAGTCTTTTGAGGGAAGCTTTGGTCAATTAAGATTAGTTGTCATTCTGCATTTATTACCATCATTTATGAATTCTTCACATTGCCAACAGGCAGAAGGAGAAGATGGTGCACAAAATAAATAAATAAATAATTGAGGGAGAAGCTCATCAGGTCCCTGATTTCTATCCCCCTGTCATCTCTGGCAAAGCTCCGTTCTATGAGTCAGCTCAGGCGGGCTCCTCGCCGTTTCAGTGCTGCTATTAACCCGCACACAGATTCTCCTGATGGCACTTGGGGTGAGTCAGGGGGGCATGAGCAAGGGCTGCCTGCCAGCTGGGGTGCCACTGCCCCTAACCTATAGAGGTCCCAAAGGCACTGAGCCTGTACTGCACTGGGCATTGCTGGAGGGAGGGGACTGGTCTCGAGGGACCAGCAGGCTGACCTGGCACAGGGGTTTCTGGCTGTGGCTGCTCACGTGGTGGGACTGAAGCATATGCCTCATGCTCCAGGTGAGTGGGAAGGTGGTTGGGATGTTGGCACAGCACCCTCATTGCACAGCTTCAGCCTGGCACAGGGAGAGTGGAACCCCAAGACACCCAGCATACAGGGATGGGTGTGGCACTCCTCAGCCCCAGACTGTATAGGGGCTGCACCAAACAAGGGTCAAATTAAGAGAAAACATGGGAAATATTTCAGATCTATGTACCTAAATGGGCAGTCTAAAGGCCCTGTGCTCCTGGGAGTGAGTCAAAACCTTCTTTGCTTGTGCAATTGCATAATAACAGTATGACCTTGAGAGAGAAAAGCTAGCAACTCCAGGATGCTGGTTCAGATGATGAGAGCTTGTGTAATACTGTATTTCTGGCAGGCTGTCACTCCAAAAATGTATGTCCCTAATCAAAGGTAGATCTAAATAAAAAAAAAACCACAACTTTTCCCCTCTGCTACCACAACACTGTTTTCAAGGCGCAAGTTGTTAGCAGCACATTGTTGGCTGAGGGGTTAAATCCTCATGTCTTTTACATTGTGTGATGTGCACCTATCATTTCTGCATAGATCTAGAGTGAAGATGGAATAGCTCATTACTCATCAGTGACAAACAAAAAGTACCATGAATCAAACTAATGGTTATGGGGGAAAAAAGGAAGATGATTGGGTTCCCATTGTTCAATGTCTTTCTTATCTTTCAGGAGCACCAAGGAGCAAACAAGCCCCTGGCTTGTGCAGAGCACCTTCCCCCAGCGAGAGGAAGCAACCCAGGCACTAAACCACAAGACCTCTGCACAGTTAATAATTAGAGAATCTGCTGAAAGCAAAAGAAAACAAACATTGATTAATATGGTACCTAGAGGGAAGATTAGGGACAGGTTATGGTTCTTGGACAATGGGTCTTGCAAAGCCCACAGAGGTGGTGCTGGTCAGGGTGAAGATGCAAAGATTCATTATCAGCCCACCTTATCTGGTGAGGCCCTACAAGGGCTGGGCAAGGCTCCTCACTGCCTGTTTGTAAAGTGCTGCTGCAGCCCACCTGAGTACAGCCTCCTCAAAGAACAAGTAAAATACAGGCAAAAAGGCAAAAGGAGCCCAGCCTGGAGGCCACAGGCCAAAGATCACTTGGTACCCTGCACCTGGGCTGGGGCAAACTCCACTGCCAATACAGGCTTGGGCACGAGCAAAGATGATGCTGAGGAGAACTTGATGGAGCTGGTGGAGCAAAGGCTGGATGTGACCTGACAACATGTGCTCGAAAGCCCAGAAAACCAACTGCGTCTTGGGCTGCATCAAAAGCAGCATGATCAGCAGGTTGAAGAGGGGATTCTGTCCCTTTACTCCAATCTGGTGAGACCCCTCCTGGAGTGCTGTTTCCCACTCTGGGGTCCTCAGCTCAGGAAGGACATGAAACTGCTGGAGTGAGTGCAGAGGAGGCCATGAAGGTGATGGTCTGGAGCACCTCTCCTATGGAGAGAGCTGGGTCTGTTCAGCCTGAAGAAGAGGAGGCTCTGGGGAGACCTTCCAGCCTTCTAGTACCTAAAAGGAGCTTACAAGAGAGCTGGATAAGGACTTTTTACAAGGGGCTGTAGTAATAGGACAAGGTGGAATGGCTTTTAATTAGAAGAGGGTTGGTTCAATAAGATAATGAGGAAGAAGTTTTTACAGTGAGGGCAGTAAAATGCTGGAACAGGTTACCCAGAGAGGTTGTGGATGCCCCATCCCTGGAAAGATTGAAGATCAGGCTGGAAGGGGCTCTGAGCAACATGATCTAGTTGAAAATGTCCCAGCTCATTGCAGGGGCCTTGGACTAGATGATCTCTAAAAGTCCTTTCCAGCATTCTATGATTGCTATGGTTCTATTACAGCCCTGCACATCCTTTTTCCTCAGGAGTGAGGATACCAGAGATCTCATCCAAAGAGATGTGAAGGCAGTGAGACAACTCCCACGAGGCCACATCCCTCCTTTGTATCTGTTCCTGGACATGAATCAGTGTTTTATCAGACCATCTTCAAATCCATACATGGTCACCACATTGTTTCTCACTCTCTTAATTTTGAAGAAGACTCCTCACAAGGGTGGCCACAGCCTGCATCTCCCCACAGCAACATTCATGGCAAAGAACTTCATTTTCCTCTGCAGCATTATCTTTCCATGTCCTTCACTTCCAACACTGGTCCAGCACTAAGGTCTTTCAAGCATCTGGGGACAGACGGCACAAAGTAAACTAAGAATTACACTGACTCTTCTCTGAATCCTTTTTTGCAGTATCACCTCTTTGGGGTCAAAAGAGACCTTCAGTTACACAGGACAGGACTTGCACAGGAAAGCCCTCCTTTCTTTGAATTCCTGTCATTTCTGATGAGAGACTCCCACACCCTTTCCCTGTATAAGGAGTTTTCATGAGGTATGGCTCAAGAAAGGAAAACTTTCCCCTTGTAGCTGATGATTATAAATATATTATTACAATGATTGCCTTGGACTGTGTGGACTAGGATGACTCCTAATTGTAATATCCTTTGTGGAAGCTGTGGAAATTCAGTCCATTTGAACCCCGTGTGCTACCTGGAGCTCCATCCTGCTCTGTGACCTACAAAACACAGGTTCCTGCTCTGCTGAGCCTCTGAGGGCACCATGGGGCAGCCGATGCTCAGAAGACTGATGCAAGACCTCAACTACCTCCTGTATTTCCCCTGCCATGATATGCTGCTTTCAGGTGGAGTTACACAATATTTTCAAAGCAAACTCCTCTCTACCATTTTGGCCTCCCAAAACCAGCTGCTGCTTATTCTGCCCACCCTCCCAGAAGAACCTTGGCCACACTGAGAAGCTCCACCAGCAGCAGTTTCTCTGAGCTATCCCTTGGTTTCCTCCCGAAGCCCCTCAGCTTTGGATGACTCAAGGAAACATTTTGCTTGTGATGCTGGGAAAATTCAAACCAACCTGGTATGTTATGCATGATGGGGCTGCTACTGAGAATGATGATGGTTTTTGGCACTCAGAGAAGGTGGTAAGTGACTGGTGCGGATGCAGTGGGTCCCTGGCACAGTTACAGCATTTACTCTTTTGAGTAGAGGTGGATTTTCAAATAATTTGCAAATAAATTGGAAAATCTGCCTGAGTTACAAGTACTTTGTAAAATACATCCTTTGACAAATTTAGCAGTAGTTTTCAGACTTGTGCCTTCTCATGCATGTGCCAGAGGAAATGCGAAGATGTTTCTCCAGCCTTCCCTTAGGGGCAAAGTGTTGCACATGTGTTGTTTCTTGGGCTCTCAAAGAAAGGTTAGATGAATCCTTCTCCTGCCTTTAAGCACTGAAACTTTGTCACTCTTTGGGAAAGGAAAAGGCAATAGTAGCTGTCCCAGGGGTTTTCCCATTTCATAGGAGATGGAGCTCCCTTCTGGGAGGATGGGGCTGATGAGTTAGCACAATTCATACATCCCTTTAGAGAAGAGAAAGGTGGAAGTAGGTATCTGCTCATGAGTGGGGATGTTTGCTGGGGCAGGAATGGTCTTAGTGCAGCTGAAAACACTGGGAGCTGACACATTTTGGAAAAGCACAAGGGCTGTGGGATATGTGGAGAGGATGAGGACAGAAGGACAATGAGGGGCATGTGAGGGGCATGAGCTGCAGAGATAGCAAGGAGGTCTGCAGGGTTTGCAGTTACCTGCCTCAGCAGCTCTGCTTCACACAACCAGCTTTGTTCCTCTGCATCCCTGCAGGAAAGCCAGAGCTTACAAATGAACATGCTCATGAAAATCCAGATATGGAAATAGAGCTGGTCTCCAGATTCAAGTCATTACATTTCCTGAATGTAAAAGTGTTCTCTTTGCAATCCACAGTCACTGTACCAGTGAAAGTTCCTCAAACAGATACATACACACTAATAATAAATACATACATGGATGCATGATTTAAGAAAGAAACCCAAATCATACATTCTGCTATCCTCCTCTCCACAGCCCCTGCCACTGTAGTCTGTAGAGGTGCAAATTTGGAATAAAACATCTAAAAATCCGGAAAGTCACAGTTGAGGCATACCCAAATCCCTGACTCTGCCTAGTGGTGTTAGCACCAGAAAAAAATAGAAGAGGATTAATTAGACTGTATTTTAGAAGACAGGTTCATCTAGTGCTGGAATGAAAACTTAATTGAACTGTCATAGTTGTGCAATTATTTCACAGTGTCACTAAGGAGCAGGTCTCAGTCATTAAGGCTTGCCTCAGCCTAACAAATATGCAAATCCTTATTCTGAATAAGTTTGGGTTTTCTCTTGAATTTAACAATTGTTTGTGCTTTCAGGATTCACAATGTTTTGTTTTGGCAGAATCAAAATATGTCAGTAATGCACTTTTCCCTAAATATGGCTGCTCTAACTTACCCCTGTCAATGCCACAGGCCTTTGATTTTCCCTGCAGCAAATAGAAACAAAGCCTAAAAGTGGGTTTAGGGAGTTGATTAAGGGTATATACAGCATTTTCACACCTTTTAAAATTTCTCTACTGCAAATTTCTTCACATACAGGGGCAGTGACTGGCTATGAAGCAGTCCCAGAGTTCTTGCTCTTCATGCTCTCAGTCGTGGTTCACCATTTCCCAGGCAACTGAGGTATGGATGGACAGACTAGAGAGGTGCTGTCAGGTGGTCGAGTGTCCTAGAGCCTCTCACTAATTGATGCACCTGTATTTGTCTGCATGACAATGTAAATGAAAAAGCCTTGTTTCCCTTTCCATCTCCCACCTCCTCCTTGGGACTGCCTCTGTAACCTAAGCACACATAGGCACCACATGAGATGAAAATGGGATGAACTGTCTGTCTAGATGGAAAAGGGAACCAGCTAGACAGGGAACCAGCCCACCTCTGTGTGTTGTAGCCCTTGGTGTGCAATGCTGGTTTCAGCCTGGTAAGACCCAGCTCCCTCACACACGGTCCTTTGTCTCCACTTGTGGTGACTGAGATGGGATACCCATCCTGTCCCTGCTGTTTTCCACCTGTCCTGTGGGGGTGTGGTGTTGTGGGGAGGCAGACACAGCCCCACAGCCAGCCCCACCATCCAGTGCTTCCCTCCCATCACTGTCCCTGCAGACTGTAGCACATCCCACTCCGCCGTCCTGCCTCACATTCCCTTAACGTAGAAGCCACGCAGCTTTTTTTGGTGGTCTTTCCCCTCTGGGATTGTGGCAGCAGGTCTCAAGGCTGCTCCCAGGCAGGGAGGTGGGTGGCATGGGGCTGGCACCAGCAGACAGGACCCCCTGCTCCCTCTCTTTGCTTGTTGGAGCTGACCTCCTGAGAAGGCAAAGTGCTGACCACAGATCTTCTCCTCCTCCTCCTCCACTCGCTCTCCAACAGTAATGCACATGTGCTTTGTCCATAAATATATTATTTTGTGTTCCTGCCAGCCCAGACTAATAGGGCTAATGTTTCCTGAGGAGCAGCCCAAAGCTACATTAGCCGCAGATGTTTGATTGATTTAAAACAAAGAGCCTGACCGCCAAACTGCTCCATATGGTTTCTCTTCCTGTCACTTTGCCTGCAGGGTTATCTCTGAAATGCAATTAAGGTGCTTAAAAGTACATTTTCAGGAAGATGCAGAATTGATGAGGGTGGGTTTGCCGATGGGTGCCTCCAAATTGTTAGAGCAAGAGCAAGGAAAGTCATGCCCTACCCTTAGCAGCTGCACACATGGTTTTTCCACTTACGTGAGGACCTTGGGAGGGCAGGCCAAAAAATGCCCCCATTGTAGAGACTTTGCTGTAGATGTACTTTGCCAGTACTCATGTCTCTTGATATTCTGCTCATTTATTATTGAAGTCAAACATTTCTCTAATTAGATATTTACTTGTGAACTTAAGTGCTGCAGAGATTTCAATCGACCTCACCTCTCCTCCACTCACTCCCACTGCCTGGGCACTGGAGATGAAACCCCTCACCTGTGCAACTCAGGCAGCTGAGCTGAAGACCCAGTGATACTGCAGAGAACAAGCCAAGCCCTGCTTGTCACTTGCTGTGAGGAGGGTGCCTGCCCTGCCTGCTCACCAGGGGACTGACACTGCCTGGGGACACCCACCCAGCCACTGCAGACCCAGCCTGCCGAGCCTGGCTGCTGAAACTATCCCCCAGCTCCCTGTAGGGCCGAGACCCCTGCCCCATCCAGCTCCTATCAGGACCCCAGCCTTGTATGCCCTGAGGGGGTTGAGGAGAGTAAAGGAAATTTATGGCTCCTTTGGTTTTAATGCACAGAGTAGATGTTTATAGATGAAAGATGTGTGCTTCTGTGTGCCAATCCTCCGTCTTCCCCTCAGTTCAGCTGACACAGGGAGGGCAACAGCCCCTTACACCATATTTTTTAAGAATTGAAATTATTTGGTTCTGAAAACAGACTTTTAAAATCCTTTTCCATGAAAAAATTTCCAAAATAGGTGCCTGATATCTGGCACCTTAATCCAGATCTTGGTGTGTAAGGAAAGGAGAGTGTGATAAGTCACCTGCAGTGACCTAAGGCACAGCCAGGTCCCCTCTCTGGACCACAGACAAAAAATACCCATGAATTTGAGAAGGGAATCCCAATCCATGGTGAGGAATTAATATCAAATTATGGAAAAATAGTAATAATTACATTGCAACAGGTCTGAAGATTCATGGCAACGGTACATGCTGTAAATATACAGCACTGCAGGATAATTATCTGGTGCTCAACTCCCTTCAAACTAGACCTCAGTTAACCTTGTCCTTACCTCTTTCAGAATTAAAATCCTAAGGTAATTCATCACAGAATTTCTTGGTAACTTCAAGTATAATTGCTAAGTAGTTTTCAAGCACATACAATTACCACACCCAATTAATCTTATCATGAGTCTTAAAGCCAGGTTGTTAAATGAGCCTTAGATCTAAATAAACTCTTGTGTATGTATATGTATAAATATATATATATGTATATACATGCATGTGTATGAGTCTGTATTGGAAAGAAGGAGAGCAGCTCTCAGAAATGCATCTTTCTGTGTCACCTGCTTTGTTCTCTAATTAGGCATTTGTAGAAATATTACCCTGGCTACTGCATAGTCCCTAAATTCACATACGTGATCACCACTATCCAGATCTTTGTAACTATTTAAAGTGAAGTTTTTCACAGAAAACCAATTGTACAAACAACACCATATTGCACGGTGTTTATTTTCTTTCGCGGGCTTCCAGAGCAAATGTTCTTCAGCTCCAAACAAGAGGAGTAGCTTGCTTTCTTTTTTTGCCTGTGCTGCAAAATCAACCTAAGATATGAAACCTCAGCTGTTTTCTCTTCCTGGCTTTTATACTCCTCTCACTGAAGGGAAACAAGGATTAGAAGAGTCTACCCAGTCTTTGTTACCCTGAAAGATTAAGCAAATGAATTTAGCCACTTTCTGATTCATCCCGACACTCCTGAACATCAGTAGTAAAACAGCAGAAAGGCTCATCCCTTCTGTGTGTGTGGGAAATGGGAGAGCTTGGTCCTTCTGAGGGAGGGTACAAAACACATTGCTGGCTTGAAGTACCTTCCCTGTAGCCTCAGCAGCGCTGGGTGGGAATTTCGTCAGCAGGAGGTTCCATCCCTTCTGCGGACACACACCCAGGCTCCACAGAGCCACGCTGGCTGTGATGGCACACTGAATGTATGGATGCTCCTGTGTGGAGCATCCACCCACATCTGCTGTTCCCATAGGACAAGGTCCTTGCTAGGGCCACTGCAGAGTCCATCTTTAAGGGCTGATAACAGCATGGCCTTTATAAGCTGCTTGAGGATAACATGCAGCATGCAGCTCATAAATAAAAAGAAATTTTGCCACAAAGGTCTGTATTTGGCCACTGGAAGGTTCTGGCACAGACATTAAGCACCTGAGGCCTGTGGTGCTTGGGGAAGGTGTTAGAATAATATGATGGGTAACTGGAGTCATCCAAGGTGACAAAAATTCCCACCCAACAATTTGCCATGGCTATAACATCTGAAGACATTTCCTTTGAACTGAAGCCCCCCACAGGGACCCAAACACTCAATTCAGAAACCTCAAAGCAAGAGCAGGAGAAGCAGCCTGTGGTCTTCCAAACTGAGCATGTCCTTCAGGCTTCAAATGCATTTTACAGAAATTATTAAAAAAAAAACTTGTTAAAATGGACAGGGAGCAAGATTCATGGTATGAAATTTGAGAAAAAATGTATAGAAACTTCTAGAAAGAGAAAGATATTTTCCTCTCCTCCACGCTGCAGCTCTGCATTTACATACAAGGTTGAATCTGCAATTTCCTGCTGTTTCTCCTTTCTTCTGATAAATATTTTTAAAGAGAAGTGCCAGGAACATTGCCAGCCAGGCAAATGTACTGTGAGGCGTTATTTGGAATGCTCCTCCCCAACCCCTGCAGCCAGCTGTGTCCCCTCCCTTCTCGCCCTTGCAGGGCTTGTGCCTGAGTAATACCTGTCCTTGGATGCTGCTGCTCTCAGTGCCTGCTGTGCCTGATCAGGGTTCCCTGTCCCATCTCTGGGACAGCCCTGTTGCCTTCTCTGCACAGGAATAAAGCCTGATCTTCCCTTGAATCTGTGTCTCTGGGAAAACGTTGCTGAAAACTCTGTGTGAGCAACTCCCTCCCAACCAGAGGAATGGAATGGATACAACCCTGGGACCAGAATGCTGCGAGCAGCAGGAAATGTGGACATGTTAATGAGAAATAACCATGGCACTGAGCCACTTTGGACCCTTCTCTGATTCCTCTCTAAGTTGCAGCAAATTCAGCTGGTTCTCAGGGCTACGCTTTATCTCCCCTTTGGGAGGTTTCTGGGTCAGCTGTATTAAAATGCATTTATTCTTAAGGGGGTCAGTAATCTGACACAATAGTGATGTACGAGTGAATGGGGAGAATACATAAATTTCTAACAGTGCAGAAAGAAGAATCCCGGAGTTTTGCTATCTGTAAAAACGGAGCATGGGATCTGTCACTTCGTGTCACGACAGCCAAATTAAACAAATGCAAGATGACAGGAGGAAAAGAAACAAAGGACTTCTATCCAATTACTTCCAGAAGCATATTAAATTATGGGGGCACTTGCTTTTGTGTTAGCAAATAAGTATTTAAATGGACCTAAAATTCTTCATATTCTGAAACTTGGGTTTATCTGCATAGGAGAAATGGATGCTGTGGACACTTGCTCCTGAAAGGGAAATGGAGGACAGACAGCAACTTTGCCAGAGGCTGTAGGTTGCCATGTGGGGGTTCCATGGCCAGGAACAGTGTTGAGAAGAGCGGTAGAGGTAGTGAGAACACCTGGGCATCTAGTTTTGGATGCCTCCATCAGTAGTTGCTGAAGCAACTACTTGAGGGTATCACAGGAGCCCTTGAGATGAAAATACCAAGCAATAGCTCAAGTTTTCTTTTCACAGCAAGGGACAGACACAAGCCTCATTTAAGTAATTTGAAAGTCCAGCCTGACTATGAAAAGGTGAGCGTGCACCTGCCACTCCGAGATGATCTCAAGATCAAAGTGATCTTTTTGACCAAGTCTGTGAAAGCTGGACTTGGTCAATGCAAATGTTCCTCATCAGAAATGCAGTTTGGAAAGACAAATCCTGGCAACCTCTGGCCTGTCTGACGTGCTGCGCTCTGGCGAGTGGTCAGAGCAGGCTGCAGCAGGGCTGAAATGCGTCACGGTGAAATGGGAGTGTGAGTCAAAGACACTTTCCCCTGGGTGCACACAAGGAAGAGGAAGGTGAAAGTGTCAGGAAACATCAGGAGACTCATGAGAGAGAGAAAGCAGACACTGAAAGACAGCTGTGAGCAGTGACAGACCATGATTAGGTGCTTTCCCAGAGTGCAGGTAGCCACCCACTGCCACGGCCTGGGTACCTGCCTGAGTAACCCATGAAGGATCCCACAGGAGATGGCCCCAGCCCGGCTTGCATGGACAAGCCTTGGGAGCCACAGGGGGAAGGTCAGTACCTGGGACCCAGAGGGTCCATGCCAGGACAGGAGTGCAATCCCAGTGAGGTGAGGAGAGGTTCATTCCTGAGGGAGTAGGATGGCACTGCCACAGCTTCTGGGCCATCTCCATCTCCCCCAGCATTAAACAAGGAAAGCAAAAATGAGAGCTGAGGAGGGTGGAGTGGGTGGATCAAAGCCCCATATCCCACCCACCTCTGGGCTATCCTGGCCAGTGCTTCTCCAGCTTCCTGTTTTGCAGGTGGTGCAGGTGCAGTGAAGGGTCCCAAGCAAAGGGAACTCGCTGTTGGCCAATGTCTCCCGTGCAGGAAATGCAGAAGGCTAAAGAGCAGCTTCGACTCTTCTCTGGAGGAGCAGGGAGGGCAGCAGGTAAAGAATGCCAGGGTGGAACACCTGCATCAGACCTCTGCACAGCAGCAGCCTTGCCCAAATTCTAGGCCTATTTAGAAATTGTTCTGCCATGTTACTTCTACCTGTGCAAGGCCAGGGGGGTCCCTGTTTAAGGAGAATTGCAAAGAGCCTCTTTGGATCACAAACTGGCATGACCAGACTCTTCTATCGTTGAATATTGAGGCAGGGAGGGAGGGAGGCAGGGAGGGAAAAAAGAGAAGGCCAAATTCCTTTGTCACATACCCTGCTCTAAGTCCGGAGTAATTACATTAAATGTAATAAGCCTCCACACTTCCTTCCCCACTCCCACATGGGAACAGTCATTTGTTGCTGGCCAATTCCTGCAGCAGCCAATGTCCTTACCTACTGCACTGGCAGAAGTCTCCTGGCCAGAGAACCACAGAGAGGAGCAAAAGCTGCTGCCTTGCCCTGCCTTCTCCTCTTCCTCTTTGCCCAGGGAGAAAAGAAACAATGCCCCACTATTATGGCATCTAAAAGCAGACATTAATTTTGTCTACACCCAAGCTATCTGCGACTCTCATGGTGCTGCCAGTCCCAGTTCCCACACTGATTCACCACTCTGCACCATTTTCCTCACCATCTACCTGAGGCAGGTTCTTCCCCAAAGAAACACAGTTCAGTAGCTCCTTCAGAGCAATGCTAGCAGACCTCCTGCAGGCTGGTGGTGGCCAGCTGCACTCAGCTCTCCGGAGCCACAGGCTGGGAAGGTGAGGAAACCATGGAAAGAGAGGCCTTGTTTTGGCTAAAAGGAGGTGGTGAAGAGGCGTCAGAACAGGGAGCAGAACAGCCTGACATTTCCGAGGCCAGGAGTATATGGACAGTGCTTCAAGCAACTTTCAGTTTCCTAGACCCCAGGCAAAGGCTTTCCTGCCAATCCAGGTCACCCCACTGCAGCCCACACATGCTGGGCACCATGAAAGCATCCTGCCAGCCTGGCAAGTCTCCTCCAGGTGCAGACACAGAAGACCACAAGCAGCAGATAGAGGTGATTGATCTTCCCACTTTGTGTGCCACAGGTCTGATCCCTGTGGGGCTGGTTGCCTGCAATCCTCATCACCTGGGGGTTTTATGGAGCTGCACCTCCCAGACAGGAAGTCTGCTCCAGGGAGCCGTGAAGCCATATATAATAACTGCACGTTGCTATTATTAACTTCAGCACCTGGAGGAGGTGACAGCAAAGGCCTTATGGAGGTGATGAGTGGCTGTATTTAAGCCTATCAGTTTCACCAGAGGAAGTTTTGGGGCCTTGACATAAGAGCAAAGCTGCCTTCAGCACCTGGGCCTCCTCTCCGCTTTTCTTTCCCAAGCAGGCAAATATTTTCAGGCATGTAAATAAACTAACTCATTTGTGCTCAATTCCACTGCGCATTTAAAGCATCGGGGTTGGGTTGCATCCATGCTCAACACAAAGCAAGGAAGAGAAAGAGCTGAGATGCAATTCCACCCTCCCCTGAAACAGCAGCATTTGAGAAGAAAACCCTCCAGGAAAAAAAAAAAAAAAACAAACAAAAAACATGCTCTGCTTTCTTCTGATGGTGCAGGCTGATTTGTGCTGTCTGTAATTGTAATCAAAGTTAATTTAATCCTGGTGTGGAGGTTGCTGAGCAACTGAAGACATTTATCCAGAGGAGACAGGGGCTGCAATCATGTCACCTCCAGTGAAGTTGGTAGGGCAGCCACATAACACTGCTAATGCTCAGGGCAGAGAGCTGTGGGTCATGGGAAGACATCGGTACTCATGGTAGGCACAGAAGCCAAGGGAAAAGCACTAAGGTTATGCCAAAACTGTGCTTTCTTCCGTAATACAGACAGATTGGATCAGATTTGATATAAGGTCCCATATGGGCACCACACGTGAAGGCACAACTTCCCAGAGGATGAGCAGAGAGTGCCTGTCTGGCTTACAGACATGTGGCCGTAAGCAAAAAGGTGCAATGCCAGCAAAATGGCCACTCAAGCCAGTCTGTGTCACAGGTGGCTCCCTGATGCCGCCTTTCCTCAGAAATCCCATTTTTCCCCCAAGGAGCTAGAAGTCCTCTGTCCCAAAACTGAGAGCACGGGGCTGTGCTGTCACTGCCAGCGCCCGGGGACTCAAGGCTGAGCGTCCGGCAGCCAGAGCCTGAGGGAGCGGCCCAGGGAAGGCGCGGAGCTGGCTGCCTGCTTCCGGCCTTGGAGAAGGACGGGAAGCTCCAGCAGCACTGCCGGAGGAGCTCCTCTGAGCTCGTAAAGAGCCGGCCTCGCAGGGCCCCTGCTGAGCCATCATCAGGGCCATTTGCCGGTGATGAGGAGATTTCCCGAGGTCGCCTCGGTGGGCACCTGCTGCTGCCGGGGCCAGCCTGATTAAGTGGTTCAGCAGGGAAGGAGGGGTCCTGCCATCAGCGCCTCAGCAATCAAGGAGGATTTTTTTTTTCCCCTCTGCTTTTTCTTTTTTTTTTTTTTTTTTTTTTTTTTTTTTTTTTTTTTTTTTTTTTTTTTAAAA
>VZRH01007406.1:771242-782679 GCA_013397555.1 Urocynchramus pylzowi
CCTCGCGGCCTCCGCAACAAAGGAGGATTTTTTTTTTCCCCTCTGCTTTTTTTTTTTTTTTTTTTTTTTTTTTTTTTTCTTTCTAATTATTGTTTTCTGCAGAACCAGAGAGCTTTTGTGAAATTTAAAGGCCTGTGGGTGCACCGAGGGCAGGAGGAGGGCGGCAGCCTGCCAGGGAAAAGGACCAAAGAGTGGTGGCATCCCAAGCACGCCAAGTGGATCCTTACCCCAGCTGTTTCCTCCTGTCAGACCCTTTTCCTCTGGAAAAGTAGGTACTGCAGAGCCACCAGAGTCCATCTCCTGCTGCACTGGCCAGGCTGTCTCTGAAATAGCAGTTGCAGGGGGGAAAAGGCAATTATTTTGCTTTTTTTAAGAGGCGTGTTGGGTTTCTAGCTGAGAGGAGGAGCAGCTTGATGACTTAGGAGGAAATTGTGGCTTTTCAAAGCAGAGCTGTGCTTCAGCATGTTGAAGTGACCAAAAACTTGGACATATGTCAGGAAAAAGACAATTCACTGAGCAGTAACACTGCTGCATGTCAGACCTTGTGAAACAGTGACAGCTGAAGCCAGCCAAAGCAGGAGAATGGAGCAGGTAAAGCCTAATTTCAAGATTTCCCAAAGACAGGCTTTTTGAAACCAGAAAAGTTGTTGGAATTTATTTAGCCTTTTACTTTGTGCTGCAAAGTTTGCTACCTTTTCCATAATTTTGTTCTTTTTCATAGAATTCTTTAGGTTGGAAGTGGTGTTTAAGACCACTGAGTCCAACTCTTAACCAGACATTGCCAAGTCTATCACTAATCCATGTTCCTAAGTGCCACACCTACACAGCTTTTAAATACCTCCAGGGATGGTGACTCAGCCACTTCCCCGGGCAGCCTGTTTCAAACCTTGACAACCCTTTAGATGAAGAAATTTTTCCTCACATTCAGTGTGAACCTCCTGTGGTGCAACTTGAAGCCATTTCCTCTTGTCTATCCCTTGTTACCTGGGAGAAGAGACCGACATCCACCTCATCACAACCTCCTTTTAGGAAGTTGTGTGTTGTGCCCAGAATGGGCAAGATTGGCTCATTTGTTTTCAGTGCGTAACAGCCATCTCTCCTCCTTCATCTCACACCTTTCAGCGAGTAAAGGCTGTAAATGCATGACATACTGGTTATTTACCTGCCCACCTCCCGCCCCAGCACCCTCCAAAATGTGCCCATTCCAGGTGGATGTGGCTCCTCCTCACAGGGGGAGACTGTGCTTCTGCTTGCCAGCCAGGGTATTTACCAGTCCCCACTGCTCATTTGTTTTGGTTCAGGCAATTCGTGGTGACAGCAACACTGAAAGTTTGCCTGCCCTGGGAAGTGCCAGGGAAGCTTCAGAGTTCTGTGCCAAGCCAGCCAGGAGAAATGCACCAGCCACGCTGTGCTGGGCTCAGGGCATCCAGAGCTCCTCCTCAGGAAACCCCAGACAGGAGGGAAGGGTAAGGCAGTGCTGAGATGTGGTTGTCAAAAAAAGAAGGAGGGTGAGCAAAACCACAAATATAAAAAAAAATTCTGAGCAATTTTCTTCTGGGAAAATTAAGATGCAGTTTTGATTAAATCCCATACCACTCGGGTTGTCCAGGCTTTAGTTTCTTCAGTTTCACACCCCAGTTTGGTCAGTCCCAGTGCCAATGGTTCCAAATATGCGACCTTTTGGAACAGTTCCTTAAAGGAAGTGGAGTGATGAAGAAATGCAATGCATTTAATGAAATCCCACCATGGAAGCAAAAATAAGCATTGATGCACAACCCTGCACAAGATGATTTTCCATTTTCTTCAAGGGAAAACCCCTCTGAAGCCCCACCAGCTTTCTGCAGTGTTTTTTGGCAGGTGGTGGTCCAGCAAAGCTCTCATCCTCATCCATTCTTGGGGTTTGAGGTCTTGAACAGGCCCTACCTATGCCTCATGGGTGAAGTTTTCCCAAGGGGACTGAGAACACAAGACCTACAGGGATTTCACCCAGGCAGCAGGTTGGGTATCACAGTCTAACTGTGTGGCACATCCTAGATCTCCTCAGCTCCGTGTTGCTCAACAGGGAGAGACGTGAACCAGCCAAAGCATTCTCCTTCCCACAAGGAGATTCAAAGCCAGTCCCCAGGCTTTTGAGTTTACAGGCTTTATGTTACAGGCTTTCTTTTTTTCTTTTTTCTTTTTTTTTTCTTTTTTTCTTTTTTATGATAAAGGAAATATTAATTTCATGCTTGGCTTGATTCTTGAGCAGGAGCATTCTCCCTTCTGCACTTTTTTCTCCACATCAGGAGCTGCTGAGCCATTTCCTCTCCCTGGAGCCATGGGGATGGGCTGCAGACAGAAGGTTTTTATGCCATGTGGTTGTTTAGCACCAGCATAGAGGCAGCAACCCACCTCCACTTCCAAACCTGACCTCTTGTGCTGACTGGTGACATCCCCGTGCTGGAGCCACACCACTGCGTAAAATGTCTGGGAGAAATGCAGCATGTCTCAGCTTTGCTTTAAACCATGTTTCCTGTGATAGAATCCAAAGTGTTATTTGATCATGCTAGAACCTGTTTACATTATTTTCTGTGGGTTTTTCCTGAATAATTGCCTCAAAATCTTCAAACTTACAGAGCCTCGGGTGGTCCATTTGCAAAAATAAATCTATGTTGTATGCATGCCAAGAAAAATAGAATATTTATCTCTTTCTTAGTTTTTCTAAGTGCTGTTTGTTCCTAACACCTTTAAAGCCCTCTGGTTTTCTGAAATTTCTTTCTTTAAGTCAGTGAGTACAGAGAAAGCAAATGCAGAAACAGCAGTTTCAGGAGCTGGCGAGGCTACTGAAGATTTATGCTGACATATACGCTGTGCCTATGGCTGAATTAATAGTGCCGCCGAAGCATTTGTATTTTCTGGGTTTTTCACTCTGACATTAGAAATGGAAGCACAGCCACACCTGCACACAGGGAGTGTGGGTGGAATGTATATGGAATTCATCTGCAATTCTTCCTTATTCTCTAAATTAGATCATTGTTGAGGTTGCAGATCCAGAAATATCACCCAACTCCCCTTTTTCTCTCCTACATAGGTGAGGATTTGTCTTTCTGTGGAACTGGTCTTCAGACCAGTTTTACACCAAGATGTTTTCATTGTCTTCAGTAAAGTTTATCTTCATTCATCTCAATATATCTGACAGCAGAATCTAGCCCAGACTGGGGAATTTCATTTTTCTCCTAAATATTTTATTGCTTTTTATTTTAATAAAAACTGGACTAGAAATATTTTCTTCCACTGAAAAATACTGAAAAATAATTTTCTTCTTTCACCTCCAGAATTCAGTGTATTTTGGAGCCAGAATTCAGCTTTGCACACAGCAACGTGAACCACTTGGAGATGTCAAGCAGTCTATTCATTGCTCAGATTGTATTTTGATGCTGCTCAGGGTTCCCAGGTAAGAAAATACATTCAATCATTTATAGCTGTGAACCAGAGCAAAAGACCAGTGCCTTAAAGGGAAAAGAAGGAAAGAAGAGATGTAGGTTGTTAAGTGAAGGTGGAGAGCAAAACAGATGAAATTGATAAAGTGGAAAGCTATATTATTCACTCCAAGGCTCCATTTAGTCCCTCTGGCCTGGTAGTTTCAGCAAAGTGAAACTCTTGCTGGAATCAATACTGCTATCATTTCACAAAATTACAGTGGTTTGAACAGAAAACTAGTTATAAATCAACTTCGTGCATGGACAGCTGGAGGAAATATTTCTTGCTTTGAAGATTTGGGTGCTTCAGAAGTGGTAAAGAGGATCTTGGCTCTCCAAGAATCCGTATTTACTGCGTTTCTTGGAAATAGAAGCTGCTCTTGCATATTCAAACAAGTCAAAATAGCAATGTGAAAAAAGGCAGTGCCTTCATTTTAATCAGATGAGAAAAGAGTGTGCTTGATTTCAGTGAAACTCGGGTGTTTTGGAGATGGTCCCATTCTCTGGCACTCACTAGGAGTTCCTTCAGACTAGGCTAAGAATGTGTCCTCAGTGCTTCTTTTCCATATGCCTAGCTTAGATACCATAGATTTTGAGGGACTTTTGCACTTCACCACCTTCAGCTTAATGACTCAATAGACATATGGATAGAGCCTTTCAAGTCTTTGCCACAGGAAGATGCCCAGCCCTCAGCTTCCAGGGAAAGGGACTGGACTTGGAGACTGTCCTTCAGTATTTTAGGAACATATACTTGAAGATCCTTCAAAGAAAAGCATGAAAAGCACAGCTGATGCCCACCTCAGGAAGGTCTCACTACTATTCTAAAGTGTTTTCTTTAATCATTCTGAAATTCAACATTTTCTGTAGTTCTTGTTTTCCAGTAAAGATATGTCAGATGGCAAAAAATTATCTGTGTGGGTGCTGGAAGCTTCAGAGATATAACACACAGCAGGAAAGAAGTAGGGAAAGAATGTGTCCACATCTAATTCCTTGGTCTGGACAGAATGAACGTCAGCCACAGCTCCATGACCATTGACTGGCCAATGCATTAAGCCTGAGGGACTCTTGGACATCCCTGTTACAGCTGGAACCCCTTTCCCCTTTTCCCATGAGGCAGAAAGGGGTGGCACTGGGGCCAGAGCAGAGCTGGGAAGGCTGCTGGAATGAGGCAGCCCTGTTTGTGAAACCACCCCAAAGCCTGAAAACATCCCAGATTTCTAAACCACAGCTTCTATCAGAGCTCTGTCTTGAAGCAACAGACCTTTGGATGTGGTTGTCTTTGCTCAGCCCTGCTTGCAGTGAAAAGGCCAGTCCACAGTGTCCTGACTGGGTGCTGCCAAATTGAAGAGGTGGGGATATAGCATTTGCTAATTTGGGATTGCATCTGAGGTAACTCTCTGCTTGTTTTCCCTGTAAGGTGCTTGTGAAACACACATTTGTGCAATATCTAAGCATCATACAGCTGTAATTATTTCTATTGGTTCCCTCTATCTCTTGCATTTAGTGCACTGGAATTTTCTCTTAATTTTGTCAGATATTTCTGGAAATTGCTTAGCTAAATTTGAATTCATTAAAGACAGCAATCATCATTATTTGATAAATAGCATCATTAAATCCATTACACAATAAAATATTGCAAATAAGAGCACAAGTAAATATTTGCAAGAGTATTCACACTGTATTTCCTCTCCTGGCATTTTGAAAAGCTCTTTTATTGTCTCACAACAGAATTGCCAAGTAGCTACAAATGCTCATGCATCATCTGCAAGCAAGGGAGAAAGAAGGCTGCTGTTTAATAAAATTTGATTCATCCAGTCAGGGAAGGGAGGGAGTAAGGTGTGATGTGGAGAGCCAATTGGGTAGCACGTGCTCTGAGGATTAACACCAGCCAATTTGTTAACGAGACACAAATAATAATCTGTAATCAAAAATAATTCAAGTGACTAAGGCAAGTAAACACACTTACTTGAACCATGACCTGTTCCTCTCCTCATTGGCATGAAAAGAATGGGCAGAGGGTTTTGGGTGAAGGACTCAGTCAGCTCGGTTTCCAGATATTTAGAAATTTGGAGACTGGCAGGGCAGGCTGGGAAGGAGAGGCAGGGTGACTCTGGGCAAGGAGGGGAAGAGCTCCTGCCTGAGAGTCTTGGGATCATATGGAGAGGACCTCATGGGACCCCACTGAGGTTGGTCCTCACCTCCAGAGTGCTCTTCTACTGCCAGCTTCCTACTGCCCCTCTGAGAAGCAAGCAGAGAAGATGAAAAGTGCCTACACCTCCACAGAGTGTCCAAGGGGAGCAGTGGTTCCATGGGCCCTTGTCCAGCTGCCCGTGTGGGGTGCCCTGTACTCCATGTGCTCTGCTGCTGCTGTCCCAGGGGCAGGCACCCACCTGCAGGGACATCCAGCTGCCTGCAAAGAGGGGTGGGAAGGAAGGATTTTATAGCTTATTTCAGCCAAACAGTCACACTTTGGAGCTGAGGCACTAGTAAGAGTGAGCAGCCAGGACACTTCCCCAGCGCTTAACAAGTCAAGCTCCGCTGCACTGGAACCGAGTCGAGGAGGCAGGAACCATTTAATTAGACCAAAGCAACTGACAGCCACTGTGCTGTAAATCTTCCCTTGCTGCCTTTGAGGTCCCTGGTCCTCTGTGTCTTAATAGTAAATGATATCTCAGTGATGGGAGAGAAGGGAACAAACATGCCTCTGCCTGTTGCTCTGATGGAACAGGACAGCAGGACTTGTAAGGGATCAGCTCTCACACCACGGTAACAATGGGGGGCTTCTACCCAGGTTTCCTGGGTAACTATAAGATGATGCTCACAACAAAAAGTCAGTTAGAGACTCAGCTGTGGTTTTGTGCATGAGGAGGAGGGAAAACACCTCTGCCAGCATGTTTGCAAAACCTTTCTGCTGACCTGAACCAGTCCTTTCCATAAGCTGCTCCATCAACACCAGTGCTGGAACCAAGCTGAAAGAGAAAAATTGTATTTGGGTAATGATGGCAAGCTGGAAAATCATTGGTACCTGGCCTGATAGCCATGTGGGATTTCTTTTCCCAGTCTATTTCCTCTGTGCCTACCAAAGAAATTATGATAGGAGTACAAGTATTCTGATGAAATTTGGTGAATACTGATGTAAGGACTATTCTCCCCTACCATACTTCATCTGAGGTATATTAAAGCAAATGTGTTCACCTAATTGCTTAAAGCAGTGAGCAATGGGCATTAATTACTTGCAAATGGCAATAAAATTGTGTGTACTGTAAGTCAGGAGTGGATCAGAGCTAATAGCCTCACAGGAAACAGAAAAGACTGACATCTCCAATAAACAGATCCCTGACTTGTCTTCTCTTTAGCAGCCAACAGCTGCTCATTCCTTCAGATCCGATGTCCTGTCTTCTTGCTGGGAGGCAGAGCAATTGTTAAATATTCACCAATCTACATTGCAGACTGAAGCTCTGTCCTCAAAAGGCAGCCTCACATCTCTCTCCTGGCCACTGCTGAGTGGTCTGACTCCTCTTGGCACTCGTGTTTCCCTTGTTTCTGGCAGCAGAAGGCTCCACCTCGGGGTCATTTCCACCTGCTCACCCCTTTCCATGCCATGCAAGGACCATGTGAGCATTAGAGGGATGGTTGCTCAGTTTCCTTCCAGATCTCTTTCCATTCTTTAGGGGCATTTTCCTTCATTGATTCCCCTGAGTCCATATCTCCCCATGGTTGATAGCAGTGTAGATGTCCCCTCGGGGTTGTCACTGTGCAGATCATCTCCTGGCTGTCTCCCATCTGCCTCCTGGGGAGGCCTTGAGTGGCTGAGCTGGGTAAGGCATCATCTTTTAGCAGTATTTGGGACCAATCAGCCTCTCACTTCTTGCCTGGTGACAGATTCCCATCTCTAGGTCAACCTTACTGAAATTTTTATTTCAAGATCAGGCACTGACTTCACAGGATATGTAAGGGCATTTCAAGATCTGGACTGTCTCCTGCCTTCCTTTTTTCTTATTCCTGACGTGACATTTTATGACAGCACCCAGACAGTGCTCAGGACTCTGTGATCCACAGAGGTCCAACCCTGGAAGGGCATTGCCTTCCCTGCCCCAAATCACCGATGCAGCAAACCACTGGCAAGGCAGTGAGCTGCAGTGATGCCATTCCACTGCTCAAGAGATGCCCCACTGTGAGGCATGCCATGACTCTTGTTCCTGTCCTGTTTCTCCCACCATGTGGCATTTCCACCCATACATTATGTTGATGCAACCAAGCCACAATACCTTTTGTTGGGGAATTTTTTCCAAGTCTCCTTCCAAAGGCCAGCACTCTTCCCACACACACTTCATTTCTGCTTGGCTCCTAAAGTCATTCTCCTGAATTTTAGGATCTCGTGAGAGCTTCTACCAACTGAGGACAGAAGGTATCTGCTCATCACCCACTGCCATGGCTGCTGGCACTCACCTACCCTTCAGCTCCTTCCCACAGTATCCTTCCAGCCCACAGAGCTTTCCAAGGGCTCCTCCCACCCTTCTGCCCTCAAAGCCCCCCTCTCCCAGCCTTGGCCCCTTCCCTGCACCTCACCACCCTTCTCCACACCTCTGACTCACACTCACTCCCACTCTAGTGCTGACCCATCCAGCATATCGAGAATTTCTCTGCAAGTCACTGAGTCACCATTGAAATCTGATATTAAATTTTCCTTTCAACCTTTAGCCAGTGCATTCCTTATCCCATAAAGCATTCAGTAGATACAGTGCATTCAGGCAGATATATATATATGCATATGAAGGAGGGGTGCAATGTTGCAATGCATAAACCATCACCTCTTGCCATGTCTCACTGCATTTTTTCCTGCTTTTTTCACCGGTGGCCTTATATAAAATGATTTCCAATCACCATGTGGGTTAATTTATAACCTTTCAAGGCAACCTTGCTGAGAAGGGTGCCGAAAGGTCAAGCCCTCTGCCTTGTAAGGGTCCCTTTTTGAATTCCTGAAGTAGTATGTGCCTAATGCCACTATACCCAATTGTGCAGAGGCCATTACTCTAGTACCTGGCTGGAGGCACATTGGGAATTAGGAAAACCTGCCTTGTCCACTGCTGGAAAAATGTAGCCTGAGCACTTGCCTTGCCTGGGACTTTGGTTACTCCTGGGTTAGGTTAGCCCAGTCCTTAAGCTGCAATGTTATGAAAAAAAAAAAAAAAAAGTATTGCAGGAAGGCAG
The DNA here is from genome assembly GCA_013397555.1 of Urocynchramus pylzowi. Classification (NCBI taxonomy): domain Eukaryota; kingdom Metazoa; phylum Chordata; class Aves; order Passeriformes; family Fringillidae; genus Urocynchramus; species Urocynchramus pylzowi. The sequence continues at coordinate 779,912 of VZRH01007406.1, forward strand.
GGAAATGGGGTGGAGGCAGCCAGGGGAAGGGCTGCCAAGATCTGGACCATGAAATGTGGTAGAGCAGCATCAATGGGGGCAGTAGGAGTGTGCAAAGCGTAAGGCACAGGGACTTAGGGACTCCTTGTGGGGTGATGCCTGCTGCTCCCCCATGACTTTATCCCATTTCCATGCCATAAGGCATGGCAAAGCCCTAGAAGCAACTGAAGAGCCCAGGACTGAGACCAGCTGTGTGGTGCAGACAGATTTCCTGGCGTGACAACTATTTGGCCCAGCCCTTCTTTAAAATATCTTAAGTAAGGCAGTGGTGAAGGTGGCCTGCTGGTAAAATCACGACCAAAGGCATTGCATCAAACTCACGTTATCAAAATTTAATAGGCCAATAATCACAGGGTGCTGGCCAGACCACAGCTCTGGCAAACGGCATCAGCCTTTCCCGGAGGTACAGCAGAAGATTGTCCAAGGAATTTCCCAACAGACAAGACATTTTGAGATTAATTTGGGATGCAATGACCATCATTTCCAGACCTATTTTCTTTCAGAGTCAAGGAGGGAAGCCTCCAGGTTTTCTCCTGGCTGTCCACTCCCCAGTTAGCCCTCTGAAGGCTCAGGCATCTGTAGTTACTAATTTTTTTCTATGTGAGGGCACAAGGCATCCACGCTTTGCCATGAAGAGCTACATAGACAAAGCATGGCTCCAGCAAGCATGAATTTTTATTTTTGGTGCTTACTCTCCCTAGGGAACCTGCAAGCCTCCCTCACTGTGGTACAGAAGGCGGTAAACAAGCGGGGAAAGCCTAGGCAAGCAGGTGTCCTTCTCTTGTCTGCTGATTTGAAATAGTATAGACAGCACTGGCATGTATCTGAAGCACAGTCATTATATTTCCATAACTTTATCTGCAGAGGACATAGGAGTTACAATGCAATCAGTGCTATACAGTTTAAAGTGTAGCTGAGATGTATTATAAAGTCAGCTGCAGCAAAGAACATATGGTACAGCTTGCCACCCCACTATAGTATTTCTTCAAAAGACATTTTTCTTACAAAAACTAAGACATTATCAGTCAAATTATAAGTAACCCATTTCCATTTATAGCATACAGTCTACCCTCTGAGTCACACACATGATCGGCAATAGCAGCTGTGAGACTTCTAAAAGTTTGGTTGGTTGGGGTTTTTTTTTTTCCCTTTTATTTTTATACTCTTGATTCTGAAAATGTTTCTGCTTGAGTGGTGAAGTCTTCCCTCACCTCCCTTGTGAAAGCTAAGCATTGCCACGGCTGGCCCTTTCCTTGCCCAGAGGGCACATGTGGCCCTGCCACTCGCAGTGCTTGGTGCTTCCAGCCATGGGGGTGCCTGGAGAAGCCCATGGGTTGTGCCTAAACTGGGGCACATGGCAGTTACCTTGCTACCTAGGGGAACTCAGGAATCATTTCTGCTGTGGCTGGGTTGATTTAGCACGAAAAGCCCATCAGAGATTTGGGAGAAATTGCCTGAAACCACATATTATTTACCACTGTGTTATGGTTTACCCCTGGCCAGCAGCTAAGCACCACACAGGCATTCACTCCCTACCAGCAGGGTTGGGGAAAGAATTGGAAAGAAAAGGAAAACCTTGTGAGTTGAGATAAAGCCAGTTTAATGGGTAAAGAAAAAGTAAAGCAAAACAAAGAACTAGTTCACTGCTTCCCGTGGGCAGGCAGGTGTTCAGTCACCTCCAGGAAAACAGGTTTCCATCACATCTGACAGTGAGTTGGGGAGACAAATGCCATCACTCCAAACATGCTCCCTTTCCTTCTTCTTCCCCTACTTTATATGCTGAGCATTACTCCACAGGGTATGGAATATCCTTTTGGTCAGTGGGGGGTCAGTTTTCCCAGCTGTGTTCCCTCCCAGCTTCTTGTGCACTTCCAGCCCACTCACTGGTGTGAGAAGCAGAAAGGCCTTGACTCTGTGCAAGCACTGCTCAGCAATAACAAAAACATCCCTGAATTATCAACTCTGTATTCAGCACAAATCCAAAACAGAGCCCCATAGCACCTATTGTGAAGAAAATTAACTCTACCCCAGCCAAAACCAGCACAGCCTGTTACTGAATCCTTCCTACTGCTGTTTGCATCACCTGCAAGAACAAAGTCTTCCTTTTCTCTAAGGATCAGAAGTGCTCTTTGTTATACTTAGCAAGACTTTGGCACCTCTTGATATGGAATTCCTTTCATTTATAGCATGTTTGGTGTTTGCTCTTATTCCAATGTGTTTTAATTTAGAAGTCACTCTTAAGGATTTCCCAGCAAAGAAAAAAGGTCAGGGTTATTTCCTTGGGGAAGGAGGGCAAGAGGAAGGTCAGAAAATTATTTAACAAAATAAATATTGCACTGAATTGTCAGGAAAGTATTGAAGTGGAGCAGATGGGTTGAGTTTGCAAGCTTATTTGCATTATGAATACTTCGGCATCTCCCAGATTTTACATAAGCCTTCTCCTTAATGTTTTGTTACTTTACAATCATCTTTGTGCTCCCTTACTCACAGACACACTTTTCAAAGAAACTGAATTCAGAACTAGTGAGAGATGATGCAGCTACAGTAAAGAAAGATTGTATGTTTAAGGGTCTGAAGTCAGGGTCTGTGACTGTCACATATAGCCCTAAAGCCATATCCTGCAGGGTCTATTAATGAGGGAACTTTTATACAAAACTTTTTTAAACCTTCATCAAAACTAGGGCCTGAAACTTCAGTCCCACCTAATTTAAGGGGGGGGGGGGGGGGGG
>VZRH01007406.1:782685-822978 GCA_013397555.1 Urocynchramus pylzowi
AGTGTTTCTATTGTTTCCACTGAAAAAAACAACAATGTTTCCTGATTAAGATATTGAAATTAGATTTGGCAAAAAGGAAAGTGTTATGGAGTCTATGGTTGTGGAGATAAAAGACCATGAAGAAGAGTCTGAAAGAAGATTTCAAGTCCACAGTACAACCTTTTGCTGATTCCATCCTTCTCTTCTCAGGTTGCATTAGCAGAATGAGGTTCCTGAATAATACTGGAGTGGCCAAGGATGTGCATCCAAGACCTCCATGCTGCAAAGTTTGCCCTCATAAGTGTCATATTCTTCCATGATGGACAAAATGCTAAGCACACACAGGGGTCAAGCTGTGGGGAGTGGTCTCAGGAGAGCCTTTGAGTACAGCACAGCAGCTCGAATGACCTGGGAAAGAAGCGTGCGAGAAGGAAAGCGGGTGACGGTCAAAGTGCTCGGTGAGGTGAAAGGCAGATGTAAGAGTCCTTCATCACATAATAACTCTGGGTTACTGCAGGTGGACACTGAAACTTTGGACTTTAATCCTCTCCTTATCATTGCTTCTTAGATCCCACCAGACGTAATCAGAGGTGAGCTCTACCAAGAACTGCACACATTTACCAGCTAATCCACCACCATCTTAAAAAAGCCTGCTTAAAACTAACTGGAAAGAGAAGGGAGATTGAGCCACAGCCTTTCAGGGTGTTTGTGATGCCTATCTGCCTCCAGATAAGGGGAGCAGAGAAAGAAAATTCCATGACTGCACATTGCAAGCTATGCCTGTGTTCATCCTTTACACTGCTGCAAGGCAGTGGGGATCTGTGCCATCTGCTCTGCTCAAGAAGAATGACTGAACACATCTTGCTGCAGCCATTTGTTTGGTTTTTCGGTAAGAAAGTAGTCCATGGCAAACACGGCTGATTTTCAGTACAAAAGACTGATTCACTGATTCAATAGGCTCCAAATAAATGAGTCCTTCTTTGGTGGGGAGAGGGGTGTCTGGTCTTCATCTTGGCAAGCTTTTGATTTCTCTGCATATAGCTGTGGATGAAGCTGAGGAATTATTTTTGCACTTGCTTATGAGAAGAACTGCATGGAGTTTAGTATAATCCACTCACATGAGCTACTTTTGCCAAGAAAAAAATGATAGTTGGATGCAAAGTTCTGTGTCCTGGGTTTAATAACTCAAGTCTCAAATGAGATCATATTGGTTTAGTACAAATGAACCAACACCTGAATTTGACTCCAAGGAAGGAAGCAAACTGCAGAAGGTGCCTACGTTATACACGTGAACAGGTAAAGAAAATGTAGCTTAACCCATAAGTTTCTTCCCTGCTCCCACTTGTGCCATCCTCTAGCAGCAGACCATGGAAAGTGACCTGAGGCTTGGGTGCCAAAACAAGGATCCAGGATGGTCCTCACAGGCCCACCTACCCAGGACAACTTTGCACCAACCCAGTGAATAGTCTCTTTTACTTTCTGGAGCACTGTAACCTCTCAGAAGGGTGGAAAAATTATCTGGGATGGGTCCAGGGATGGTAGAGGAAACTGGGCAGAAGCTTTTTACTTCTGGCACACTGGTTTCCCTTCCTCTGCTTTCCACCCTGACTGTTTGCTTTGACAGCTCAAGCCTTTGTCTCTCCTCACTGGAAGAGTAACCAGTGTATTTCTTTTTGCAGACTTCTGGATGCAAGTCCTTCACATGTCTGTTCCAAATTAGTTCTTCTCTTGCAAAGGAAGGGAGACAATATAATGAATATATCTATTTTGTGGAACATAGTTTTAATTGAAATGTTTGCTGCTGTTGCCACCATTGGATTAAGAGAGCAGATCTTCGATAGCGAAGAGATTAAGTTAGTTTGTATCTGCAGAATGCAAGTGAGAGGAGTAATTGGAAACTATAAAGAGAGAAAAAAAAAAATCACAACTCCAGCATCACAAATGGGGAGAAAGTGCTGCACTGCTATTGTCACACGCTATTGTCATGTCAAAGTACACGCATGAAATAAAATCAGCCCTCACTGTGAATGCTCTAGCCCTGCACTAAGGCTTGTATATACACATTGTCTCTGGTCTGGAAACAAGATCCACACTTGAAGAAAGTTCCACTCCACACTGGAGAAATAAATTTGTGCTCAGACCTTCCAGTGTTACTAGCACAAAGCTAAAAACACACGCAAAAAACCCCTGTTATGCCCTCCCCCAAAGTAAAAACTCCATCCTGGCTTCCATGGCTTGCCACCTTGTGACTAGTGTATGTTCCTTCAGCTGAATAGACTTTGGGGGATTTACACCACATGAGAACCTGACCCTGAGAGCTTGCCCTTGGTTGCAGCAATCGCTGCAGGGAGGTGGGCTGGATTCCACTATGCAAAGTGTTTTGTAACTGGCTGTGGTGCAATCATGCAAAGGCTCGGCCGCCGCCTACAAAGCCAGGCTGTGCTGCCCTTCCTGAGCTGAAACCCAGGCTCAGAGGGGTCTGCCTTGCCCAGGCAGGACATGTCTTTTCTTCTTTTTTTCTTTGGTCTTTTTTTCTTCCCTTTAGCAGACAGAAGACTTGTTCATTTCCCATTCCTGCTTACTGAATTATTCATCAAAAATGTTCCACTGGTATCTTCTTTTCTGCCAGGGAGCTCATCATCCAACAATTCCTTTTCGGTCTTGACTTGTAATCAGAGCAATTAGCAACCCATTAAAGGTCTCAGCACGCCCATGTCTGTGGGGGTACAGAGTGCAACTCAGGAGCTGGCCCACTTTGACTCCAAAAATCATGCAGAAGACCCACAGGATACAGTCTGTTGTGCAGAACAACAAACCTACCTCAAGAGGAGGGGTCGGATGCTCAGAAAAGGAATTTTCAGTGCACACAGTGAGGTCACAGAAACAGCACATCGATTTGGACTGATCTCAGTGGTGAGAATACAAGGTCCCAGGCACTGCCTGAGAGGTGGGATATACTTCTCGCGTGGGCATTCAGCCTGCTCCAAACAAGGCTGTTCAGCTCCCAAGTGTGTGGTACTTCCGCCCCTTTTTTTGCTGGAAAGAGCCAAAGGGAACATGAAGGTCTGTCATTCATTTCCTCTGATGCTCTGAAAGTGAAAAAAATGGTAACCAGATGGCAGTGGAAAGCAGGGTAGTAGGGCCAGGCTGTTCATCCCTTCAGTGCTCTGACTGAGCCTGGCTTGGCGAAGTCCATGGTACCTTTGCAGGCATCTGATTGTTGCTACTAATCAGGACTCTGGGGCTTCAATACCACACTTCTGCCTCTAGAAAAGCACTTTGCCATGACTCAGGTTCCTCCCTGGTCACCATGAGCTCATTAGCTCACAGGGGAAGAAAGTTCTGAGCCAAGAGCTCTCCTACCTGCTCTCTTCACCAATGATCAACTACCCAGCCCGTAACAAGAAGAGGTGGGAACCTTTGGTGTGAAAGGTTAACATAAACACCATCCTTATAAATGTTCCCTTTAGAAAATAGGTGCATGGATTTCCTATTCTATCTTCCAATATGTGCCTGGGACTTAATAGGTCAGGACCAGAGCAATTCATCACCTTTCCCCTCTGTCCTTTGCCTTCCTAACATATCAGAGATGCTGTTCTGCACTTCTGGGCTCTGCCTCTGCTTATGTCTCTGGAAAGATAATCTGTTGAGGAAGGATGAGAGTTATTAAATCAATAAACACTGCTAACCTTTCAACTGTGTCTATCCAAGGAGATCTTCTCACCTCTGCAGCAATTGCTTGCTTTACCAGATTGAAAGCAAAGTGTTCTTATTGCATATGTCAAATAAGACAGGAAAAAACATGCTCTTTCTCTGTCAGGAAAGTGAAAGTGTCCATGGGGGCTCCCAGCATATTTCTTATACCTCTAAGACTGAAAGCCCTAAACCCTGTATGAAATTTTCCTGTGCATGCCCGGGTGTTTTTACTGGGGGAGAAGCAATCGCACTTACATACAGCCAGGTCAAAATACCTGAATAATGCCTCAAATTATTTTAATGACTTTTGCCAGAGTTGGGATTCTTGAGCAGGAAACATCTGCATTTTTTTCCCAAATACTCTTCTAGAAGTCAAAATGCAGAACTGCAGCCTGTGCTTGAGCCTAAGCCTGCCAGGAGGAGCAGTGAGCTGCTGGGGCATCTTTCAGCTCCTCAATAGTGAGGAGATGACTAAACATTTTGCTGTTCTCATGAAGGCCAAGGTCTCTGATAAGCACATGGTGACTCTGCTTGTTATGAATATCAGCAGAAATTGCACGTGCTTATCTCATTTTACGGTTTTAGTGAGTTTGTTTCTTTGGTCTGCACAAGAAGTATCTGTTCTCAAAGCCAAATCTGCAACGTGGCTCTGCAGTAATGACTGGAGAGAAAGATTTTGCTCATTCAGGAAATTTCTCCCTCCTCCAAATATCAACAGGATTCCTCAGCTTCCTGAAAAACACATGAATGAACTGTTAATAGGTCTTGGCTCTTGTGTTAGAAAAACATGATATAAATTGTATTTGGGGATCATCCCTGTTTACATGCCTGCAGGAACTGAAATTGCTTTCCAGAAACTATTTCCAGATAATACTAGTGTACATTTCCCTGACTTAAAAATAGCCAACTCACTGCTTAAAGCACAGGGTAAAAAATCTTTCTATCTGTAAAATAGATCCCAGAAACTTTTCTTAAGTTGTCATGAGATCCTCCTAAAGCCTGTTGTATTTATGGTTTTTATAGTAGAAATATGACTCTGAACCTCCTTTATCTTGCAGCAGGAATGGGCCAGGCTCCTGTGTTTTGTCTGTGTATGCTGTGTCAGTGAGCTTCCCAGAGACTGCAGGAGAGGGATTTTCAGGAACAGTATTGTCAAAGTTAATCCTTTAGGGGGAAAGTACACTGAAATCCACTGCAGCTTTAAATGGCATAAGTTGTAACACAAATGTTCAGGCTTGTTCTTTTTTTCCTTTGCACGTTCTGAGGAGAAAGCAAGAAAAAAAATCTTCTGTGTGGTTTTTGATTTTTGGAGGTTTTTTTTTTAAGAGCTGGTACCGTGACAGTAACATGCACAATGAACAACTAGGCAACACAAAACAGCATTTCCAGGGCATGCACAGATGCTTTCCCAGCATCTGTGGCTATGAGCTGCAGTGCCCTACACTGACTCATTTGCCTCAGCTTGGCCTGGCTGCAGAAACACTTGATGTGACTTAGCATCACAACTCCTCAGGGCATCTCAACCCAGAAAGGATGCCCCGAGCCCTGAGTCACAATTTGCACACAACACATCATCTGAGATCCACAGGCCAGGCCAAAGAAGAAGTGATTTGTTAAATTAATGAAATAGCCAGTAAAACAGAATAGAGGTCCAGCAGTACTGTAAGCAAGCCAGATGTCTCTCAGGCTTTATGGAGACAAGTTGTTGGAGCAAGCTGCATTGTGCCCACACTCAGCCTTGGTGGGACTTGCCCAAGTCCAAGGACAGCTTTAACAAAGTGTCTTCCCCTTTATCAAATGCAAGTGCATTTAACAATTGCATGATCCCACTGCCACCGTGCTCTTGAGCGTCTTCCAAGCAGGGAGCAATGCCCATATGCTCTCTCCTCTCTTCCTAAATCACCTGTAGGAGACACTGCCCAGAGCCAGTGCCCGCCTCAGTCCCTCCTGGAACTGGAGGCAGAAAGAGTGTACTCAGGAGAGCATCCTCTGCTGCCCTCTCCTCCCTCTGCCAGGGTGCTGGCAGATTGCACACCCATTTTGGGGTGATGAACATCAGTGTCACAGCAGTGTCTGTCACAGAGCCATCAGGGTGGGCTTCTCCGATGAACCAGGCTCTTTTGCCACCATAAGAGCTGCCAGTCAGTCAGCCTGGCAGTGTCTCACGGGGACAAGGGGAGGTACGGGCTAGCACAGCTCACGCTGAAACCTTTCCAGACCTGCTGCCAAGCAGAAGCACCTCCAGAGACTCCCCTTCAAACAGGAGATCCACGAGAGCTACGTGCCAAGCTGCAATAAGAAACGGAGGCTGCGAGTTGTGTAATATTTACATTTAATACAATCCACTGACATCTGACATTTTTCTGGTAAATTTTATGTGGGCCATAAACACTTCTGGATCACTGAGTAAATTTTAACTCCTCTGAAGGTCTTTTGTGCTGGTGGTATCTGGAATGAAATATTTCTCTGCCTTTTCCCCCCAAACCTCATCCATCCTCATCTCTTTGAGCACTGGGATCTGCCGTGAGACTTGTTATGCATCCTCAGTGTACCAATGCTCAGAAGTATCCCCCCTTTTTACATTTTTGGTGTGATATTCCCTGCTATTGGTTTTCCTCCATGGTGCAAACAGCAGGCACATGGCAAACCCAGCTTTCCTGCACCCCAGCCCTCAGAGCGAGCAGCATCATCCCTCAGTGGGGTTTGCACAAGCCATCCCTTTGGTTCCAGCAGTGCTACACTTTCACTTGGTGATTTGTACACAGCTGCCCTGCAAAGTAATGGTGCCACAAAGAGACACCCTTTTTAAAGCAATAAAAAATTCAAAAACAGGGAAAGAAAATTAATAGTTGAGCAGCCAGTCCACCTCTGGTAATGAAACACAAAGTGGAGAGACAAGGAAAACCTGAGTCAAATGCAATGGCTCCAGGCTCCGTCTCCAATCCCTTCCCCTCAGACCTTGGAAGGAGGCCAGCAGAGCATCCCGGTATCTGAAACAGTATCCGACGCTGAAGTTCAGATCAAATTGCACTCTGCAGCCTATTAACTTTTTGTTAATCCTCCCCACATTGTTTTACATCTTGCCTTCCACCACGGACAAGGAGGGTTCGTGGCAGTGCCAGGGTGACTAATGGCGAGTGCCCCCTGGAAACTGGGGATGTTCAAGTTACAGGCAGGTGCGGGGCTTAATGGGCTCTGGCGATGCTGCCAAGATGTAATTGCCGTAAATCAGCCTGAGCCTTGTGGAGACAGTTCCCTGTGTTTTGAAGTCCATTTGCCCTTATTGCTTGTTCAGCTCCTTAATGCATTAATGATAAGATCGCACGGGGAATACGCAGTACAGCCTCCTCTCCACCCACAAAAATCCTGAAGTAATGAATCAATACTACGCCTATCTGCTCTGACTGCGGAGGAGAGGAACATAGACAATGCTGGATGCAGGCGAGATCTCTTTTTCCAAAGGTTTCTTTGCAATCCCAGGGGAAGGTTAAGCATCTTTAAGGTCTGTGGGGGCTGCTTTGAAGAAATCTCCCCCAGTTTTCCACAAGACTGTAGCACCTCTTCCCTTGCTACCTGTCTGCATGGTTATATTTTCATTTGTGCCTGACAATGCTGTTCAAATACTTTTTTGATTGAAATCTGCTGCATTAACCAAAAAAAACAAGGAGAGTAGCACATAAGGACTGGAACTTTTTTTTTTTATGTCTGGCAAGCTCAGTAAATCAGGTGTTAAGTGGTACTTCATGGCAAATAACTTGACTCTAAACGGGCCAAACTCTTGACCTTCAAGTAGGGGATGGTGTTGGGTCTCTGAGCTGATCCCAGACAAGCAGAGGACAACTGTGGGCAGCTTAGAGGGCTGTCCTGATGCTCAGTGCCACCATCTCCTGCTGTTGGGGCACCCAGGGGTCATTGCATTGCTCATCAGCCCTGTGTGGGGACCAGGGAAGCAGAGAAGCCGTGAGCCAGCCAGTGAAGCCAGGGCAGCCAAGGCTACCTCCTCAGTCCCAGGATTGATCAGCTCCTGGGAAGTTACTGGGCTTGCCCACAAATGAAAGAGCCCCAGCACTGTGCACAAGCAGCAGCTCCCTTTGAGCTGGCTGAGTCTTGGCAGGATTTCCTCCCTCCACCCCCCTGATTAGTGCATTATAACTGGCTTGACAAATTGCTGGTGCTCTATTGACACGTTTATACTGCTGCTTTCTTCCCAGCCAGTCAAGAGGATCCTGGCTGCTGGTAACAGGCGCTCTTGGGCATTGCAAACACCGACTGATCCAAGCACCACCCTGTAAGAATGAAAAATGCGGACACTATCATCCTTTTGATGCTGACATTGTTTCCATTCTGCCCCATCTCCTCTTTTTCATGTAAAAACTTTAGAAGCAGGAAAACCAGACAGAAAGGGCAAAGAGGTAAAAATCTCTGTCTGGCTGTTCTTCATTGCTTAGCACAGATTAAGGCAATGAACAGTTTCTACCCACAGAACAGTTAGAGCAGTGAGCTGCCTCAGCCTGTCTTAGTCTGATGGCACATCTTGTCCCTATCCTTGTCACCAGCACAAAGTGGGGGCTGGCCTGACCTGTACCAGAAAGCACAGCCCCAGAGGGAGAGCTGGGATGGATCTCAGTGTGGGCACAGTCTAACTTGTCAGAATAACCCCTTCCCCAGCTCCTGCCTGCAGCTAGTGGTTCATGTGGTGAGCTTGGGAACTGGCTGTTCCTCAGGTATCAGCTGTGAAGCTGGCTCTGCGCCATCTCAACTTGCTTGGAAGAAGGATGACCAGTTGAGCTCTGCTTAGCTGCCATCAAAGAAGCAGATGAATAAAGGGGTAAAGTCTGGGCCCCTGTATTTGTTCTCTGATACAAAAGGCAGCCTTGATATCCTTGTTCTGTTTTTACTTTGAAATATTTTTAATCCATTGCCTCTTGGAAAACTTTATGCCCTGGATCAATTTGTGTTCTGAGTATTACAATGTACCTAAAATGACTCTGCAATCTGGTGTCACAGGTAATAAAACTTATTTATTCACTCTTCTATCCATTACTGAATTGCATGCATTAACTCCTCAAAATATTGTAGACCAGCTGGTTGGGTGGTGTCGGGGTCTTCTCTGCTCTCTGAGATGACCCCAGGTGTTGGTGGAAGCCGCTTTTCCCAACCCAGCTGTCCAAGAAGGAGTCAGGAGTCTTCTGCTCGTGTTCTCAGTGATGTTTATTGTTTCTTATCTAAAATATTTTCTGTCTGACCCGCCGAGCTCTGGCTAGCAGGTCAGTCCAAGGCGCACTGCCTCCCAAGGGGCTGGTGCCATCTTTTATACATATTAGGTATTTACAATTGTGTGCCAATCCCTAACACCTATGTTAGACAGTGACTTTCTACTCTAAACCAATCTAAGAATGCCAACATCACCTAAAAGATGGATGTCAGGAAGAAGAAGGAAGAAGGACAGGGCACACCCCAATCCCTCCATCTTAGGATTTTAGACCCCCCTGTACCAAATCTCAAATTTTTTCCTTTCACCCTCTAACTACTGCTACTGTGCTGTCTAAACTTTTGTGACTTGTGATTCCTCATATAAGGTTGGTAATTTGTTCCATGGGCTGAAATCAAAGCCCCAAGTGTTTTTGGCCTCCTGCCAGGGCTGCCCAGACCCCTGTCCGGGGTTTGGGGCACGAAGAGGAATGCCTTGGATTCCGACAGGGTGAGTTCTTCCACAGAGGTCCATGTCTTTGGAAGTGAAGGTCAAGAGTTTTGTTCCTGCTGCTGCATATGTGTGACTGGCTGTGACCCAGGGCTGGCTCCACCGGTGCGTGCCAGCAGACCGCTACCTCTGCTGCTGCTGCTGCTGCCAGCAGAACTGCGTGGAAGGCAAGAGAAGCTGAGCAATTAGCAAGTGACAATCCTTCTGGCAGGGTACAAAGCAGAGAAGTCGTCTCCTCACGGTGTGGCATCGGCTCCCCTCGAGGCATGACTCAGCTCAGAGGATCTGCTGCATCAGAATATGGGGCTCAACAGGGCTTGGGCCGCCAGAGATGCTGAGTGCAGAGGACCAAAGGGTTGCAGGCAGATGCTATAGAAGAGGGACAAATAGCCCAGCTTTGTTACAAACAAACAAACAAACAAAGAAAGAAAAAACAGTACAGAGAGATGGAAAAGGGCTATAACTTACCCAGTGAGCCCACTGCAGATGCAGATTTGTGCCTTTTAGTACATTTTCGAGTGCTTTTCTAGCCTAGTACTAAACAACCCAAGATTTTACTGGTCCCCTTAGGTGAGGATTTCATAGTTCATGAAATGTCTCCATGAGGAACCATTTCTCATGCCTCCACCTGAATTTTCATTTGTGCAGTTTCACCCATTTCTCCCCATCATATAGTTCCCAGCCTTGCGTGGCCCTGGGGAATCTTCTCATTCCTAGGTGCCCAATCCTTCAAGTCCTTGGAGTCGACAATTACGTTCCCCTGAGATGTCATTTATCTGAGTGATGTGCGTTTAGTTACTTTAATCTTTCCCCATAAATCAGCTTGTTCAACTTTCTCTGTTTCTCATTTAAGAGTTTTTCCCTCTCTGCCATCTTTCCAGTATTACTGAGGCATCTAGAAGGGAATTTAGCATCATATTTTCAGCCTTGTGGGGGAGGACTACCATTTTGTTGAACAATCAGATGACATTTACTACAGGATAGGTGTTTTCTAGGCTATACAACTCACCACCACCATACTTCTTATATCACTTAGCACAGCTGGGTTTCTCTTTGCAGTACAGATTTCCCATTAATTACCCACCACCACCGACTTCGCTCCTTAAATTTGACAACAGGTTCTGGAATAGGTCCTAACTTGTGGTTTTGTGCATTACACCAGTCTAAATATTAGAGAAATATGTGAGCAGAAGATCATTAGACATCTGCTCACCTTGGTTTTCTTATGCTTCTCTTTGAGGTGTCTAAAGCCAGGCTTGCCTAGTATGCCATCTCCAACAAGGCTGAAAAATTTGTCAGTTCCTGTGATCTTAACTGAGATGACTCTTTTCACAGATAAATACACACTTCCATTATTTTTTTCCAAGTGCAGAACTGAGACTGCAAAAAGGTCCACAGGTCACCATTCTCCTCAGTTACAGGCAGCTGTAATAGCTTGAAATAGATGCTTAGTCTGGAAGAGTCCAGCAAGCTTCTAATATATATTCACACAGGACAAGGCTCACTCCATCACTGTTGCAAGCACAGGACTTGTAGCACAGAAGACCAAAAGCTACACAAATAGCAATATGCTTCAAGTAAAGAGCAATGAAGGACACTACCAATGTCCTAAATCCCCACACCAGTAAGAAATTTGTCAGCTGAAAATGTCCAAATGAAAGATGGATATCCATCCTTACAATATTTCTAACTGTTCTTCATTGTGTTTTGCCCAGATGACTTCAGTTATTTCATAAATCACTGCAGCTCCACGGAAGACAAGCAAGGCACCAAGACATGCCCTTGCTCTGAGATGAGCGATACTGAGTTGTCACTTGGCACAGAGGAAGAAAAAAAGACTTTTTTGATCCTCTGCTCAAGGTGGGAAGTCTAAAGCCAGGTAGTCAAATCTGTTCAAAAGAATCAGAATAAGTGGCCTATACTTACTCTGAGCATGTGTAACCCCATTTTTTGTTGCCCTTATCTAGCAAAGCACGTAAACACCTTATGCATGAGCACAGAGAAACAGAAGCAGGTTGATAAACATTGATAGATCAGGGTCTGCTTTTCAAAATGTGGTTGTAATTTTTTTCCTTCACTTGCTACACTGTAATGTACTTCATGTCTATGTACGTATTTCTTCTGATCTGAAATTCCACACAGAACATCACCATTTATACAGCAATAAAGTCAGTTTTTAGGCCAAGTGCTTTACATTTTGCACAGAACAAATAGCTGCAAACAAGTATGATGGAAAACGTAGATTATTATACGAAGTTCTTGGGGCACTGACAAAAATGCAGCCCTTTCTGTGGAAATGTGGAATCATGGTTTACATACTCATTGTATCATTGTTCAGGTTTCAAGAAGCCCAAAGGACATGGAATAACAACTTGTGCCCCTTCTTACAGAAACAACCGATTTCTTACCACAGGAACGCAATCAGAAGAGCAATGAAAATAATTCATCAGATTAAAGTACTAATAAATCCTGTCCTGACAATTGGATGTTATCGTGCTCAATTTCAGCTTAATTATTTTTGTATTTAATTACAAAATGGTTAATTACTTCATTTTAATTATGTATCTCTTTTAATTAGATTGAGGCTTAAAAACACGATAAGGCTGCTGCCACCCCACAGCCCTTCCATTCTTCATTTTATCTCGCACTGTACCAGTTCCTTCCCCTTGCTTTGCTGTTAGTCTCCTGTGCCCAAATCCCATGCAATGTATTTACCTTCACTTCAGCAAAGCCCTGGCATACAAGCATTGTGGCAAGGACAGGAGTCTGCACAGCAGGACAGTGTGGCCATGCTTCCACAGAAGGGTCTGCTGGGCACAGGCTTTGCTTTCCTCACACATTTTCTTCTGTTGTGCAAGAAGTTCAGGAATGCCTTTTTTTTTTTAGGTGTTTGTTTTGGCAGTAGGCTGAGAGAAGTGTCGTTCCCCTTTCCCATTCCCCTATCAGATATGTCCCAGACTGTCCATCCCACAAGGCTGAAGACACCAAAGGGAAGCACCAGACCTCCTTTTCTGACCACAGCTGGTGCCATCTCTGTCTGCCCTGCTCCCAGCTTTTGCATTCCCCACACTACTGGGGAATTAAGTCAACAGCTCTCTTTGCATCACTAAAACAATTAACAGGCCTTTGAAATCAATGGGAATGTTTAGCACAACACAAGAACTTGACCCTCCCATGCAATCCAACCTGCCATTCCCGCAGCTCTGGTGCATACCCCGCAAGCGGAGGCGATTTGATACAATGCAATTTGACACATTGTGTTTGTTTGAGATGGTTTTTTTATCTCAGCCCATCTGGGTAATTCTAATATCAGAAGAATTGCTGAAATATTTATGCTATGCTTTTGAAGAAAAGCAGCTTACATTTAAGAACTGGTCTGGCTAAGGGTTTTTTCTGACTATTTAATGTCCTGGCTTTTCTTTGACTTCCTGCTGTGGGAAAAAATGAGTTTCAGGGAAATGGCAATCTCCCTGGACTGATGGTGAAGTGTGTAGGTGGGTTTGTGGCCATGGGAGAGCAGCAGTGGTGCACACCCTGTTCCCACCTCTTTCCTACCGCTTCTTCTGTTCTCCACTCCAAGACCAAGCTAAACAGAGGCTGGCCTGGCCTGGCACCCGTGTCCTTGGGTCTTTCAGGTTCAGCAACTAAATCACAGATGAGGCTGAAGTACTGTTTAAGTAAAACTCTACCAGGCAGTTGACTTCTGCCTTGTGTTGGTACTGTCATCGCAGCTGTACACAGTAGTGGTACCTAAGAAGCAGCCTGGTGGATTGGAAAGAAACATATATATATATATATATATATATATAATGTGTGTTATCACAATCTTCTTGAAAGGGTAGTGGATGACTGTAAAAGCATTCATGCTAGAGAGAGCCCACCTTCCTCAAAGGGCACTTGCCTTTTCCTTTGAAGCTGATAAAATAGTTTTCAGGTTTTAAGCAGCAACCTTTGCAATGTCACCAGTTAAAGCTTTCAGAGAAGACCCTGGGCTGGGAAGGAGGAGAAGGGGAATCGTGGCAATGATGGTGGCAGCAGGAGCAGCAGCTCTGCTCCCAGCCTCTGGCAGAGCATCCCTGGGCTCCCTGCATGCACAAGTGAACAACAGTGAGCATGAAAGCCAGGCTTTAGCTAAAGTTGTACTTTTCTCTGCCAACTCCCCATCATCATGCTGGACTAAGCAGAGGGTCTGAATAGCCCCTGCCCATCATTGCTGTTGTGGGTCAGCCCATCCTGTAAGGAAAGAAAGGAAACAAAGTTCTCAACTCTTTACAGATCAGGGCATTAAAATTCAGTATTGAGTGGGACTTCCCTAGTGACTTAACCATCCTGTCTTGTGATATAAACCTTATGGCAACACCCAGCCCAGCACAGGGTCAAGGACTGCAAAGCTGGTTTTGGGGATCAGAGGTCAGAGTTACCCAGAGCAGCTCCTTCCTGCACAGCCTGAAACTGCCTGTGCTTAGCCACACCATGGCTGCAGCTGGGCTGGCGTCACAAACAGATGTAATCCAATTAATGGATGTGACTTGGGGGGGACATGGGTAGAACAGGGGAATGTGGTGGTGTCATGAGAGAGTTTGAGTGAAATACTTTTTAGCCACCCTTTCAAAGAGCTTCTATCAAGTGCTTTATTTTTAATGCTTCAATTTGCTTTCCTCTTCTTGATTGTAATACCCTTCTTGAACTTTGCAAATAAAATGTGCTTTCCCTTTTGATTTTTGTCATCATCTCCCTGGCAAATTATCAGACTTTTAATTCTAAGCCTCCATTTCACTCCCCCCCTCCACCTAGCCTACCAGCAGGGTGAGAAGTTAATAAAGTATTTCTCCTGGATTCCCTGCTCTCCAGTGAATCAGCACTCTGCTCGCAGCCCTGGGCGAGGTATATTAGATGAGTTGTACTGCCTTTTCTCTTCAGGAGAAGAGGAATGAGATGTTAACCGAGGTCTGGAACCAGATAAGTCTATTACAACCTGGATTGTACTAACTTCTCTGTCAAAAGTCTTCTTCAGTTGAAGCAAGGTCATAACCCCGTGTCTGCAATTGCAAAATGTTCCTTTTCTGCCAGTACCTCAAACGACTGGAAGGAGAAGAGGTGCCTCTGGAAGAAAAAAGGCAGTGCTGGAAATTAATACACAGTCCTTAATGACAGCCTAGGAGGAAACTGTAAGTGCCTAGATGCTATCTATATAGAAACCACAAGCTAAATCAGAGCCAATGGCGTTTCTTTCAGGTCACTAGAAAAAAAATTGCAATAGAAAGATGATCCAGAACAGACTGGCCAGCAGAGAAACAGGCAAACTGAGCAGCTCTTCTCCAGTTGTGGTACAGAGAGGAGAATGGCTCTTCCTCAGGTCTCAGCCACTGTGCCTGCCCTGGGCAGACCCAGCCATCAGTGAGGATCCCTGCTCAGGCAGCCCCTTAAAGCCACTTCTGAGCTCTTCACAACTGCTCAACAAGAGTAAAACAGCCACAGGATTGTTTTACTGGCTGGTTGTTACCCTCTGGCTGCTGGCAAGGCCAGGTCAGAGGTTTAATTTGCTCAGTAGTGGTGAAATTCAGACATGATGCTGAGGATGGTGCAGGCACCTGGGACCCACATCTTCTGGGGTCAGCAAGAAACAGAAACTGATGAAGCCACCACAGAACACATCAGCCAGACAACTCCATGGGGCAGCAAATGCAGCAAAGTTGGCCACATCCTTATAGATAGGTTCCCCAAGGCCAGGGAAATGAAACTTCTTTTCTCAGGAACATGAAGACATCTGTGAGGGCAGTTAATTGAACCAGTGTCACAGAAAATGATGTGGGTAATGACAGATAGTGTCAGCTCGTACTGCTGTTTCAGTTACTGGGAAAAAATGAGAAGAGGGCAGAAATAGAAACAAATGGAAGAGAAATTTCTAACAAAGGTCAGGGAGAAGGTTTTATTTTTATCTCTCCGCCTTTCTTCATTCAGATAATAATAATAATAATAATAAGCAGCCTGTGCCACCAGAAGGACCCTGTCCAGCTACACATCATTGGCCTGGTTCTGTGCTAAGGTCCTGGAGGTCTTGACATGGTGTGTTAAACATCCACCATTGCTTTCCCAGAGCCTTCCTCTTCCTCCCATATCTAACTGGGGAGCAAGCAGATACCAAGCACAGGCTGCCTTGGCAGCACCCAGGGAACCCTCAGAGAAGCAGCACCCTTGGTATGCCTGCACAACATTCACATCTAATGAAGAAAATGATTTGATCTCTGCTGCAACTATTGGCTAACTTCCCCTGATTTCTGAAGGACCAGGGTTCCACTGTGGGAAAGTTGCATTTCCTTGGCTGACACTCCTTGCATATGTGTTCCTTTGACAGTCATCTCCACACCTTGAGAAGGGATGCTGAAGTCCAGGTGTTATCTCACTGTAGCTCCTCATGAAACACTAAATAAACAGAATGCTAAAATCTGATGTTGTGAAAGATAGCACAGAAGTACAAACTACTGAGGATTCTGTCTCACTCTCACTCCCTGTCTGTGCTAGTTCTGGCAACTCCAAGGAGGCACAGCCTGGGTAGGAGCAGGATGCTCACAGCATGTTCCTGAGCTGCCTGGGACCAGAAACAGGGACATGCACGGGAACAAGGGAAAAGCCAGCTCTGCCCTGGGGTGGCTTTGCTGTGCATGGCAGAGGCAAAGCCAGACATCCATGGTGGATCTGGACCACAGCACAGCCTGCCCATGGGACAGTGCCCAGCAGCTACCACTGAGAGAGAACAAGAGAGTGTCGAGAGCATCTGAGTGAAGGGCCTTAGTGCTCTCAGCAGCACGGAGGGTTAGCCTGTTCCTGGCTCATTCTGTGATAATGCAGCTTGTGTTTTGGATGCTTACTTGCACTTAAGCCTTTTAATCACTTGTTCATTAAGAAAAGGTTTTCAGGACACCTTGCTGAGAGGCAGCATCTCATATACCTCTGAGGAAAAAAAACCACCACTTAGTCAAACACTCAAACCACTCAGATCCTAATGATAGAATAGTAATGAGATTGAAGTGTATTATCAACTTAATGATAAACTAAGAGATTTGGCACCCATAACATGGGTTGGCTCTATAAGCCCCTTGGCAGGTTCATGAAGGATATGTAAGATGCAACTGGTTGGGGCTGGAATTAGGTTATTTTTCTGTTGGGAAGTAGGCAAACTAAACTGCATTTTAAAAATGGTTTCGTGATACATTGGAGGAGGGGTCCAAGGTGGTGAAAAAACCCCTAGACCTTCTGTCATGTCATGAGACTCATGACATAACAGTATCAGAAATTGGATTTCTGGAGGGAAAAATCCTGATGGGGTGCATATTATTTCTTATTTACCTCTGTGTACACCAATCTTGGGGTGTAAATTGACATTCCTTAACTCATGCTGGAAGAACTAATAGTTTTGGGTCAAAAGGGAAGTAAAGTCAATGACTAAACCCAACTTGTCCACAGTTATCCAGGATTCATTCTGAGAGCTTAACCCTTCCTTGAGAAGCCTCCTTTTGCCATTTTGCTAAAAGCCACCACGGGCAAACCTAGAGAAAGCTCTCATAAAAGAGTCAGACCACCACTGTAGTTGGAATAGATGCCTTTTTTTCTTTTTCTGCAAGGCCATCAGAATTTGAATCTATCAGTCTTTTCCTGTGCTGTTCTTGGATCCTCCCTGCTGAGCAGCCAAGATATGAGATTGCCAGTCCTGCACTTACTGCAGACTTTTCTCTGGCTGTTGTGAAATGGGGAGAGATGCCCATGACACCATATATTCACCTACATGAATATTGCATTTGCTAGGAACCGATGCAGCTTTACATTCTTATATACACAAACATATTGATTGGTCACATATAAAACACAATCTAATGCAATGCCCACCTAAGCAATTTGCAATTGTTTTAAAGGATCCTTTTCTGACAGAGTGATTCATTTCTAATCCACACAGACCCAGACCATTTAGAGTGTTTCACCTTTAAGAGTACTCCTCATCTTGGCCAAAAAGCAAACCAGCTTTGCTGGAGGCCCAGGGAGCCCAGAAACAGCTAACAGTAAACCTGGGCTTTAAAATCTCCATCTCCTCAAATGTAATGCTATTTTTTGAGGTGAGCTCATCTCAAGTACTTGGAAGTCTGGCCCAACCATTTCTGGGCCATCCAGATGGATAACATGCTGTGAAATAACATGATGGAGAAGCTACACAAGGAACAACTGAGGTGGGGGTGCCACATGAGCAGTGGCTGAGGTCTCTTGGTTTGTTCAGCCTGTGGGAATGGCATGAAGCTGAGCCAGGGGAGGTTTAGATTGGATATTAGGAAAAGATGTTTCACCCAGAGAGTGGCTGGGCACTGGAACAGGCTCCTCAGGGAAGTGGTCACAGCACCAAGCCCAACAGAGTTCAAGAAGTGTTTGAACAATGCTCCTGGGCACGTGGTGTGATTCTCAGGGTATCCTGTACAGGGAGGAAAGTTGGAAAAGATGATCCTTGAGGGTTCCCTCCTGCTCAGGATATTCTGGGATTCTACAAAATCAAACTTGCATAGGACGTAGGTGTCTGTTTAGGATGGAGGGTGATAGTCAGGAGGGGGGAGGTTCAATTGAAATTGAAAGACTCCCAGCACGAATCTAAAATTCTTATCACAACTCTAAAATGCTCAGTTAACTGCATTTTTTCCAGAGAGGGTGTTTCATTTTTGCTTAGACTTTGTGGTTTCAGAGTCAAAACAGACATCATGGAACTTTTTTCACTAGGGGGAAGAAAACACATTTCAGTCAAGCCCTACAGAAACAGGTGCCTTTGGAGCATCTAGTTTAAAACTCAGGCTTCAACTCATCCCCAGATTTCAGTACTAAAGGACCAGACATGTAAATATACCCTATTAGTTATCACACCTCATTGTGGAGCATCAGCAGTGGCTCTTGGTGGCCTGGCATGGGCCTGATCACATGGAGAAATGCTGCTGCTCATGGCAAAGCTCCTGTGGGAGGCCCAGGGAGCCAGAAGCATGGCTGGCATCCTGGCCAGGAGATGCCCTGCAGGTACCTGTGTTACTGGGCATCACCAGCAGCAGGGGCAGGGCACATCAGTAGCTGTCACACCAATACTTGTCTCCTGAGATTTCTTCCCAGAAACGTCACAGCATCCTGTCATCTCTCATCTGGGATCTACATGTTGCAAACCCCTGCCCAGTAGCAGAGGGATGATGTGTGTCCACGTGCTCTCCAGGTATCACAGGAGGCATTTCTCCAGGCAGCAGACACCTCCTTCTTGGGTGTGCTGGTGGTTCCCAGCAGCTCCCAGCACTCCCTTTCCTTGTTTGAGCTCAGGCAGTGCTATTACAGCACAGTTCTGGGGCACCTCATTGCTTGTTTTGAAGGCCTGGAAGGGCAGGGGTTTTACCAGTTTCTGTCCTACTTGCTCTGCTGTAATTACTGTTATTAAAGATTTTTTAACTGCATGTTGTAGGATTCTTCCTTCTTGTTTAGTGCAGATCTGGCACACTGAAGGAGCCTGAGCCACCCATGGCTGTTCCTCCTGCAGTAGTGGGATTGTTATTCCCTGCAGCAGCTCTGAACTGGGTGCCTGAACTGACACCGTGCTCTTGCTGGTAACCTGAGGCACACTTTCTGTATAAAAATTTGGATTAAAACAATCAGGTATTATTATCCAGCCCCTTTGCTGGCATCAGGGTGTGTGCATGGGGAAGAGAGGACAGGGCACACTGCGGGAGCATGGGGAGCTGCTCAGACCACCCACTAGAGCAGACTCCAGCCTCCGAGTCCCCCTTGTCCAAGACCTCCTTAAAAAATCACAGGACATGGAAAACCCACAGTTCAATTCTGCATATTGGCCGATGTGCTGCTGCTCTCTTTTTCTTCAAATAAATTAGTGGAGCAATAATTTATGGGAAAATAGCATGATGAAATCTGGAGCGAAATCCCAGTTTAACTGAAGCCAGTGAGGTTTTTGCTTCCTGAGTAGCAGGAGTCCACAGGTCAGAGGGAGACAAAATAGAAGATGAGGAAGCAGTTAATTATTCTTGTGTTTTTCACAGGACTCCCCTCCCATCTTCCCTTTTGCAGCCACGTTCCTCCCTTGCTGCTGGAGGCCTGTCACGCTTACAGACAGGCAGACAAACCCCCAAGATGGGACCCTGCTGCTGGATGCTGCAGCCCAGCAAGGAATTCGTTTGTGAAGCAGATTGCTCAAACACCAGAGGAATTTTTACCTTCAGAGGCTGCTTTTCCATTTCTGGTCATCTGACACAAGATAACAGGAGAACAAGGGAAGGAAGAAGTGCAAGGTAGACATGCCTGGCACTAGGCACTGCTCTGTGCTCCGAGTGTTGGTGTAGCAGGAGATACCCACAGAGAATTCGTTCCCCCATCTGTTCCTCTGTAGATCCCTTTAAAAATTAACTTACTCTATTAAAAAGAAAATGTGATTGTTACCGTTAAGTGGCTGCAGTGCTAGAGATAATTTGTCCTACTACCCTCAAATTATATCCAAAAATGCACAATTAATAACACATTAACTTAGACAGAAATGAGTGAGAATAAGTTAAAATTTTGTTATAAATACATTATATTTTGTGTAATAAACAGATTTTTTTTCCCGGCCTATAATGTTGCAGAAGAGATAATTCCTCCCTACAGCACATTTCACACTTACCCAGTTTCAGACAGATTAGCACAAATGACATTTCTTGCTCAACTCATCTGATTTTAGAAAGCACTCCTCCATCAAGTTACACTACGTTCAGATAATTATTCTATAAATATATTCTTAAACGAATCGTATGAATGGAGCAAAAATACAGCCCCATCAGCTAGACACCCTTTCTGAGCCCAGCAGAAGAGGCAGAGTACAGGGAGCTGCCAGGGTCCTTCCACCAGTGGAGGGAGCAGACATCTGACAAGGTCATTACTTGTGCACTGTTCACAAATAAGAGAACAATCATTAAAATCAAGGTAATACAAATGAAAATAGGTTTTAATGTTTCAAAAAGCTCAAAGGAGACTTATAAATCCATGAATTTTTCATCAAGACTGAATCCATTGGAGCCCAGATCCTTCTTTCTAATAAATTCAGTTGTCAGATGCAGAGGCCTTTACTGCAAATGCTGACAGTGCTCTATCAGTACCCAGGTTAGGGTCTGCTACAGCAGGATTTTCTTTCTTTGTATTTAAATTGATCATGTAATAAAACCTGCTGCTTGAGCAGTGGGTCTTGCATCAATTAAACCACTTCATTTATCTTCTTTTTATTCCAGAGCATATAAAAATAAAATGGCTACAGGTAGCATTTTGTTGTCTTCAGAGCTAATCTGGGATCAGTTCTCTTATGAGAAAAACACTGCCTGAAATGAGATGTGAGTTCTGCCTTGTTACACTCCAGAGCACAGAGCAGCATAGTAGCACTCCAGAGAGCCATTTTCCAAAACAGTTTCCTTGCAAGTATTACACTGATATCTTGGGCAAAGCAAAATGTAGAAACATCTTTGTGCAGTTATCAGTAAATTTGACCTTGGAACACTGAGTTCTGTCTCAGTTTCACAGGATGTTTTAACCACCTTTGGATAAATCCTATGTGAAGTTTGCCAGTAATGCTTGTCCTGGCTGATGTTGTGTTAAATCCTTCTCTAAAAGCTTATTTGCAAGAATGTCACTGCAGTTCTGAGTTTCTAACTTCTTTGATAGCATTGATGAGATGCTAGGCCTGTTAGTATCGATCCTTGCCCTTCATTAGGCCTCCAACCTGAATTTCCACAAGTCCAAAGAGGTCATAAAATCATAGGATGATTTGGATTGGAAGCAACCTAAAAGACCACCTAGTTCCAGTTCCCTTGCCATGGTCAGGGACACCTCCCAGTAGACCAGGCTGCTCAGAGCCCCATCCAACCAGGCCTTGAACACTTCCAGGGCTGGGGAATCCACAGCTTTCATGAGCCACCTATGCCAGTGCCTCACCAAGCTTGCAGAGAAGAATTTCTTCCTAATAATTGAACTCTACCCTCTCTTAGTTTGAAGCTACTCCCCCTTGTCCTATTGCTACATGCCCTTGTAAGAAATTCCCCTACAGCTCTCCTGCAGCCCCTTTAGGTACTGGAAGATGCTCTAAGGTCTCCCTGGAGCCTTCTCTTCTCCAGGCTGAACAACAGCAGCTCTCTGTCTTTGTAGAAGAGGTGCTTCAGCTCTGATCAGCAGCCATTAGCAGTCAGAACAGCATTTCATACTCCAAGCTGTATACAGCCAGGAGTTTGTGACCATTCCTCTCCTGTTTCCTGACTGTACTTCTGTGCCTGTGCATGGATTGCTATTCTTCACTTGCTGGTTCACCTGGAATCCAGTTAGCTGGTTAAGATAGTGCAGGACCTGGTGGTAGTGCCCTTTGCTTCAAGCAGTGTCTGTACTACAGAAAGGTGCAGTGGCTTCCTGGGTGGCTTCTCTGGTGAGAAGCTTAACTTCAGGATCACCTCACCACTGATTCAGCTTGGGCAGCACCTGGAAGTTCAACCAGGGAAGATATTTGGGATTGAGTCTTCCTCCCACCTCCCCTTTGCAAAAGCAAAGCTCAGTCAACTGCCTCAAAGGCACTGGAGAGCTGCAGTGAGACAGGCTTCGAGTCCACTTTCTTATATATTATAATACATTTAAAGAACAAAGTACAACTATTCTAAAAGGTATGTGAAAATTATTAGTACTCAGCTGATTCAGAAAATGTATAGAGAATAACTCTAATAAAGTCTATGACAAAGATGCGAGGGATACAAGTCCCTGTGAATTTTTAATCCAAGAAATAAAGAACATAGTGTTAATACAGCATAATTGTTTCATTAAATATTTAAAATATACCTTCCATACTAAATTCATATTTTAACAAATATCTATTCTGTTTATAAACTTGTAACACATTTTATGAATATTGCATACAGGCAGGAGAAACTTCCTCAATAAAAATAACTTAATCCTTACATATTCAGCCTCTTGATCGAACATTTCCCTTTCATGTCAGGATACATTTGTATAATTCATTACAATTTATAAATTTTCTACTTAGAGATAATGCAATTACAAATGTTTCTTGCAAATCTTTCTTACTGGCCTTACATACCGTTTCATTTAAATATCATTCTGTTATTTACAATTGCTTCATTTTAATGAGAAAAGATGTTCACAACCAATTATTTAATTGCATGGTGCTTTGCAACACACTATTCATCTCTTTCAAAACAATTTGCATTTTGTGTATTTGGAGCAGATATCAGAAAACATTATTGTAATTTTCTGAAATAACATTTTTGCAACGTGCCGCTACTTGGGGCAAGAGCTGATACAACAATGGAAATCAGCAGTCTCAGCAGACTTACCAAGCTTGCATCCTCCTTTACTAGATGGAAAAAATACCTTATTGTAAGCAGAACTTTGTCCAGCAATAACTTTAATCCCCTGAAATCTGAGCTGAAAATGTTAATTAGGATGGGGTTTGTAAATGTGCCTTATTTTTTTATGTTCCCAAAAGAGTGGGCAAACCCACCAAAAACTCTTGCTGTGAAGGAAAGCTTCTCAGCCCCACCATATCTCAGTAAAGACATCCATACACTGCTCCCTTTTGTTCTTTTTCTCTTTATTTTTTCCTTTTTTTTTTTTCCTTTTTGTCTCTTTCATTTAATGAAAGTCCAGGCTGTTAGAGGAAAAGAAAACGAGCTGAACAATGAAATCTTCTGTAGGCAGACAGCATCTCTATAGCACAGCAACACCTTTCCACAGAGTTTTGGTGAGGTTTTTTTTTCACACTGTGTTTTTGGGTTTTCCCCATTTCCACACCATTAAAATTAATATGAAATAGTAGTTGCAGGAGGCCATCTAACATTGCCAGCAGAGGTGTTATTTGTGCCTTGATGCTCTTTGAAACACAAGTGTCAAATTTTCATCGGATATAAAAATATCAATATGGATGCAATAATTTTCTTAGACCAAGGGGATGTGCTCAGACCTCACTTCTGCAAATATCAAAGCAACTGGTGAATGGTATTACACAAGACCTCCTAAATTAATGTTTAATTTTGCATGGTTGTCTGAGCAATTGTTACCACTTCCTATGGGCACATGGGTTACAAAACATCTTTAATTATTTCACTATATGATTGAGGTTTTTTCCCACTTGACCCCTCCCTCACTAATTGCTCCTCAAAATCCTGCCTGTCCTCATCATCAATGCATGACTGTCTTATTTATTGCACACTTTTCACACCCTGCTCTGAAAGCAGCATTTCACAACATTTAACTGACTCTCACGGTGCTTCTGGTGAGATGAATTATCAGTGGAGACAGTTATACATAGATAGCCAAGACACACTGAGCAAACACTCCAAACTACCCACTAAGTCAGGATGGAGGGTTTGAAATGCCTAATGCTTATCATTTCATAGTACATCATATTTTCTACAGCACTTTATAGGCTCAGAAAACAGCCTCTATTGATTTCAGATGCAACTGTGCATGCCAAGTACTCCTTCAAGACCAATCCTGAGATTTCAAGCTGGGTACCACAACATGCAAATTGCCATCTCTGAATAGCTTGGTTAATGTGCCTTTCCACCATCACAAAGGGATTCTGGGGCAGAAAACAAGGCTAGGCTGAGATTCCAGGTATGCCATAGAACAGGCCTTTGCCCACAGCACATTGCCATGTGCAACCCATGTTCTGCTGGTGTGAGAAATGAGATGCAGAGAACCACTCGACTGGTTTTAGAAGGACCATTCCAAGTAGTCGCAAACTCTTGGTGTACACAGGGCTGATCTGTTGCACTCCACAGCCCAGTTGTCCTTTAGAGAACTCAGTTTGGCCCTAAGATACTGTAGATGTACCACAATAAAATGACAGTTGTCCAGGCTGTCTTAGCTTTGTCAGCTTTCAATGTTTGAGGCATTTCCTTTATTAGCTTTAAGACAGTCACTTTTTCATGCAGTCTTCTGCATCCTTTTCCTGAGAAAGATATTAAAAAATTAATCCCATCATTTAGCATCAGATAACATCCATGTGGTCAGCAGGACAAGTAGTTAATAAGCAGATGCATCCCACAATAGAGGGGGTTTCTCATACTCTTGTACTTTAAACAAGTTTGGGATGGGGATGGAAAAAAAGCATGTCCTGACACAAGGTCTTGGCCACAAAAAAATTGTCAGCCCTCATCATGAAGCTTTCAAAATTCAGCTGAGAGATATATATTTTTCCTCAGCCTCTTTCTGAGAAAAAATAATGAGCAGTAAACATCCAGCACAGAAAACAATATGCAAATATGCAGTAATAAAATAATGCAAACACTTTTCTATGTGCAGAAAGAAATGTTTAATCACATAAAATACCAGTGAAAGGTAATAGCCCCAATGTCTTCTGTAAGTGGAATAGATTCTACAGTTCTACATAGTAATTTTAAATTATAATATTTTCCAAGTTATTTTGATTTATTAAATAGCAAGGAACAATCAGGAATCTAGAAAGATGATTGAAATAGTTGTAAACTATTTGATATGCAACCCTGAGCCTGTGGGCAGGTGAGTGTGGCCCTGTTTGGGAGGGGGAGGCCAATGCCTTCCAGGAGCATCACCTCCAAGTGATCACTGAAACCCTTTTAATCTAATATTTCATGTTACACCTTTCTTTATGCCTGTGGCTCTCTGACCAACTGCATTAGGATAGATTTCCTGTAGATGCATGGCATGGACAGATACTGGCTTCATTGACATGATCTGTCTTCCCTTCCTGATCCCCTACTTTCATGCTGGTTTGTGGAAACTACCTGCAAAACCTCTGGCAGATTTTGCTGGGAAAGGTTCAAAAGTTAAGCAGGGAGGGCAAGTTGACATGATAAGGTCACAAACACTTCTGTTAAGGAGCTGGAGTTAGGAAGGTGCATGCATATATGGTCACAGAAGGGCACTGTATAGGGAGCACAGCTGGAACAGCTGGAGCCATGCCAGTTGACATGAACAGAAGATTTGGCACGTAATTTGCATGGTGTGCAGAGAGCCCGAATGGTTTCCTTTTCTTAAAGCAGTGCAACACTTGAAGTAGATTTCTAGGGCATAATTGCTGTAGCTACTGCATGTATTTATTATCTTTGCACAATAACTGACTCCAAAGCTTAATAGAATGGGGTATCATTTCTTGCACAATAGTGATGTCTTGTTAAATTATTCACATTATTTATTTGACAGATCCTAATAACCGTTATTTGGTATTCAAGAGGGAGACAAAAATGGCTATTTGTTACATTCCTCCATTATCTAATATTCATAAAATGTATGTGATGCAAAATGTCTCTGATGGATGGCCGTCTAGGATGTGTTTACATGTTTTGTTTTATTAACTGAGAAAACAGCTACTGAAACTTATTTACAACTGTCCCCTGGTGCTCAGGACAGAAAAATTCATTTCTGATCACGGGTCCTCCTTCTTGCACATTCAAAAAATATCCTGATTTGGACCATATCCCACTCTCACAACATTCCTCAGCCTTTCCCTGCGTGGCTGCCAGCCTGATCTCACATCTGCTAAAATGTGGGCATTGGATTCGTGCTCTGACCCCTCCACACAGAGCTGAGATCCCTCAGGAGGTCTCACTTATCCCAGAGGTAAATGATGTTGACATTTGCCTTCAGAGATGAAAACCTATTATATGAACATTGGCTGTGCTTTCCACCCCAGCCAATACCCCACCAAGAAACTGTACCACTCATAGACTCAATTCATATGACAGAATGGGCTGCAGGCAGGATTTATTTTCCCATTGTCAGTTCCCATTGAGGCAAAGGGTATTTAAGTGTTTTAATAGACATTAGTCATGTAAATCCCCAGTTCATCAATGAGAAAATAGGACTCTGAAAATTGTTAAATCTGATTTTCCACGCTTAACCTCCTGCTTCTATCACAATTATTCTTTTTGTTGTTGTTTTTAAGAATGTTATTTTGTTTATTCAGATATAATGACCTAAATATATTCAGTTATGCAGAACAATGAAGGGAAATCAAGTGTCCTTGATTCTCTGACATGCTCCTATGGAAATAACCGATTCAATTGTTCAAAGCAACAGATTTCCTTATCCTCCATTTTAATTGTCACATTATATACCACTACTGTTCAAAGGCAAAACCAGAAATTTATTTTTAAATGCACATCCAGCAGCTTCCTTGTTTGATTTAATCTTTTAAACCCTGCAAACAAGTTTATCAGCTGATTCTATAAGCTCGAGCAATGGTCTTTCACACTAATTGAAATGCAGGACCAAACGAATCCCAAAAAAAGAAGGACCATTCCAAGTTTCCTTTCCACTACACCCCAATCAGGGCACAGAAACCAAGCTGTCAGCTCAGAAATGGGAATTCCTCAGATTTCTTTGAATAGCTTAGGTATTTGTTTTACTTGCAGATAAGATCAAGCTAAATATGTTTACGCGCAGGCTGCAGGTTGAGATCAGCGTTCAAAACCAACTTGGAAAACTCAGGATCTTTTCTCCAGCAGCAGACACAACCAAATAAATACAAGAACTAGATAGGAATAAAGCACTGTACAAGCAAAAGGGTGGTCAGGCAGCAGTGCTGCAGGGAAGGATGTGGGCTTGAAAGGGTTTTTTGACCCAAACATTAGCGCCGGTGGTGTGCTCTGGAACAGCTGAGACATGAAACCATCCCTCACAGAAGAATCAAATCCAGTCTTGGATACTGTTTCTAAGCATCTACTGTATGTATTGTAGCTACAATATTTATGCAAGAACCCATTTTTTCATTGTTATTGCCTCTGTATATCACATAGCACTATGGGGTTTGTGTTAAGCTAAGGCACTCAGTCAGTGATGAAGAAGGTGATGATGATGATGATATTTACTGACTCCACATCCCCAGTAGGAGCTCCAAGACATAGCAAGGTTTGTCCAAGTGGGGCATGAGGCACAGGGCAGGTGACTCTCCTCTTCCTCAGGCCCTGCAGAGCTCAGTCCAGCTCACACATGAGGGTGAGAGCAAAACTCGGTGCATATCATCAACACTATTACTACACATCTGTGTGCTTTCCTAAACGATAAGCAGACACCTGGGTGACAGACCTGTCATCACTTTTTGGGGAAGCAAAATAAACTGTGACCAGAGAGTCATCCTCATCCACAGACCTACCAGTTCTTCTGAAGGGCTGTAACAGATCTTTGGTATCAATTCAACCTGTCTGTCTGGTCTTTTTTTCATCACACTGCCTGACAATTTGCTTGGAAGGGAAGGCAGACAGACAAGACTGTGGTTTCCCAAAGTTCTTTTTTTTTTTAAGAGAGTATCCTATTTACCACCTCCATTTCCTGGCACATGACTGATGGAAGGCAGGGGTTACACATCGTAGTCAGTAGTTTGGCAGTCCTGTAATTGAGTCTCCTCGGGAGCCCAGGCTGAGCCCCAGCTGGACCTGGCTATTCATTTCATGAACTTGTTCTAAAACCTCCTCCTCTGACAGTTCAATCTGAGGCTGTTTCTTGCTCATCTCCAGCTGGAAAAAGCTGTGGCATGGGAGGTCTCCTGAGGCTCCTCTCCAGCAAACACCAGCACAGAGATCTTGTCTGCCTTTGCTCTCATGGTCCTGTCATCTCTAAGTGCTCCCATTACCCCACAGTCCTCTCTAGGCCCTATGTGTTGGCTGGCAAGTAGCCTCTGCCTGATGTAGCTGAAAATGGTTTTGTTGTTGGGTGTATGCCCAACAATGAAATTATTCCACAAAAATCCGTTTTGGCTGCTTTTACTATGGGTTTCCACCTGTTTGCTCTTCTGCTTTCCCTGGTGTGGACACAACCTGTGCTTCTTAAGGACAACTTTGACAGTCTATCCAACCACTTAGCTTCTGCCTGCTTTAATTTCCTTTTAAAACATTTTCTTATAACTGGAAATACCTTTACTGTAACCAGGCAGTAAGGTGCCTTTTGAGCAAACCTGCAAGCATTTTACCCTCCTGGCTGTTGCTTCTAGTTCCCTTCGAACAAGCTGCACATCACGAGTTCCTTTTGAGCACCCAGCTGCTCTACAGGCTGCACTGCTGCTGCACCTGGTGGACACCTCAAGCAGACATGGTAGCACACCTATCTGCTAAACAGTCTGAGGATGGGCACCTCCATTTCCCACTGGCCTCCCTCCTTTGCTCTGCTGTACCTGTAGTCCTTGGCAGGGGGGCTGGGGAAGAAGGGACAAGACTCTGTTTCTTCTTTACCTACCCTACTTTAATGCATCTGGTATGGATTCCGGAGAGTGAAGGACTCTTTTTTTTTTGGAGGTGGGGATAAAGACTCCTCTTGCCCTCTTCTCCATCACCTTCTCTCACTCAGCCAAAGCAAGTGAAGTGACCAAGGCTGCCCTACAGCGTTGTCCTGCTCCTCCACAGCTCCACAACACCACGGCCCAATAATGAATGAGACAACAAAATGTACTAGACGTGGAAATCAGCTCCACTGTGAAGTCTGTGGTCACAGCAATTACCTCTTCACAGCCTCTAATTTTGACTCCTGCAAAGTCTTCTTTTATGATGCCTGCTCACTAAATATTAATCTTTAAAATGCAATGGCTCATCTCTTAATATGCATGTGACTGGACTCATGCCTGTGTGCTTCCTGTGCATTTCACAATGCAATAAAAAACCTGCTCCCTGCTCTTAATGACTTTGTGATTTATTGACTTGCCCATCTTTCCTCACTTCAGCTCGCCAAGCTTTATTTATTCCTTTTGTACATCAGTTGAGGGAAATAAACAGCACACACCCCACCTTTCCAAGCAAACAAATGCCTGATGGCAATACAACAAAATCATCATTAAGAAAAGTCCTTCCTTGGAGGTATTCACATTCACTGCTTTTTTGGCTGCTTGCATAACCAGGCCTACTAAACACTGAGTAATTATCCCTGCTTGGGATTTCTCCCTAATGCCATTATCTCTAACAACATTGGCAAAGATTTTGCTTCATGCACAGCCTTCACTGATCATGTAATCACAAATGCATTCACACAAATTGTCTCCTGCATGTTGGAAGAAATGTCTTGGTGTAAATTGCTGAAATTCAAAAAATTTTCAGCACAAAATTTCTCAAAACTTGCTCCCTCATTATCTCTTGTGGTTATCCACAAAGCAAACTATTCCTCTTTTCTTGAAAAGAGCTGTGCTTCCCAGCTCTGATCCCAAACCACACTCCCATTTTTTTTTCCCCAGAGACCCAAAGATCTAAACTGTCTCTGATTTCACAAATTCTGCAAAGTCCCTCTAGATTTCTGGGAAACCTTGTTTGTTCAAAGAGATCCTTCCCTGGGTGATGTGGACATGGTGCAATGCTCTCTGTGCTCAGTTTCTCTCTGGCTATTCCTGCACTTCATGTTTGCTGGTTAGTCTTGTGTGTTTGAGAAAGGGAATCAATAAAAGCTGTTAATCTACGCCCCTAGAATCCCTTTGCTCTCACAACGTAACGGACACTAAAAAATAAAGGGCCAAGATTAAGCAAGTGCCAGGACAACTGACTGAATGGGACTCTCAGCAAAGAATGGGTGAGCCAGCTCCAAAATAGAAGGAGGAGGGATCTGTATCCTGAAAAGAAGTAGTGGCTATGGGGAGAAGCAGCGCAAGGTGAGGCGCAAATGCTCGATGCTTCTAGAAAAAATGTCTATAGCCTGGGGTGGGTCCTTCAGAGAAATCCAGGGACCCCAAAGCCAAGGATGAAACAGCTATCTATTAAAAAAAATAAAAAAGCACATCTGTATGCAGCACTGATGAAACTAAACCGGGAACACTGAGTGTATTTCTGACATCCATGTTACCAGAAGTCTTTGGGAAAAGTCAGCAAAGATGTAAAGAAGAGAGCTCCAAACCAACTGGACAACTAGGGAGCGATTCTCTGGTGGAAGGCTGGGAGTTCAATCTGCCTAGGCTGGGAGTTCAATCTGCCTAGCTCATCAGAAAGATGACTGAGGAATGATTTGATAGACAGCAGCTTTTTCCACTCTAAGGGAGGAAAAATATTGGGCATACAGAAGCTCTTTTAAGCTCATGGAGGAAAAGGACAGCAAATATGAAAGACTGGATGGTGAGATCAGACCTGTTTAATTGGAAATATGGCACACATTTTTAGCACTAGGGTTGATGGGCAGTGGGAGCAAACTGCCACAGAAAGTTATGGATTTCCTCACCCTTAATTATTTCAATGAATTATTAAAGTCCTTCTGAAATATGTGCTTCAGGCAAACATGAACATCCTGTGCTTCATACAGAGATTAAGTGTGTTAAACCGAGGGGCAGAGGAAGCAAGAAGAAATGAGAGTAGCCTTCTGGCCTTGGACACAACCACCATGACTAACCTCCTTCATGCTCTTAGGGGCCCTGATTGCCCCTTCAAAGGAGAAAGACATTTTTCTGGGTGGCAGTGGTCAGATCTGGGGGCCTGTTTATTTCTTACACAGGGGGGCTCTGATGACTCTGCTCCCAGACTTCTGTGCCTGAAGACCTTTGGCAGCACTGCACGAGGCAGGAGAATCTTGGTTTTGTTTGCATCTTGGTATTTGCAGAAATGTCTTGTCAATTAGCCTTCCCTTCTGACATATGTCCAGTCAGCTGTCACTGATTGAATTATTGCCTTCTGGATTTTATTTCCTTTTTTTTTCCTACCAAATAATCCATCTTGCATATGTGGTTCTGTAAAACTAGCATTGTTTCATAGGATTTTGCTGGCATTTTCTTGGTTACCCTTTAAAACTCTCCTAACCACCAACATGTGTCAAAACTGGTGTCCACAGGCTGCTGGCTGCTGTTGGAATACACTCAACCAATACTAGCTGGCAGAACCACATTTCCTGCATGCATTGGCATATTAGCCTATAGAGTTATTCATACCAAAGTGCATTTCTGCTGCTTAGTTGAAATCCTATCATCTTTACCCTTGCAGGGCTTTTCTTGGCTGAAGATGCAGTTATTTTTGTCGTTTCCTTGCCAGGCACAACACAAAGGCCTTATTGACTATTCTTGCTGGAGCCAAGGGAAGATACCAAGCAGAGTTTTGCTTACCTGGTAGTCTTCAGCTCATAAAAGACTTAGGCTGATACCATTTTCAGCACAGTGGGAGCCAGGGCTGCTGAGAGCCTGGGTTAGTCATACCAGTTTTTAATTTTTTATTATTGCACCTACTACAATTCATCCATTGATAAAAATAGTTCTTTGTAAACACACTTCCTATCCTGTTTCCACCTATGGGCAGTCAGTGTCCACAACCCTGTAAACTGGGAATCGTCTCTGGGAACACAATTTTCCTCTTTTGAAAGGCTGAGAAAGCTGAAGCTCTTCCTCATCATGCAGAGGAGGAGCTTGGCAAAAGGTGTGCTGGAGCAGGGGGCCCAAGGCAGCAGACATCTCATGGATACTCTCTGGGGTAAAACCCCCAAGAAGGCATTTCTCTTGCACAGGAAAAGATGCTTTGCTCACCCTGCAAGCTCACTTGGGGACCCTTGCACTGCCTGGGCAGCTGACACGTGCTGGGGACGACCTCAGCTGCAGAGCTCTCCTGTTTCTGAGATGTTGTCCTGTACAACCTCCTGATCTAGACACAAAATCCCCTGGTTGAAGCTGGGTGGCATTTCTGAGCCAGACAAACTGCTCCAGCCAGGCTATCCACTTCCAGCTGAGCTGGTGAAGATGCAGATCATAAGCATATGCATTGTGCTGATCCCTCAAGACCTACACAAGGATGGGTATAAGTCCTCTCCCACTGAAGGCAGGAGGGAAGATGGAAGCTTAATGTACGGCACTTGGAGCAGCATATGCCATGTCCTGACCATTCCCTGCCATTTACTTTCTGGGATCTAGCCAAATGAAAACACTGTAACTTGGAGCTGGGAATTGCTGGTCTTGGCTCTGAACACAAGGACAGGCAGGACAGGCACAACAGGTCAGAGGAAGGTCCCCATGGCTAATGGCAGAAGAGCAATGTAGGGAAGTGCCTCTCCTTTAGAGACACAGCCGCCAGACACCGACAGCTCAGAGGGTACTTGAGACTCAGCTGCTGCCTTCATATTTAACAGCCTTGGTGGGGGCTTCTTCCCATCAATCTACTTTGCAATCCATGACATTTTGGAGGCACCATTAAAAATTTCTCCTGCTGCAAAAGCTGCCACAGACATAATTCTTGCTTTGGAGGCAAACCATTCCACCAAGACTTTAAGCCGTGGTATAAATTACAGCAACCTTTGGTCCTTCCAACGCAGCAGGTGGCAGAGGAAGAGGAAATTGAGACTCGTCTCTGACAACCACCTTCATTCCCTTTGCTGAGCCACCTCCAGCTTTGGCTGACAGTCAAGCTCTGCAGCACAAAAATTCTGAGACCTTGTACGTGAAGCTCACGTGAGCAGCTCTTCCTCCAGAAAAAGTCCCTTGTAAGCCAGGGAGCTGGCCCACAAACAGGTTTTCTTTTCATCAGAAAAGGTTGCAGGTTCAGGCTCTAATTTGTTTGATAATTTTTTTATTGTGCTGGCCAACATGCTAAAAAGAGATTTATTCATGAAAAGGACAACGTCAGCATCTATTCCCTGTGCAAACAGATGAGAAAAAAAAAAAAAAATCTGTAAACAGCAAAAGTAAGAGAGAAAGCACAAAGAGCAGCATACTAAATTACCCCTGCCATGTGGGTCACTTTGGAGCATGTTTTTATTTTATTAAACAGCTCCTGCACAAAGTGTGGTTTTGCTCAACCAAGGCATTGTACATTGAATATTAAAATGATGCTGAGGCTCGTAAGGGCTGGGGGCAGGGGGAGAGCGGATACGCCCCTTTTATTCCTGGAGTTATTGTTTTGCAAATATAAGGTGCTGATGACACTGTGTGTACAACACAGATAGGGCATTAAAAAATCACTGCAGTGGCTCGATAGGGATGATCTGTAGCTGAAAACCCAGTAATGCAGACAGTAGGTGAGGCAAATGTGCTGAAATGTCAGGATGTGGAATGCCAGGAGAACAACCCTTAAAATAGTTGCACCAAAAATAGCTTCTGTGGACAACAGGAGGGGGGTTCGCCTTCATTTATTTCTATTACCAGCTTCTTGACATGCTGTCCCTCGAGCATGCTGGTCCCAGACAGAGCAGGAAGCACCCCTTTGTCCCATGCAGACGTGCCACTGCTGCAGTTCCCGCAGGGATGGGAGCACCCACCTCAAAGCAAAGCGTGCTGGGGCTGCCACCGCCAGGGGAGGAGACAGTCGCCTCGTGGGGCTGGCAAACACACCAGCTGAAACTACACCTCCTCAGAAGCTTCAGAGCAGCTCTCTGCAAATAGCAGCAAATCCTCTGACAGGGCCCAGAGGAAATAAACTGAATGGTGTCTTGTGAGCTGGCAGGGTCTGCACAAGAGCAGGGGACAAGCAGTGATGGTGCAGCTCTGGCGGGGAAGCAGACTCCTACTCTCCATCATGCTATCCAGTAACCTGGAAAAATCACCTTTTCCCAATATATCTTCCCTGCAAAGCTGGGCCAGCCATCAGGAACTGCAGGTGGTGCCCACACAGTCATCATTTCTCTGGGCAAGAACTTAGAGGGCTCTGGAGGAAAAGCCATCCCTCAAGGACAGATCGGCACACAATTCAGGGTGATTCCAGAGTTGCTGAACAGTACTAGCGTGACCTTAGCAAGGTTTAAAGAGAAGGACCTTTGGTTTCTTCAGGTAAAAGAGTTGAAAAACCAGGTGTGTAGGCAAGAACCATGTCACCATGTGTCTGAGCATGATGGTCTGAGGACTGGTTATGCCAGTCTTAGCTCTCGGTAAGAGGCAGGACCCAAGGCAGGGAGGGGAAACCTCCAAGGAGAACAAAAACACAGATAATCACATTTTGGCATGCAGTGAAGTGCAGCTATGTCAGCAAAATTTGTTTTCCAATACATGCAATGAACATAGGTGGGAATTCAGTGCTGGATTTGCAGCCAGCAGCTTAGAATTCAGTGTGATGACTCAGGACTTTCAGTTGCTCTGCAAGCAAAGGCTGCTCTGAACTTACTCAGACAGAATTTCCATTTTCCATGACGAGAGGGCATGTCTCACTTTCCCAGTTCTTTTCCTGATAAAGCTAATATTGCCAACTCACAGCATTTCAGAGATTTTGTATGCAGTCATCATAGCCCTGAAGTGCTGTAACCATTGTTTGTTGGCTTTATAGTCACCGTTTCTGTTCTTACAAGTGGTGTTGTCACACTTTTTCTGAAACCTATTATCTGATGCTTTATCTGCCAGATCTCCCTGGGATCAGAGGGTGAAACAGTCGCTCATTCCGTCATTCCTCTCCCTCGGGATGAGATGTTAGAGACAACTCCTACTCCTGATTTTGCTTTTGTAACAGGGTTGTGGTGCATTTCAATGTTCTCCCTGTGCAGCATCACCCTGTGCAAGTCCAAAGGGTCCAACCTCTCCTGGAAGCAGAGGGCTCCCAACACCTCCAGTGCTTTGTCTGCCTCCAGGTGACAGCAAAGATGGGAGTAAGATTTATTCCTAGGTCGGGGGTAATAAGGTAACATGGTGTTTGGGATAAATGAAGCATAAACAATTCAGGTGTTGGTAAGTATGACATGGAAGTAAATCTGAGTGAAGCTTTGACTCTTTCTAGAGTTGAGTGAACACAGACATTGAAGCACTTGGGCAGGTATAAGAAGGAGGCAGACTGTAGCCTTTGGAAGCATAAATCATAGACTGTATCTATCTCCTCCAGTCATTAGGAAGAAAGAATGAATGACAGAAAAAGAGAAAGGAGAGGAGGTCAACAGAGAAGGGTTAAAGGTTAATTTCCTGATTGCTGGGATATGAAAGGTAATGGCCCCAGATGCCTGTGAATTTCCTTTCAAAAGAGGCATCATCATTTAATGCACTCTTTTATTGCCCCTTTCACATCAGTTTCCTCGTATTCCAAAACATTCTTTCCTTCTGCTATTAAGCATTACATTTCACATGGACCTTGACGGGTTTGACACGCTAGGTAAGGGCAGTAAATCTCCTAGAAGCCTAACCTAGTCCTGCTGAACTAGGCTAGCAGGGAACTCTGCCACTGGTGGCTGTGGCAATGTGGAAGGTCCACTTCTGATGACTAATGGCATTAGTCACATTTTTACTGGAACCCCTTGTTTATGAGCAATTCCAAAGCATTTGTTCAGAGGGCTCAATTTAAATGCAAGCATTGTAGCTTGTGTTCCATTTTATGATATCATGAGCTCCTGAACTCCGGTTTATGTCACCTGTAGTCTGCAGGCTGCCCACTGCTCTCATTTTAAGTGGGGGATTTGCATTTTGGAGGGCAAGTGGCGTACAAAGGACTCTTTCTTACAATCATTGTACGTGAAACTGTATGGGAAAGCACAAGAAGCAGCCAATGTGTTAAACCAAAGTTTTACAAGGTTGAAAGGTTACAAGGTGAGGGTGGCAATTGTGATCCCTCCCTGGTCATTTTCTACTATTAAATGAATTGCCAGGCCCATTGAAAATGATGAGCATTGATCCCCCAGATTCAGTCAATTCAACTCAGACATCCTACAGTAAAAATAAACTAATTTTTTGCAGGCTGTCTGCTATGGCCCAGCTCCATCCTTCCCTGATGGAGGACTAAGGACACGACAAGGGATGTCCCCATGGCCACTCTGCAGCTTTGTAGCCATATGTGGAAATCTCTCCCAGGGTTTCCTAGGTCTTGTCCCATAGAGGGTTGCCGGACCCACAGGTGCTGCAGAAGGGTCCAAAGAAAGTCCTTTCTGGAGTAGAGGGAGGGAAGCAGAGGGCTGTCTCTTCCCCAAGCCCCATGGGACACTGGCAAGCCTCTGAAGGTCTGAGCTGCAGTCTGCTGCTTTTAGCACTTCTATTACTGCAAGCGTGTGGCCCCGTGTGGGTATGAGGTGGGCAAACCATTTTTGCTGTGCCTTGATTTCTCAGCTAAGTTCAGGGCTCCATTTTGTGTATGATTATTTTGTGGTCACTGCTGTCTAGGTCCTAAATAGACACGGCAGAGCAAGGCAATATTATCTCTCTATTGCAGAGAAAAGGGCTGTCTCTCTCTGACAGGAGAGCAAGGCAATGGTACCCACAGCTCAGGGCAAGAATAAAACCAGATATACAAAGTGTGCCCCCAACACAACCACAAGCTCACCCTTTGCCTTCGTAAGGCTTTTCAAGTCAAGCTCTGCTGCTCAGAGAGAAGAGGCCACAGGACTATAATGGGTAAATGGGGTTTGCCAGTTTCTGACAGGGGTAATACAGCACCTACCCACCCTGTCCTCATGTACTGCAAATAAATCAGGGTTCACCTGCTGCTTTTTGGAGAGGAGCTTGAAGCGTCTGGGTAATCAGAAGGCAGCTCTGAACATGTCGTGAGGGTTGCCTGATGGCTGAACTACCACATCTGCATGCCCCTGGAAGGATGTTAAATGATGACATACAGATCCAGTGCATGCAACTTACTTTTGTATCCTCCAACTATGCCAAAACAGTATTTTCACTTCAGCAGAGAGCTGGGATCTACGTAAACAGGCCACTAAATGGAGTTACGTGGTATTGGCATTTCTCAGAACATCAGACACGGTTATTGCCATTTTTTAAGACGTGGGATGTAGGATGAATAGATTTCATACCATGACTTCCAAGCCTCCATACTAGGACTTCTGATCAACTGCCCTATTCACTGTAGTTATGGAAGTTATTTATGTTAAATAGATTAAAGGCTGAGCAACTTAGATTTTCTCTGAGTGATTTGTTGTTTCAGCTTCTTTTGTGTTAACATCTGTTTGCATTAGTGCGGAAATACCGTACTTGCCTTCCCTTGAGAAAAAAATTTGCTTGTGGACTCAAGTTTATCTATTTCTTGTTAGAGTAGCAATGTCTTCTGGGGTGGGGCCAAAAAGGCTGGTTCCTGGTGGCCATTACTCAAAGCACTTAATTCTTTACACACCGGGTGAGGAAAAGTCTATGGCAGAAGCAGTGAGAAAGACTCCATCTTCTCCCACAGAAATAATTTCAACAGGTTTTCAGCCCAACTCTTTTCCCACTTAAGTCACCAGCCTAATTCCTAGAAATGTACCTTAAAAGCAATTTTATATACTGTTAAGTTGCAAGACTCAAAAATAATCAACTCCTTCTGCTATTTGCAGCTTTGCTATTTATTGGCATTAGAGGCAGACTCTTTGGAAACACTTCATAGCACTGTTTAAAGACTTTCAATTTTCTGTTTTGTGTAATGTAACCTAATGTATTCAAAAGTGACTCTGAAAGTATTCTTCTACCGTAAGTATAATGGGATGATTACATTACTACGGAAATTTGGGAAATTTCTACAAATATGATGACAAATTCTCTGTTTGACTCAGGCTGCTTGTGCATGTTTTCCCCCTCTCTCTCTGCCTGCCCCTCCACTTGATCTGTGCTAGTGATGGATTAGCAGATTGGTTCTTATTTTGGAACAATTACCAAAACTTCTGTAGTCCCTCTTGTAAGAGTTTCTTGGGCAAGGGGGGAGAAGCTACAGGTGTATCACACTCAAGCAGGGACCCAGCCCTTGTTCTTCAGTGCCTTTGCTGAGCTCTGAAGCCCCGTGTCCCCAGCAGGGGCAAATGTTTAATTCCACTGGCTGAGCAGTCTGGCTGGGAACATCTGAGCATGGGATGAGGCAAAGATGTGTCAAAGGGGTGTTTCAGGTGAAGGTGAGCCAGAGGCTTAACCTGAGTACCGCGAGGAGCAGAACAAAGCAGAGTTTTATATTATTCTTCTTCTGTAACCTGCTCCTCCCGAGCTTTGCTGCTTCTTAGTAGTGCTAAGGGTTTAGAGCATCTGTGCACCAGAAAGCTTTCCTAAATCAATAGTCTCCTGCAGCTACATAAATAGCTAACTGGAGCAAAGATGTTTATTTTTGAAGTGGGAGATGTTGCTCCTGCGACAATGTTTTATTATAATGATTTTGATCCTCAACCTGCAATCTTTACACCAAGACAAGACTCCCCTTGATTTCAGTGCAAGCTTTGTCTGACTAAGGATTTCAGAATTAGCTCTTTGCTTTTATTTTTATTGAAAAACAAGCCTGCACTTGACAAGGAAAAAAACAGTAAGTGGATCATGTCAGAGATACAAGTTCCTATGAGAAATTTCTAGCAGGAAAAACACAGCTTTCTGATTACATGGCAGGAAGCTGCAAGGTTAAAGCTTCAAGAGTTTTCTGGGAGAAAAAGATGCTAATGCACTAATGTGAAGGGAAAATGGTGCAACCCAGCACACACCTCTGCTTTTTCTCTGTGAGAGTCTACACAAATGAGTAAAGGTTGCAGCAATGAAATTAATAAAATATAAACATTAGAAAAATATTTCCACAAAAATTTTAAACATCCATGAAAATAGACACATTTTGATCTGAGGATTTGACCTGAAGAATACACATCAGTGTAAACATATTTCACGCCACCAAAAGGGCCCTGATCCCAAGGAGGATATAATCCTACACAGGAGTGGCAGCTCTGCACCAGTGCACTTCCCTCCACGAGAACTACCTAAAAACGTGCCATGTGCAGGGAGGAGCCACATGACAATCAAACCCTGCAAAGATGGGGAGCACATGAAGCTCTACAGCTAATAGTAATTGCACAGACATGGAAATGGCAGCAGAGGGGCCGGGGTGTGCCTGCCCAGGGCGGGGGGCTGCCCACCAGCCCTGCTGTGAAGTGCTGACAGGCAAGAGGAACCAGGGAATTGGGGCAGCTACGGGTCTGCAACACTGGAATGGAACTGGGAATGGAACAGGCAAATGCAGAGCTGGGGCTTCACTTGGGACTTGTCCCCTGCCCCCCAGCATCTGTGGACCCAAAAAAACCCCAGGACAAGATGTCAGCAGGGTAGAGGCGTCTACTGCCTGGTCTGGCAAACACAGTGTTTGGATGGGTTTGGTGATCAGGGGTTTTTTGGGAGGTAGTCATAGTCAAAAGTAAAGCTTTTTCTGCTTTACATACAAAATTCCCCTGGAAGCAGAGGGTTGTGAACGTGTCACTCAGCCTGCAGCCGCTGCTGAGCCCTGGTATGCACTCCAATGCCCTGCTGATGCAGGTGGGTGCTCCCAGAAGTTCGTCCCAGCTCTCGTTTGTCCAAAAGTCTCGTTTGACACAAAATCGGGATGCAGGCACGGATACAGCAAGGTGGAATGTGCCGGATGTATTCTCCAGAGGGGTGGGGGTAGTGAGATGCCACATTGGAGAGCAGCAGCCCCGTTGCCCAGAAGAGGGGTCAGGAGCCTGAATTAAGTAACTCAGTGTTCTCAGGCACCAGATTTCAGAGGTGGGGAGCAGTGGGGAGCACATGCCAGCCAAGCCGGCTGCTTCTCCAGCACTCGGCGTGGGCAGCAGGCAGGAGACAAGGACCCTGGCAGGGCGGGTGTTCCCCCGCAGAGGGCTGCACCAAACACTCATCTTCAGAAGCGGAGGTTCACCAGCATCACGCTGTAAAAGCGAGCTGCCAGCTCACCCTTACGGCGAGCCGACAGTCCCTTTCAATGAGAACGCGCAGCCTTCTCGATCCTGCTTTTTCAATAGAAAACCCCGGGGTCGGTGTGTTTAATGAAACTCATCCCACCATAGGCGTGGACCGCAGGCACTGTCCCCACGCCAGCAGCGCGCGTGGTGCGGGGACACAGGCGGCTCCTCCCGCCGTGCCCCCCCGCACAACCCTCTGCCCACTTCGGAACGGCCTGGGCTCGCTGGCTCCTGCTCCCCCCGCTCGCCCGAGCCGCGGGTACCTTCGCCACCGGGGAACTCACTGCGGCGGCGCTACCCAGCGATCGGTACCGACCCCCCCGGAGGGAGGCAGGGCAGGGCAGGGCAGGGCAGGGCAGGGCAGGGCAGGGCAGGGCAGGGCAGGG
>VZRH01007406.1:838267-894287 GCA_013397555.1 Urocynchramus pylzowi
TCATGGGAAGGAAGTAATCTTCCACCTTGCAAGAGCATGTAGTGCATCACTTCAGGTGAGGTCTGGCTCCTGGTGGGAAATGCAGCTGCCGTATCCCCTTTTTCAAGATGATGCTTCGCAGTTTTAATTGACTGTATTCACGGTGCTGCCTCTGAATAGATAGCTCTGTGTGCTCTTTCTCTAGCTGTCAGCATCTAACTCAGGGGGTGGGCTATGCCAGAAGGACTTAAAAATATTTAATTCTTTATGCTATCTCTTTAATTGCAGATTACTCTGCAAAAGTAGTGATAAAGTATTAGTGGTCACAGTGTATGGCAAAAAGTCTGTACAAT
The DNA here is from genome assembly GCA_013397555.1 of Urocynchramus pylzowi. Lineage (NCBI taxonomy): Eukaryota > Metazoa > Chordata > Aves > Passeriformes > Fringillidae > Urocynchramus > Urocynchramus pylzowi. The sequence continues at coordinate 838,600 of VZRH01007406.1, forward strand.
TGGTTTTGTATCAGATGTATTCCTATCATAAAGGTTCAGGTTTGCCTTCAGTCCAGTGTGAGATGTGAGCATCTGTCCTTGTGTGCACTTCCTTTGCAAGGCAGTCTTCCTATTTGCATTTAAATGTAGAGGTATGCACTTTTGCTAGCTTGTCACAGACGTGGGGGGGGGAAAATCCTGGTATCGGGTCCAGATCCTTGTCAGCTGCTTCCACCCTCTGCATTATTCCAGTTGAAAGTTTAGAAATGTGCAGAAAGGTAGTGTAACTCCTTGGAAAGAAAGAGACAGAACAGTTATTTCCCTGCCTTTTTTATTCTTCCATTACTATATATGCAAATGACCAACAGCATCTGACTGCAAAGAACACCATGTTATATTCCGTATTATCATGGAAGCATGATGTCTGCTGCATACACTACAGTAAACCCCTCAGCTGAGAATCAGGTTGCATCTGTTTTTTCAGCAAGTGAAGGGTACATCAGGTAGAAGGAAACAGCAGAAGTGTGTGCAGGTTGTCTTTGGAAGTGCTGCGTAAGCCAGTTTATGGGATTTCAGCAGGCAGCCTTCTGAGTAGGATGGCTGTACCTTACTCTTCCCCCACATTCACTGAAAACTTAAAATACAATTTTCCTCTGATTTATCCCATGCTTAAAACCCCCTTGCTGTATTGCTTTCTTCTCTTGTCCATACGGAGACTGTGTCCTTGGGTAAGAGCAGTGACAGACCAGGTGCCTCACTGAAATGGTACCGCGTGCTTCCCACCAGACCCGTGTTAAACTGGCCTGTGAATGGACATGCTAATAACTTCACTGTCTGCCATAATTTAAAAACATACATATTTACAGCATTTGTTCCTCAAATGTTTTCTTTCTCTAATAGCACCCAAAGCTAAGAGGTAGAAATTAAATTATTTTTTTAAATGTATGTGAGACTTGAAGTCAATTTACAAGCAAAACTGCACTTTATATAAAACTTCAGGGTTTTTCCCTTTTATTAGTCCAGGCTATACTTGCAGATAGTTGTATTTTTTTAATATATTGATTGTTCTTCTTATCTTTCTGATAGAATTGCAGTGTAATTCTAATATCATTTAGACTTCAAACATGAATGCACAGATTTTTCTAGTTAAATGGGTTTAATTTTAAAATGTGAGCACATTTGCAAATAACTTTTAAAAAGAGAGCCATTTTTATTGGGGAAATTTGCTGTCTGTTACTTCTGGTAATTTTGTTTGCTGAATAACACAGAACATTTGCCCCCTCATTACAGAAAAGGTCAATAAGGCTCATAACTGACAGGTTCAAAAGAACAATAAAATGCTCTGTGTTTTTAATCAGATACTTGAGTCAATGGTTTTTATTGATATTTTGCTAACTTATAGTCTGTTCAGTAAATTCTGTTATGAATGTACACAATATTTGTATCGTTGAGACCTTTCTTTGTGAAATTGGTGTGTGAAGCTATGACTGCTGTTAGTGCTCAGTGAATCCTTTTCTCGTGACTCTGTGAAACAATCCCTTCAAAATTAATTGAAGACCTAACATTAACCAGCATAAGGAGAGATAATAGGACCAAGCTTTGTGTTTTATGATTTATACACAAAATCAACAAACCTAAAACAATTTTTTTTTGTTTGTGTCATGGGTGGTTTATTTGGGCCCCTTTTGGATTAGCAGTGGCAAATTTAACATCTGAAATGCTGTTCAGATGCATATTTGGTGGCTTAATATTTAATGACTGATTATGATTGAGTTTATGTATAATTCTCCTTTGCCCTGGTAAGACTTTCTCCATGAAATGAAGTCAGACTATATGGATTTCGAGGTGTTGGTTTACATTTTCCTCTTATTTTTCTACAAGGGGAAATTACACACACAGATACAATCAGTAATAGGAAATAAAAATTTTAGTTACTTTTATAGTATGATTGCTGTCTGGATAATCAAAGCATATTTTTTTTTTAAGGTAGAATAATAAACAAAGCTAGAAGCAAAATTGTCCGCTTAGGGAACTTCACTGAATATAAAAATACATTGCCAGAATTCAGGCTTCCGCATTCTTTGGGAAACAAAGGAAAGATCCTCTTTCCTTTGTTAATGGTATTTATCATCTTTAACTCATTAGTTGCTGAAGGCAGAGATGGAATGTTGTAGGGACTGGAAACGATCCATTGATAAAATTCACACAAGTTCTTTGAGGAATGCCTGTGTGCTGGTATTTTGCAGTTAAAATACATGCAAGAGTACATAAGCTGCCGGCATTGCTCCTCTTTAATGCTCCTTAAAGAACACAGAAATCTTATCTTGTGTTGATGCCTGTTTCATGCCTTCTAAATAAAGAAGAACAATTGCAGGATTCGTCTTTATCTGAACTTTGGGTGCGCCCTTGTGTAAAATGGAAGTGCTTTGTGAGGCATCCACGAGACAGGAACAAAGTAGAAGGTAATATGGGGCTGCTTTACATGACAAGCTGTGATTTGGCCTCAGCTGAAAAAATTACATTTTATTTTTGTCTGAGCTCTCTTAATTTCTTGAGAAGTCAACCTTTTGTAAGTGACCGTCTACAAAGCAAGGTCAATGATGGGTTGATATAGAGCAGTATATACAAATATATAGAGCTCTTTCTTTTAAAATTTTCTTGGTTTTCCTTTTTATTTACATGTTAAGGGAAAGGATATATATCCAAAATGTGAGGGGTGTTTTTTCCTTTACATTACATGGGTGTAGCACTTCTGCATAACACATATTCTTTGCTTTTTCCAAGTCCATTGAGTTTGCCTCTAAATTAATTCTAAAGAATGGTGTTTCAGTGGATGCTTCACTACATTGTCTTGCTTACATAAGGCTTATAAACCCACAAAGAATTTGCACCTTTTTTTTTGTTTATTTATTCCCAGTAAATCGTATGTACATCTTCCTTAAACTTTCTGTTACTGGGAAAAATAATTCCTCCATCTAGCAACTCCTAGATTTTTGTGTGAGATCCTGCAAATCTCTAACCAGGATCTGTACTGTAGCTGCTTATGATAACTGCCAGCATATTGATGTGAGGGGAGGAGCAGAAATCTTAACAGCTCACACTCCAGACACCCACACTGATTGCAATAGAGGAAACTCTGCAGCAGCAAAACAGAGTAGTAAATACAGAGTAAGAAATCGTGAAAATGTGGCAAGTTATAATTACAAAGAGGGCACTTACATCACGCTGAATACTTTTTTTCTGTGTATGATACAAGTGAGATTTTTTTCACGGGGAAAATCCCCAAATTTGTCTATTGTATTTTTGTAATTGCATGTTTTGTGTCTCCTGACTTCTAATTGAGAGAACCTCAGAAGGAGGGCTGCTTATTCTCTGGATTGTGACTGGTTTCCTACTCCTAAGACTCAGGACCAGGTACAAAAAGAGGCAGCATAGGTGGTGAGAGTTGAAGAGCAGCAATGATTCCCTGAGGATACAATTTTCCCCTTCCTTCTCTTTTGCTCAAGTCAGATATACACAGTCTTACATATATTTCTGTATGTCCACGTGGCAGACTGGCAGTGGATGCACCATGCAGTCTGCAGGGATTCAACGTGCAGCTACCAAGGATGCGCAAGGACAGCGCTTCCAACGTCCCTTTCGGGTTTCCACGCGAGGGAATTTGAATTGCTTCACCCAGGTTGTTCCATAGGGATAAGATTATTTGGATTGCAGGAGGAGATAAATCAGTTATCAAATGTGCCTGGGAAGATGGGAGGCTGCATTTGTGTACAGCATAGGAGACAAGCACTGATTAATTATGCTGTAAAGCACACATAGCTTATAAATGTGCGCATGATAAATGTCTGAATCATACACCCTTGTCCACTTTATCCACGGACAACCCATTTGTCTCCCTGAGGACTGCTACAAATATTTGAAACACCCACCCCTTTTAAAATAAAACCGGACAACGTAGTGAGTTTTTTGTTTCTCCTCAGTGAAATAGTGAATTCACCCCTTTTTGTTGCTCATAAAAAAGTTTGGAAATGATTAGCGTGTTGTAAGCAGCCTGACATGAAGGAGTGGGAGCAGGGACCTCCAGGCTGGCTGTGGGACACAGCCTTTGCCTCTGCAGGAGAAATGAGCACTGGGCTATGTGTGAGAAAGGGTTGAAGGCAGTGCTTTGGGTAGAGCCTCTGGTGTCCATTCCTTCCAAGCCCTCTGCTCTTGGTGCTCTAACAGGAAGGGGAGCACTGCCTTTTGGGGTTGAAGGAATTAGGAAAACGTGACTTTGCACCAACTTGCCTTTCATGTCTGCATTTACGAAATTGCATTTTATTAAAAGGCAAAGTCACTTTCCTGACACTAGCTGCTTTTGCTCTGACCTTCCCCCAAGGGCACCTATTATCACAAAGGTATGGTTTTCTTCCTTGAGGAAATAAATCGCTGTCCCTCCCTTCTGCCTGTTTTATGCCCCAACAATTAATTTTCGTGAGAATCAATGTATCTTCTTGGTGTGTTTAGACCACGAACACCGCGTAGGGACATTAAACTGCTGTGCATGACAATTATGTGTACATGAAACTCTTCATTAGCCTCCGTACTAAAGAAAGGAGAAAATAGATGTCACAGAAAAATTTCTGCCCAGTTCTGCTTCCTCAGCAGATGAGTGGGAGTGTTGAAGTACCTCTTCTGACTCTGGAGCGGCAGCGCGCAGGTTTCCAGGCAAACCTCATCCCCAGGGATAGATGAACTGCAGCATGGGAATATAAACAGGGACTGCAGCGTGCCAGGTGGTTCTGGTTGTGTGGCTGAACAAGTAGCTGGGGCACCTATTGAGTGAGGGAGGTGTCTCTGTGCCTGAGCATTTCCATCCATCGGCATCGCTTTGTCCGTGAGCCTTTGCTACCTCTGAAATGAAGCAGAAGAAGCTAATCCTTCATGAGCCCGTGGCTCCCAGCAGAGGGGCTGGAAGGGCTCAGGATGTGGTGAGAGAGCTGTTCATGTTGAGTCACTGCTGAAAGTCCACTGTGGCTGGTAAAGTGACGCATCATTTTCTGCTTGAACAGTGGAGAGGTTTTTCTCAACACCTTGCACGCTCCTCGCTCTGTTGGAGTTGAGCTTTGAACTGGTTTAAATTCATAAAACATCAAGGAATATGCTGATTTTTGTATCAAAAGTCGGATCCAAGAGGCTATTAAATACTGTAAGTACTCTATAATTGGCTCGATTAGTCTAATATTAACTGTAAGTGACACTTAAGTGACATCAACTGTGACAACAGAACTGACATTTTTGAATTGCCTTATTTTTAGGGAGAGTGTTGATCATGGCTTTTTCAATTGTCACTGTGGCATAATGCTCATAGACCAACATATTTCTGGCAAGCGTGACATGTCCCTTTTCTCTGGTGTCAGGGGTGTGGACAGTGAGCCTTGCTGCTGCTCAGTAGGGTTCCTGCACTGACAACATGCATTTATGTCAAGAGAAAACCATGGATTTCTGCTAACCTATTCAGAATGAAAAGACTTCTGGAGAAACATCTTTTGATTAGTTACCAGTAATCTTTACTGAGGCAAGGAAGAAGAAAAAGACCACCTTTGTTAATAGCAAAGCCCATGAGGCGATGGCTTCAGCAATCTGGGTGTGTGATAAAAGAGCATCAAGACTGCAGCATCCTTTCTTTTTCCTCCTGGTCAGTAGACTCCACGTTGTTGATTCTGTCGTAGCTTTCTGAGGGTAACAGTTCCAAGTTCTTGGCATCTAGAGAGGGGCAGTTTTCAGCACTGTCTATGTCTTTGGTTCTGGTGCTCTGGCTCCCAGGCTGATACCAGATACAGCGAGTGACCTTCTCTGCCTTTGCTAAGCCCTGCTTTAGATCTTGAAGGTTGTGTTAGCCTCAAACATATAGGCCAATACTATTCTTCGAGCTTATGTCCTGGCAGGCTTAAATCCCAACAGTCTGAGAAAGCAATCTCTAAAAGTATCTGTCCCCTAATCAAGACCCAGTGACTGTAGGCAATGTCTTTATTGAGGGAAAATCACAATAGTTCCAGTGAATTTTGATTTTTTTGTAATGATTGTATCACCTACATTTATAATTATGTGGAAGATGATAGATGCGGAATAATTCTAATAATGAAAAAGATGGTTTTACTAACTTCCAGTCTTGGTGGATTTCTGTGATTTTGGTGACTGTTTCCAAAAGGTTTCCAATGCAGAATTTCTGGTTGGTTTGTCCTGTAGGAAGGGCAACATGGATTGTAGATAAGCAGATTGAGGACTGTCATTGTCTCTTCTGATTGACTAGAAATAGCCACATCCACTGTTTTATTACTCTGTTCTTTTCGCCTAATAACTCTTAACTTAAAAGGCCTTTGGGATACAGGCTTGCACTTTTTCAGTCCGTTTCCTGGACAATGGAGCCTTGGTCAGTTTGGCCAATAAATTCTGCTGTAATATATGTCATAAGCCTGGGTAGGAACCTAATTAAATTTGCCTGTGCTTCCCTTTTGCTTCTTCCCTTGTTACAGTCATTGATTGGACTTTTATCCAATATCTCCCATACAGCTTGAAGGAGTGCAGCGGTCTGTGCAGAACCTGTGCTGCAATACAGCACAGATCCAACTTTTTTTGGTGCACCCAGCCATGTATGCAATAACTTTTCTTCATATCCAGATCTTAAATACACTTTGTTGCTTGATATATTTTAAACGAAGAACATTTACGAACTAATTTTTTTTTTAATATGTTCCTGTTGTATTTATTTTCCAGTGGGCTCCTTGAAATTAAGCCTGTGATAAGTCTGTCTTCAGACTTCAAAAGATCGGAGATTCTTGTCTGTCGTTCTCATGGTTACTCAAGATAAAATCTATTAAAACTATATTTACTACATATTTGGTTTAATCTATTTAGTTGATTTATAAAAATTGGGCTTTTTTAAATTGCTTGTGTTTTGTGGTCTTGAATTCTGACCTAAAACATTGCTCGTTCACTGCCATTGCTGATGGCAAAGTGTTTTATTCATAATGTAATATTTTCCATATAAGCATTCTGAAGGCCTTATCCTCAGTGCTTTGGATATGACAGGGTGGAATCTCATGTGATTAACAAGGGCAGTATGTGTTGTTGTATGCCTCTCCGCTGACATTCTCTACATTCATCTCACGTGTAACAGCTCAAAGGCTGATTATCCAAGAGTCACAGTCACGGTCAGTCTGCTTGAGTGTGATGTGAAGTCTGTTCATTTCTCCTGCATGATATTCCAGAAGACAACTTACTCTGATAACTTTGTAATTTCAAAATTGTTCCATGGCTGTGTACAGGTGAAACACAGCTGTGCTGTGTGTCTTGCTTTATTTGAAATGCTTTTCTTGCCTAGTCAGTGAATTTATTCCATATGCTAATGTAAGACTCTTCTCTCCAGTTTCCACCACAGAATTGTGAAGCTTGGAACATCATTACAACTAGAAGGATTGTTTTTGTTTGCTAATTCCTGGAAATCTGTCTGTTATCCTGAAATCAAGGGAATGCAGTTCATGCAAGAAGAACCAAGAACAAGAAGGTTTTCATGGGGTTTAAAACCACATGTCTTTAGGGTTTTTTTGGCTGTTGTTAGGTAGACATGGTATGTTTGTCATTTGACATCTTAAGGTCTTTGCACGCGGCTCTGTTTGTGTTCCCAGCAAAGATCATTAGGTAATAGCAAAGTTGATGTGTTGGATTGTCAGAGCACCTAGACGTGACTACCAACCCAGAAGAAGACTCTTGTGAATTCTGAACAAGATTTGAGTTCCTATTTTCAGGACTGATCTGTGTTAGGATAATGAAAGTCTGTTGCTGGCTGAGTGACCGACGGGTGTAAGCTCTGTACTGTGTGTCCCTTTTACCCAATTTAAAAATCTCTTTTAAGCACTACCACCAAAGATCCTGCTTAATTGTTTCTTTGGGTTTCTTTAACTACATATAAAAAGAAGAAAGATAGGTCTGTTTCTCTTTGAAATGACACAAAGAAAGAGAGGGAGAAGCACATGTATTAATGGTTACCTGGACTGTAACATCTGCTAGGTGTTCAAATGAAGAGTGCTTGTCTGGTTATTTCTATTGATCAGGGCTCACAAAAGGTTTTCTGTTCCAGAAGTATGTCTGTGAGACCTCTGACCACACAGATGATCTTCTCAATGTATCTGGTCAGTTGTCCTGGTTTTGCTTATATCTGAGGAAAGCCTGCAGGAAATAGTGGTAGAGCTGGGCTCCATGGTCACACCCTAATACCTCACTTGCTGAACAAAGCAAACCCTTAATTACAAACTCAACCACATTAAAAAAATTGTTGAGGGCTGACATTTCTGCATGAATTAAATGTGTGATGCGTTTGTTGTGGAGGCATGAGGTTGTAATTAGGGTTTTATACGATATTGTAAAAGGAGATTAATGTATAGTGTGTTTCCTTATCAGCAGGAAGCAGGAACCAGTTCCCTGTGACAGCACGGAGACAGTCCCTGTCCCCAGACGCGTGCCATGCAGGCACAGGCTGTAGGAGCCTGTCTAAAGGGTTTCCATTAAACAGAGTTTAAAAACACTGGGGAGGCAGAGGTTGGTAAGATGGGAGTTGAGAGTGCTTTTTGCGGTTAGTTCTAGGATTTCCTAATTAGCTAGAGTAGCAAAATGCCTCCTGTCTGACCATCATGTGGTGCCTGGCAGTGGCAAGGAGGTCCAGCTGGCTCTTGGGCCAGGTGGGAGCTCCATGAGGAAGCTGCACAGGAACACGACTGGGCAACTTCTAGTGAAGTCCACCTTTTTTTTGGCTGTGGTTTCCATATTTTGCTGCACTGCAGAGTTTACAGAATTTCCTGTTTCAGCCCTAACCCATCACCAGCCGATTTTTCAAAGCAATTTGCTTGTACAGCCATCTCCCCCTTCCCACACCTACACAAAAGTTTTAAAAATTGTTTCCTTCTTGCTGCCTTCTCCCAGCTTCTCCCTGTATGAACTGAGCTGCACAGCAAAGGTGGTTATGAAATCCTTTGCATAAGGGTAGGATTGATGTTTTCCATTGAGTTAAAATTATGTTTTTAACTTCATCTACGAGTCTTGCTTTTCATGTCCATCAAGGACAATGGATAGGACAGGCCCAGCCCTCTGCATGCAGTCTCTCCTGTTCTTTCTCTCCTTCAATGGGAAGCCCCCCGTTTCCCCATCGTGTTGACAGAATTTCAGGACTCTTTAAAGCCACCCACGTGCGTACGTAAGCGGTGTGCTGAGCCGTGCATAATGTGGTCACTTGAATGCTTCTGGAATGCCTAGGTATCATGTGAAGATAATGATCCATATAAATGCATTTCATAGCAAGAGACTCATCTATAGATGGTGTGCGTGTAGGTTGCCTTAAGCATTGGAGCTGCTTTTGCGTTTTGTTCCTCTCTCCGCTCACTCAGCCTTAGATCCCTTTTTTCAGCTTTGTATCTTTAAAAAGCTTTGCTTTTGTTAGCTGCACTAGAGATATTAATTGTGCTCACAGAAAGCCACAGTTAGGTGCATATATATCAAAAGCCACTGTGCTCTTCATCTGGGCGAAAATTGCAGATTGTTTTTTTTAGTGATTTGAGTGGTTGGTTGCTACTCAGTGGGAGAAGAAAGTGGGACTGGTTTTCATACAATTTCTACATTCTTTCCTTTTTGTGTGTTTGAGGAAAAATGTCAGGTTTTCCACACATGGTTCATCCTGGGTCTGCAGCCCTCCAGAAAAGTTCTGTTCCTAAGGACTGAAGAAACAAAAAAACATGTAGATTTGCAAAACTATTCTCTAAAATTCACTTTGCTCTTTCTTTCTCAGTGAGGCAGCTAAGACACTTGACAGTTTTAGGTGTTGGCTGGTGAGGGGTGGAACTTCCTGTTCCTGTCTGTATGTATAAAAACATGGCTTGTCTTTGATGTGCCAAAGCCTCATGGTCGAGTCATCCCCACGGCCCTCAGTCTTCTCACTCACTTTTGCATCATCTTTCCTCCTGCTGCCAGGAGGAGCATGACAGCCCCGTCATTTCCTGCTGACACTGTGAATCATGCCCTTCAGATGCCTGAAGCTGGAGAGCAAATTTCTGCAATTAGTGAGCATAGAAAGTAATCCTGCCATCGCTGAGGCCTTAGAAAGACTGCAGTCTGATGTCATGAGCCAGTTCTTTGCTTAACAGGGACAGAGGATACTACCAGCGTGGTCTTGTGAGGGCTTCTTTGATGCTTAATGTGATATACACCCATCACAAACACATTTTCGGTGTTTTCTTATTTCAGTCACCATATTGAACTCCTGTGAAGCTTGTCTTGACTTGTGCCTTTAACCCTGTTGGTTCATGAAGGCTGAGAGTTGCCATCTTCAAATGCCACATCGTTGGCGCTGAGTGAGAACATGTTGGCTACCAGGCATGCTGATGGGTCATTAGGTGTCATTAGTCTGGAAGTGCTTCATTTGAAGCATATTGCAAAAAAAGAACTCCAAAACTGGACTAGTTCTTGGTTGGGAAATCTGTGTGTCCTCTGACCTCATGTCAACAGGAGAGTTCAGTGACTTCTTACTTGTATGTTCTAAGAAAAACCTCATTACAGATGTGTGAACTGGAGAATAGGATAAGATTTAAAATAATTTCTAAAAGATATTTTCTCAGTTAAAGAGGAAATTAAGTGATTTTTGATTCCAATAATCTTGCCTTCATTTTGAAGAAACATAGTCCATGAAAGTAAACCTGCTAGTTACAAAATAATGCTTTCATAAAAATTTAAATTAAAAAGTAAAAGAACCCCAGTATTAGCATAAATATGATCAGAAATGTGAACAATAACTCAATTTAGAACACCATGTTAACATTATTAATCAAAATACTGAAGACAGACTGCTGACAACACTGATCTGTGTGCAGCATATTAGGGAAACAAGGAATAAGGCTTGTATTCTGAGATCATCTATATACTGCAAAGCCAGGATGTATCCATCATGTCACTAAATGTCATTTATTATCCATTTGTAGAATAAACTCCTGAGTTAACACTTTTGCACTGCAGGCTGCCAGGAAAAGCAAGAAAGTTTCTTAATGCTGTTCAGATTTGAAAGCATTCATAATTTGGGATGAAGTTAAAAGGACTGATAGAGCATCCCTATCAGAGTCTGTGAATGAAGAGGATGCACCCCAAGAGAGTCCCTGCTACACAGCAGATTGTTGGGATTGCAGGAGAGTAAATGGATAAGCTTTTCTCATAGCCAAATAACTACCAAGGCATTCCTCCTGGGCCTGAAGTGGCAGTGGCATGAAATCAGTTTGTAAATCACATTGTATATCACAATGCTACCTCTAATGATTATATGTATTCTGACTTTCAAATAATATCTTCTCCAGAGTCTTCAAATATTGCCTTACCTAGCCAAGCAAAACCTTTTGTAATGATGCACTCTGTGAAAGAAAAGCTGTGACAGGGTTCTGTGGCTCCTGAGCCAGTGGTTTCCCTTCTACCAGCTGACCCAGGAACTCCAAGCTGCTGAAATACCCAACTTTTCCTGCCTGGCAAACCCTGACTAGAACAAACTGTTTGTTCCAGTGCTGCAACATCAAATTTATAGCTTCTCCTTGGAAGTAAATGCAGCACTGGAGAAAGGTGCCTGCCAGAGAGAAGTAGCAGGATTTTGGTACCTTCCCCTACTGAGGAGACAGGGAAGCCATGCCAACTTCTGCTAGCTTGTCATGCTCTGAAGAGACTGAAGGGACAAGGATTCAAACAAGCAGGTTTTGGCTTCCCTGCCAAGGTTGCCACTGGTTTTAAGGGTAGGGCACCTAATCCCTGCAAGTGCAGTAATCATCCTGCTGCATATAATGAACCACCAAAGAGCTGGTGTGCACTAGTGACTTCTGGGTTCATAATTGTGCAAGAATTGTGCCTTGCTAGGTAAAAGATGCTAAGTTGTCACCACAGTTTTTTTCTTTTACCAGTTCTGTATGACACTTTTTAACATAACCTGTGTGAAAACCAATAGCTTTTGTCCTTCTTCTGTCTTACTCAAGTATATTTATTATATCATTATTTATGTCATCAAACATGATCCTCATTTTCATTTTGGTTTGTGGATTCAGAACAGATTTCTTTGTATTTTTGGATTTGCTGCTAATTCCTTTAATGTACAAGTAAGACTACAAAATTCACAATATATATTGTTATCTGTTAGTATCTGTTTAAGATGAAAACTTAAAATACTTCCTTTCAGAACACCTTCGGGACCCCTGTAAGAGACAAAGTATTTTGTGCAGATATACAAAGATATTATTCAAATTGCTGATAAAGTACATTAGTGAAGAATTCCTACCTGGTTCATCACATCCCCTGCAGTTTCCAGGTGTGTTTGCAAGTTCTGTCACCAGTGTAGATGCTGGCACTGGATACTTTGTTTGATTGTCAGGTTTAACACTTGCTGTGGCAGTGGACTTCCACAAACCAGAGGTGGGAAACAAATAGCACAAGAAGCCTTGTGCACCAGTCAGTGTTTGATTGCAGCTAGAATATCTTTACAAGTTCAATATTTTATGCACTTAATTAAGGAAACAGATCTTTCTCATGAAGCAGATTCCGAGTCTGTATCCGCTCCTGTTGAAGTCGCTTGGCCTTGGGGGCTGTGTCAGAAGAGATGAATGTGATGCAAAAGAGAGTGCCTGGGTTTACAGGGGGAAAACCTTGACATTAGCATTATCCCTACAGTTAAACCATGAGCAGCAATTTCTGTCCATTGTTGTCACTGCTGAAGAAATCCCCAAAGATGCAGAGGTTACCTAAAAGTATGATACCTGGCTTCTTTGTAGTACGTGTTGAGGTCCTAAATTCTTTGGATGGTTTTAAATTTGGGTTGAAATACTACTTTGCACTAGGACAAATAGTTCAAATCTTGTTTTCACTTTACTTACATGTCGCTGATCTAGGATTCAATGTCCCTTTTTACAGCCAGCTTCATCAATGTCACTTAGGTCAGAACCCAGACATGTGGCCCCAATATTACCTAGGTGTGACATAATTTTCAGTTGTTAAAGAAATACAGGCTCTGAAATGGAGGAGGAGGTGGAAGGGACTGCAGTCTGTAGTCTATAATTGGGAATCTTTACTTTCATTAAAAAATGTCTTAGCAGAAGCTTTGTTGTTCATCTTTCCATATAAGTGGATATATTCTCATTGTCTCCTGTTAAGAGGAGTATTTTTAACAGCTATTGAAAGGTCCTTGGGGTACATGTGTGTAATAATAATTTTTTACTTTTAAAGGAAATCATCTGTAAATCCCATTAGTTATCATTTTTCAATTTTCATCTTTCTAAGCGTGATTTAACTTCAAGTGTTGCAGTTCTTAAATCTAATTAAAGAATCGCCTTTAGTTCCCATCAGAATGCCGACCTACTGTAGATTGTTCAATTGAAGGCTGGAGATGAACAAATTAAAGGCTGTGCCCATTCTGGTATGAAAGAACCGTGGGGACATTCCTAGGGTGGGGGACAGGGCTGGATGTGGCTGTTCTCCCACAAGAAGTGTAGATCTGATCTCACCCCAGTGGGGCTACAGGAGGACCCAGTGGGGTTAGCAATGGGTGGATGGAGGAGGCACCATTCTCCTGATGCCTTGCTGGGAAGAGATCCCTGCCAAGGGGAGAGGGCCATAAAACCAGTCTCTGCCCCTTCAGCCAGGGTCCTGGTGGGCAGCAGTGATCCCTTTCCCCATCAGCACAGTGTGTGGCCTCCCCCTGCTGCTGCAGCCCCACTTTGTGCTCTGCAATATCCGATAGCAGCAACCATGGAAACCGCTGCTGACGGTGGCTTACAAAAGAATTTGTTAATTAAAACATGTTTAAAATTATAATAAACTCACTATCTTAAATCCACCAGGGATATTGCAAACGGTATCCCACTCTGTCATCACTCTCCAAAGCTGAAATGCATTTGGAGATGAAATGCCCCTTTGCATCCAGTTCTCATCTTCTGTTATCTTAGCACACAGTCAGAAGGCATATATTAGTATTAAAATTTTTATAGTTGCAGCAGTGAGGGCTTGACCCAACCCTGTGGCCACCCATAAACTCTGTTATCTGTCCCCCAGTTTAGCAGTGCAGGGTTTGTCCCAGTCCTTGCTGGAGGAGACTCTGCAGTGGAGACTTTCTCAAGAGAACATGGAAGATAAAGGGGAGCAAGCAAGAAGACAATGAGCTGAATAGGCTGGAAAACAGGGTAGAAGCACTGCAAAGAGAATGTGAGACTAAAGATCAGACTAACTTCACACTGACTGAAGGGAAGTAAAAAGCTAAAATCTCATTGAAACTTGTGGGTGATTGAGCTGAGGAAATGTTGCATGTTCTGAGTCCAGTGGGATCTCACAGGAAGTAACCATGCTGTCTGTGGGCTGGATCCGTGCTACGTGGGAATCCAACCACGGTTTGCTGCCTTGGCATGCAAGAATCACATGGAGCAGGAGGGCTGTGAACCTGAGAACCCAGCAGTCTTTGATAAAAACAGCATCACTGAACGAGCACCTAGATGTTATCCTTTAAGAAAACTTGATGGTTTTTGCCACTTGTAACAAAAGCAGGGAAAAGTAGAAGCCAGTAAGGAACACTCTTTGAGGCAGAAGAGTTAATGGAGTTTGAGTGTGAGTCTCTTGACTGATCTCTTTCCTTGGGCAGTTAAAGGTGAGCCTGTGAGTAGATGGGCAGAAGCAGCAGCACTTCTGCAGGAGCTCTTTTCCAGCAGGGTCTGTGGTGTGCAAGACTCTGTGTGAACTGAGGAAAGGGTATTTGGCATTCTTATGTATACATGGGCAGATGAGTTCAAACCTTGCTTTGTTTTAAGGCATCCAAAATAGAGAATATTAATTTATTAGTGTTTTCTGTCCATCAAGACAATGAAAATTGCCTTTTAAAAAAATATTAATAGTTTCTTTTATAAAAGACTATAAAATAAAGGCTGTATTTAATTCTTTCCAAGGAAAATATTAACTTACACTAAGGTCAAAATTTCTCAAATTCTTATCCCTGTTATTTCTTTATAATTCTTATCACAAATTGATTTTTTCTCCCAGCAGAAGTAATTGGTTCTGGTCAATAACAAACTCTCATCTTGATTTCATTGGTTTGTATCTCGGGCAACACAAGAGACATTCTGTAATGCCCAAAATATCCCTACTGGATAATGTAGACCACCATATTAGTCCTATTAAACTTTTTAAACTTTCAGATTTAAAACACAAGAATTTCAACACTGCCCACAAACAGAACTAAACATGCTGAAATCTTTTTGCTGTATGTATTTTTTCCGTGTTATCATACACTTAAATGAAAATGCAGTGATCTCTATGGGTTATTTCTTTTTACTACTGTCACCAATAATTAATTTTGTGGTTAAAATAAATGTATTAAAATGGAGAACTGCATTCCAGCAACATATCTACAGTTAAACAGTGTTACACCTCTGTGTGTTGATGATTCAAACCAGTCAATTTGTAATTTGCTTCCTAACCTCCAGGAGGAATAAAAATGAACTGTACAGAGAAAGAAAAAGGACAGAAATTGTATTGGCCTGTCTTGCTGACTAAAGTGATGGATCAAAAGTAATTCTGTGAACAGTATAACTTGTTTTATTGAGGAATGAAACAACATGCTTGGAAAATGGTTGCTTCCCTCTCTGACATGGTCGTTCCACATCTGACACCAGCAGTGCCTGTCACAAAAGTGCTAATGGCAGCTAAATGTTGCATTAAGGAAAGCATTTCAAGCTGACTCATTTCGATAGGTGAACAAAATCGCTGGATCATCTGACAATGGCATGTAAAAAGTATGTGTCTGTGTTTTTCCTTTGCTAGCAGTAGTAGCATAGAGTAGTAGTAGTAGTAGTAGTGAAGTAGAGGTACCAGGGGTTTTTTCAAACCTTTCCCCTCCTCTTTTATTTAATGGGGCTGATGAGTGATGGAAAAGAGCAGGGATCTCCATAGCAAGGCCCCGTGTCATTCAGACTGCAAAGACTGCAATTCAGACTGCTGCAGTCTGCCTCGTGTCTTTTTCCCTGTAGAAATGAGTTTCTCCATCACTGATATAATAATCCCCAAAAGTGTAAAAACTGTAAAATGCCTGTTTGTACCAGGTACAGGTGTATGTTGCTTTGACCTGATTTCATGAAACTTAACAGAGTTTTTGATTACTTTTTCTAGCATGTCATTTTACTCCAGTGCTGTTCAGCAGTGCTGTTTCAGGTGGAAGGTACAGCAGAGAGCTGTGCTGCTACAGGCTCCAGGCAGAGGAGACTCCCTCAGCTCTGTGGCCTGAAGAAAAGTTTGCATTTCAAGTTCACTGAAAAAGTCTAACACAAGTCAGAAGTGGGGAGGGAAGGAAAAACCCACAGCCCAGAAGAAAGAAAAGTCTTTTTTGCCAGCCATCAAGATGGTGTTTTGGGAAGAGCCATCCCTAAGCCCTCCACAGAGCTTCTTCCTCAAGCAGAGACCAAATTGCAGAGATCTCAATTTCAGGTTTCTGGAATCATTCAGATCTGTTTGATGGAAGCAGTTGCTTTGTTGTGGACATTTGCTGGGTTGTTTCCTATCAGTGGTTGGGGTCAGGCATTGTGGTTTGCCTTCCAGCTGTGCTTGCAGATGGGCACCAAGGATGGCGTGAGAGGCTGATGGTGAAAGGTGGAGTTCAGCACTTCTTCAGAGCAGTCCCTGGGGGTGAGCACTTCTTCAGAGCAGTCCCTGGGGGTGAGCACTTCTTCAGAGCAGTCCCTGGGGGTGAGGTGGCTGTACCAGTCTTTCTGTGGTCCACTGGCAGACCATGCTTTTGTAGAGGGTGAAGTTCCATGAGGAAGAGGGTAGTGTTCAGTCTGCCCAATTCACTGTCCAAGAAGGGGATGACTCCTGAGGGCTGTCTTTCTGTAGTCTGAAAAACTAGGTGGTAGCTGACAGTGACATACTTTAGAAGGATGACAGCTTGCTGGATGTGAACAGTGTACGAAACATGGATTAATCTTCTAAGATAGCTGGTCCTGAGAAGGACTCAGCTGGGGCCTTTGTGTGTCTGCTTTGGGGCACAACCCTTCAAGGAAAATGTAAGAAAGGGCAAAGGTTAAACAAGAACGACAACATATTTAGGAAATAGGATGTGGGACAGGAAGTTGAAATAATGGAAGCTGTCATCGTGTCTCTTGGCTAGGCTGTGTGACCCTGGAAGGTGTAAATGCCTGCTGGAGAGAAGGAATAGCCTGTGATCTGTCTGCTGTGAGTTGGATAAAGAGCAGGAAGTTG
This sequence comes from Urocynchramus pylzowi, assembly GCA_013397555.1. NCBI lineage: Eukaryota > Metazoa > Chordata > Aves > Passeriformes > Fringillidae > Urocynchramus > Urocynchramus pylzowi. The sequence continues at coordinate 855,859 of VZRH01007406.1, forward strand.
CAGCAAGGAAAATGTAGGTCAGATTTTAGTAAAAAACTTTGCAGCAGAGAAGGGAGAGAAGCACCAGAGAGTCTGCTTGCAGCATTCCTGCACCAGGGGAATTTGAGGAGAGCTGGATAAATGCTGGTCAGGAAGGGTTTAGTTCACTGGTACTGCTGACAGGAGATGGGAGGGGGTTTCTTTGAGCCACGTGTTTCCCTCATTCTCATTTTATGATAGTTAGCATTGGAAAATTACCATTGCAGCCGTGAAAAGTGGGAACCTGCCTTATGTCTGGGAACTGATGGGCACGGTGTGCACACGTGAGGACGGAGGTGAGCGATGCGGGAAGGCAGCTCTCCCAACCTGCTCATCCCATCACAGCCATTGCAGATTGCTGCATTAGTGGGTAGCTCTGCTCCTCTCAGAGATATCCCCTTCTTTGCATATAAGTAATTTCTTAAACCTTTCCAACCCTTTTGATTATGGGATTTTTACTGGTGGCTAAGTAGAATTTTTGCTAGGTGGCTTTGTGTCTGATGTCTGCTGCGTGGAAATAACATCAGCGCATCTTCCAGCCTGGATTCTGCATTGCCTCGTTGGGGCTTTTTGTCATGTGTCAGGTCACTAACATCACTTCTGTAGGGTTTTATAATTGCATTTAATGTGGCACTTACTATGCACGCCTCATCTGATTTCTATGGCACTAATGAGATAATTTATCTTTGCTGGGTAGCAGTCAGTTGTGTGTTGATAAGGCATTTAATTTTACCAAGTTATAAAATCTTGGCTGATTTTAGAGAAGGGTCAGCGCCAAGATAATTTTGTATTTTAAAATACTTATCAACTTCAAGTCCTTAATGGTAGCTTTCTTTCTGTCTTTTCAGCTAGGGTAGCTCCGGCCTGAATTTTATTCAGAGAATTCACAAAACTTATTTTGTCATTTGAGTGATAAAGGAAACCATGACAAATTCTGTGCTAATATTTATTAGCTGTTTAGGGCTCGTTTGGGGAGGGGGAAGATGGCAGGGAGACAGAGCCAGTTCTCCAACTACCGAAGCAGCAAGACTTCTTACCGTGCAGCAGTGAAAGCCCAGCAAGCAAATTAGTGTGTGGGAGGAATATCTTCCACTAGCTTAATTTTTTTTATTTTGTTTTAATTTTCAGGAGTATCTGAAGCTGTGTTCTGTCATTTTAGCCTGATTAAGGGATATCATTTGTAGGAAGAGTTTTAGATTTCAGCCACTTTTTCAAGTACTGTATTTCACTCCTGCACAACAGTTTTCTTGCAAAGTTAATTGCTCTTTTATTTTACAGCAATGCTGACTGTGTTTCATATCTGAAGAAAAATGACATTTGGGTTTTCTAATTTAGAAGCACAAAAGGGGCTGATAGAGGCGGTGTTAGTACCTGATTCGCATACCGAAAAAAGGTGCTTGTGTTAAATTACAGGCTGCTGGAGCTGGGGCCAAAGATAACATTATTAGACTTTTGGAATAAATGTGAATAATGGGACCACAGGGCTATCATATGGGTCACCTCTTATGTAGATACCAGATTAATTTTCATGAGTAGGATTTCATCATTTAAATCAAGCACGTGCATGCGTGTATTTTTTTTTTTTAAGCTTTCTTGGTTTTCCCACATTTGGAGATTTTAAGTGTCGCAAAATGTTCATGTTTTCTTAACTCCACCCTGGCAGAATTTTGAAAAAGGAGACATCTCCGCTTGTGTATTGTCTCTTCATCTAGGTAAGATCTGTGAGATTCAGAATACAAGTTACATTTTGTAATGGAAAAAACCCTCTCCTGAGATATGAAAAGAGAAGTCAATTAGAGAATGCTACCATGTTTTTTAAGGCTATGAAAAGGTAGGATAAAATGAGCACTCCAGCTCGTGCTGAGCTCCTTGGGAACAGCTGCTGTGCAGGATTCCTCCTGAAAACCTTGTCCAAACAAATCATCATTTAAATACAGAGTTGTCACTTTACCAAAGCCTCACTCTTGCAAGATCTTTCACGTCTGTGTTTGAGATGGATGTATTGTAGTACGGGAGCTTACAATAATTCTTTCTGTAGTCTCTTTAGCTCTGTTTGGTACAAGGTGAATCAAAGCATAGGGCAGCACTCAGCTGCTGATCACTCCTGTTTCCCAATGGCCCAGGGTTTGACAAACCTGTGAAGAAATCTGTGGTATAGCAATGATGCTTCTTCCCCTTGCGTTGCCTCTCCAAGAATGGATACAGATTGTATAATTTTCCCACTATTTTTAAGACTGAGATAAAGGAAAAAATATCATTTCACAAAACCTGGAGGGTTTTTTTAACCTTTTAAAAGCACAGACGTGGTAGATACTGGGTGGACTGTGGTATCAGTGTGATGGATTGACACAGTTTCTGTGTCTCCCATGGGGCCAGCAGAAGCATGTATTATTGTGACATGCTATTTTGAGTGGAAAAAAAAATCATTCAGATCCTTAAATCATCTTTTGTGAGCAAAGATCAGAAAAAAAATTACTGCAGTGGCAGACACAGACGTTTCAGGTTTTTGATCCCCTCAAAACATTGCAGTGTGCTTTGTTCCCCACTTCATTGCCTCGACTTCAGTCTGCAGGACAGGGTGCTGTGGATTCCTTGAGTATGTCTGATTTTGCACCAGCCTCCATCACATTTGTGTTTTGAAACAAATCAGTGTGTCTGTCATATCTCCCCTGGGAAACAGCTGATTTCTTTGCTTTGGCAAACCAAAATAAAAGCTGAGAAGAGTATAAGCCCTTTCTTCAAACAGTGGTAGGACCTGATATGCTGAGAGCTTTTGTTTATTCTGATGTCTCTGACCGAGATGATAATCGCCATGTCAGAAGTGTAAATCAGTTAAAATGGCAAAAAAGAGATTTGGCCTATCTGAAGGATGAAATACTATTTTTTGTTGTTGTTGGGTGTTGTTTTTGTTTTTGTTTTTGTTTTTTTTTTTGTTTTTAGGGTTTTGAAAACCCCTAACTGCTAGCAAGATAAAATAATTTTAAAAGCTCCCTAATATTTAAAAAATTACCAAAAAGAATTTAGGGTACTTTTTCGCTTTTGGTGGGAAAAAATGCCTTTTAATCCTGTGGATTTGAAATATTTTCTGCTTGTAACTACCTGCAGGTGGTAATTGAGTATGGGCTGAGTTCTAGCAACAGTTTGAGATGAAAGGAGGTGGATATCTGTCCTGCTTGGGGTTCCTCTCCCAATGAGTTTGGGAGTTGGGTTTCACAGGGAGCAGAGACGAAGAAGGCAGTTGTTCTTGGGTAATGTGCAAAGTGTTCTTTGCATTTGCAAACCTCATAGGGGATTTTACTAAAATTGCTTTATTCTGGTATTGAGATTGCTGCCCAGTGCCATTTCACCCACCAGTCAGCAGAGCTGTGTTTGTTCACCAGACAGGTTTTTGCTGAGGTAGTACCTCAATTCTAAAACCCTAATGGTCCCTTTCTCAGCCCCTCTTGTGCAGAGAATAAAATGGGAAGTGCAGTTCCCCAATGCAACATCTTATCTTTGTCATCCAAGGACGGATGAAGTGTGTTTGAAGGCATGGGCTCCCTTCTAGTACGCCTGTTTGAAGTTGGTTTCCCTGCTGCAAAGCTGGCCGCCTTCCCCTCAACTGAAATATGGTGCCTATTCAGGAACTGAGTTTGTAAAACCAGTTTTAATCTCTGCATGGGGTGTTAAATTGCTGTTAACCTCATGAAGGGTCTGTCCCAAGAAGCACAGCAGATTGTAGTCCATCGTCCAGCACGTGCTGTCTTCTAGGCTCTCGCTTTTTAAGGCAACAAAGCTGAACGTAAACACGAAGCAGGAACAGCTTGACTTTTTGATCCCTATGCTGAAAGACATCCTCATTTCAGGATCAAGGCAGCTCTGGAAATTCCTACATCTTGAGCTGTTAAATGATGTAAAAAGCTCCAAAATGAATATACATGTGTGCAAAAGAATTACCGAAGTGCTGAAAGCAGCATAACTGTGTCAGTCAGTGCCAGAGCCCAAGTGAATAAATCCAGGCCCTGGACTCTTCCTGGCAGATCTGAGCTGGCTGATGAGCGGGTCTTGCTGCGGCCGTGCTGCTCACCCTCACGGGTCTGGCAGAGCTGGGCCCTGGGAGTCTGCACTGCAGGCCTTGCTGAGCCAAGATGTGGGCCCTGATTTCCATCTGATATTTGAGGGGACTGTCTGTGGGGAAGCCCTTCAGAGAAACACCAGGGTAGGGTCACAGCCATTTCTACTCTCTGCTATCCAGCGTAAAGTGGCTCTCGACTGATGGATGTGATGCTTAATGGCAGTGGTGAATGCATACATATTTCCCAGGTTCTCACTAGAGGGGGGAAAAAAGCTAAAATGTAGTACTGTGTCTTCAAAAGAATGTGGCGTCTGTGCTTTTTACTGACACAAATGTGGGCTTAGAAGGGAAACCTGCCGGGTATTTCTCATCCCAGACACTAAGGTAGTCCTGTACCAGTAACAGAAAAAGGCTCAGATAACTCTTCACAGAGAGTCTCTCTGTATTTGGGATTAGATCCTATTCTTCCTTTTTTTTTTTTTTTTTTTTAAAGCAAGTGAGTATTTTTATTAACCATCTTGATATTCCCTCATGTTAGCTGAGTGAGTAGGTATTTGCATCTGGCTGGTCTGTGGCCAGTTTAAGTGTCATCACATAAAGTATTTATCTGGGAACCACATTTAGCTCTTGAGTTGATAAATATAGAAGAATGTACAAATTTCCTGAAAACTGGTGCATGAAAAAATTAAGGGAGAACGGGAGGAAGTTCAGTTTTAATTTCTGGCTGGTCAGGGCGTAGAATTACTTAGTTGTATGTGTCTTGTTTTGTAGCATCAAAGACACACAAATATTTTTCCTTATCTAGTATGTCAGTCAAATTACCGGCTTGGAAATGAGATGTGCATTGAATTTTGACACCAGGGAGAGTCCAAGGAAAGGATTGGTATCATTTAGGTACCAGGTGACATGGCTGTACCATAGTTTAGCAGCTGGCTTAGTGATCTCCAGGGTACAAATTTCTTCCACTTCATTGCCAGCATCCTCTTCTGAGGAAATCAGCACAGACTCTTGCAAATAGCTTTGTCCTCTCTCCGATTGACTGTGCTCTCAATAATTAAAACGAGTTGCGGGCATTCCATTAATTGTCCAGATAATTAGCTTTAGGCAATCTGGCATTTCATCTTTGTCTCTGACTTAATCTCAGCTAGTTTTTGTTCAATCGCTGGCATGTGTAATTCCTCATCTATTTTGACATTTCTCTGTCACATTACCATTTGTCATATTTCAATTCCTCTGGACTCTAGCAAGCTTTGATCAGTCGTGCTGGTCTGCAGCTTACTTATGCTACATAAAACACAAGCAGTTGTAACTTTTTGTGCCCGCTGGTTTGATAAATGCGCGTTTCCTGCTCCTGACATGCGCTCGCAGCCTTAGCTTGCTTGTCTTGTCCGTCCCGCGGCGCCTCCACGCAGGTTGTTAAAACCTTCTGTAAGAGTTCTCGTTCCCTGGGTGCGTATGTGGTGTTTTAAACCTAATTTTATTTTTCTTTTATTAATCCCTAGAAGGATGCCAGATGGCGAAACGCGAGGATACGTGCTAGGGCTGCATGTGCACACACACGCGTTTTATTTCTCTGTGTGCGAATGCACAGGGTGATTCAGTGTGATGGAAGGTTTTATTAGATAATAAAGCTGCTTTTTTTAAGTTATGCAAGTCACTTTACGTGAGGACTAAAAAAAAAATAGATTTATTTGGGTCTATGCAGTGTATGACTTTATAGAAAAGCTGTTTAAAAATATCTGCTACTGCTGCTTGGGAGCACTTATATTACTGTTCCCCAGAAGTTGGATGCCTTCTGCTGCTGGGTCCAGATGAGAAAGGAAAAGCTGTTATTCTGTGTTCATTTGGAAAACTCTGAACCTCCCAGTTAGTCACATTGGTCCCAAAGTGCTAGTCTGAAATGCTGCATGGGCATCAGGGGCTAGCTCTTAAATCTGTCACTGGTTCCCTGGGCATTGCACACTTTACATCTGGAACCAGTAATGAGGTGGAAAGATTTAGCAGTAAAAAAGAGGAAAACATCTTTCTGCTAAGTAGATTTTTTTTTTTTAATTAGGTTTGAAACTGCTGAGAAATTCAAAATATTAGATCAATGTCAGGTGGAGAGGCATTGCATGTGCAGAAGAAAACCAGAAGAGTGTTTCCTGTTTGAAAACTGAGGAAGACGTTCGTTCTATGCTTTACTGAATTTCCGATCTTCAGTTTGCTTTTAAAGGGAATACACTGGGCTTCTTCCCCAAGGACAGAAAAAAATTTCCCCTGGTCTTTTTTTTTTCTTTATAAGAGCAGGAGCTATCAGGCAGAGAAAACTTTTCCAAGATACAAGTGCTTTGAAGATCTGTATATGCTGAAAGTGCTGCGCTTGGGACATAACCAGGACCAAGCACTGCGCATCCTAATATTGCACAGCTCCTCAGAGATCAGAAGGTGTTTTTCTCAATGATATCTCCAAGTCTTGTGTCCATTTCTCTGTGGGAAAAATGCCTTGGGCTGCTTGTCTTTGAGAGAAAAGTCCAGGAGGCTTCAGAGCTGCTGTTTTGGCTGTGAAATGTGAGGCTGTGGCTCAGCACTCCCCTCCAGAGACACTGGCTTCTCAGGAGAGGTGTCATGTGCAAACACCAGTTTGGGGGAGAATAACATATCTGGCACTTATTCTGAATGTAAAGGACAGATAGCTAAATTTCTGTCTTTGTGCACACAAGTCATCCTGCTTAAATACATTTTCAAGTGGAAATCATGAAATCCATTGCTTCATTTATAACTCGCTGCTGTGTAAGTCCTCTAAGTGGATTTTAAGTGCAGTTAGGCTTTTTTAAATATTCTAGTTCCCTTTGGACTGAGTGGAACAGCATGCAGCGTTTTCTTTCTTTGGTTTTCTTTTTTTTGGGGCTGAACCTGATATGGTCTTTGCAGGATGGGCAGGATGCTGTGTAATGGCTGGATTTTCATGTTTAGGGTTCAGTTTCTTAAACACTCTGCTAAATTAGGTATTTTTAGTTTATAGTAGAGTTGAGTTCATACTCTGTTCCCCGTAATATACAATTTCCCATTCAAATATAATAGTGTTTTATATTTTATATTTAGGCAAGAATCTGTATTTTACATAGTCTTTTAGAGCTTAGTACAAACTCATCAAAAGTTGCAGGCTCTGAGATTTTACCAAAACTCATCTTTTTCACAAAGACAAATTTCTCACATGTTGGCTTACATGGGGCTGTGGTTGATTGGTTTTAAAAAGCCCTGTTTATTGAGGCCAAGCTTACCCTTCTCTTGGTAAAAAGATTTACCACCTGTGATGCTATAGGTAGGTAGATTTTAAAGCCAGAAGGGGCTGTTAAATTATTTTGTCTGTGTGACACAAGCTATAAAACGTGATTTAAACTGGGTAGTTTCTGCAGTGAATCCCCCAAGTCAAAGTGGAAGCTGTTTCAACCCCCCTGGCTGGAAAAGCATATCCTTGGTCCTCTCTGGAGGAGCTGGAGCTCTCCGTGCATGACTGAAGGAAGGAAGACAGCTGAGTTTGCTTGTGTACTGTTTTGGTAAATACAGTTTGTTTTTAATAAGGACAGCTTTAAGAGGTGTGAATCCTTGTAGTTATGGGTGACTCTTTCTCAGCCTCTTCACACATTTTGCAGCCGTGGGAGGAAGTATTTGAACACAAACATGATTTGGGATTTATGGAGACTGCTTGTGTGAGTAGAGTTATTCATTTGCAATGCTATTTGCCTGACTAAGCTCATGCATTACGCTTTGCCTTTTATTTTCCCTCCATGGACCCACTACCACCCTTCACTGGGATGAGCTTGCAGGGAAGAGTACAAGCACACAGCGGGAGTTGCGTTCAAGTTCCAGCTTCAGCCAGGCTGTTACGCTCTCGCCTTTCAACACCTGGGCTAAGAGCTTTTCTCTGATTTATTGCAGGTGTTTCTGAAATAAGAGGTGAGCCACTGCATCCCTGCCACATGTGCTGGCTGGAGATAGGCGTTTGTGCGAGATTTCCTGAGAAATGGGTTAGGGAAACTTGAAAGCCGACAGCGCTAATCAGCATCCTGCATGCCCGGTTTATCAGGCACATCAGATCCAAGGGAAGGACAGAAAACCGCGGACAGGAAATAAGGGTCAGGAGTGACAGGTGGGGAGGAGGGAGAGAGACGCTTAACAACCAGCCAGCAAGAAAATGGAAAGAGTCAGAAATGCGTTTGCTGTGGCTGCCAAAAATCAGAAGCTGATGCATGCTTATAAAAGAAGCCATTTTTTGCCTTAAGATTTCAAATTCTAGATTGCTGCTCTTCATTCTGCAGTGGTTGGGCAGAATGTAGCATACTGAGGTCCCAGGCTGTGATTCTTTGGTTGTCAGCTTTGTGGTACTCTCCTAAATTAAAGTAGCAAATGTAATAGATTAGAGTAAAAACCATGCTGCATTTTTTTTTCTGGGTGTGGCAACAACAATCTACCTTTAATCAAGAAGTTATGTCCTCCTGGAATTTAATTTATAGGCTGTTTCCTAAAATTAGGAGCTTAGACTATTTCCTGTCAGTCTTATTCTGCATGATTTCTCCTAAATTATTTAAAGGTATTAAAAATGCATAGCACATATACTGTACCAAGTCTAATGAAAGAAAGGATTGATCCTGACTTTACATTGAATTACACATTAGCTGTTATTTATTGTTGCACTTTATTTCATTTTGGAAACAGAATTAACTCAGATGAATGCTTTCTGATGGACACTACTCAGTAATCCTCCCATGTTATTTAATGGGTTTTGTAGATCTACACATAAATGTATGCAAAGAAAGCTCATTTTCCATTTAAATTGAAATGGGCAAAATTGCCCCTTTACACCTTTACATTACATGAATTCACCATGTTAAAATCTGGTGTATGTGTGTTGGGTTGTTTTGTTTTTTTTTTAAATCATGTGTCTGTTCCTGTCTCCCGTAATGGAAGAAGGAATCAAATAAAAATTTAAGACAAATTCCTTCTTCCTTGCCTCTCTCTGCCATTCTCCTCTGCAATATATTTACCTTTCAAGGGTGTGGTGGTTTGCCTTGAAATAGTAGAATGTCATGAGGAAGCTGCAACCTTGTTAAAATACTATGAAATTAAATGTGTCACATATAAATGGTTAGCTATTGTATGAGATTTGTCTGATAGCTGGAACCTTCCTTTGACTGGAGAGTCTAATAGGTTGGTAAATAGTGAAGCAATTCCATTGCTAATTGCACAAGTATTAGCCTGTCCTGATACTGAAATACATTCTTGGAAAAGCATATATATCAGCTACAGAGAGACATAATCCTTCTCTCCTGATGTCATCCCTGCAGATTGAGGCAAAAGCTGGCAACACTGGGGACTGTGGCTGAAGGCCTCTGAGTCATGGCTGAGCTCAGGCTTGTGCATCACAGTGGTGGGAAGAGTATTTCCTGGCTGTGTCCTTCTAAATCCAGCACTTGTTCAAGAGACAAAGAAGTAATTAAAACAACTGTTCACAACAAGGCAGTAGTTTTGTTCCTTAGGAGAAGGATCTGTCTACAGTTGCCCAGATCTCTCTCTCAGACTTGTGAGATGCTATTTGTCAAGGGGCATCTTATGTCAAGCTTTTTTTCAACCTGTGACCAGGAGTGGGATGGTCCCTTTTCCAGCCTGCAGACCATCCAAAGCCCAGTCAGTTCCTACATCTCTCACTCAGCATCTTCTGATGGTTGCTTGATTTGAGGGCTCATATCCCCATTTGCTATGGGATTCATCTCCTGCCTGCCTGACATCCTGTTGTGTTCTCAGGCAGCTGAAGAAATGGTCTGTCTTGTGGCAAGACATCCCCAGCCAACACTGATGGTCTCCACCAAGAAAATCTCGGCCAAAGCAAGGAGTGACCTTGTCAGTCCGGCCGGGTGCAGTAATTATGCTCATTTGCATAAACGCCACTAACATGTGCCATTGCTTCTCGATGAGCAGGTCCTCACTTAACAGTAGCACAGCACTAAGCCTTTAATTATAGGAGTCAGAGGAGAGGTACAGCTGCAGATCTGCCCTGTCAGGATTTATCAGGCTCCATTTTGTAATCAATGGTTTATTTATTAAAGCATCACAAATGGTGCATGCGCTCTAGCCACGGCCGGCTGCGGCTCGGCTCGGGTATTTCATCTGAATCAATGGGAGCAATCATCTGCTTTACATCAGGTATTGAACCTGTGCGGGTCCTTGAGTGACAAATGACTTTATTGTCTGGGTGGAATTGACTGGAGCTCATGCTTAAAGCTGGGGATGGGGGGAGAGGTGATGAAAACACTGAATTCCTCCATAACTGGTGCTTTTGTCCTTTTTTTTTTTCCTTTCTTTTTTTTTTTGCTTTTTTTTTCTCCTCTCTCTCCCTAGCTCCTGAAAAACAAATCAGAGTCTTTATCTCTGTGTGGCTGAGACTGATACAATGAGGGGAGAGGCTAGTGATCTTGGGGTGAAAGGGAAGCTACTGGAAAGCAAAAGGGTAGGGGATCTGTCCTGCTTTGGATGTGTTGAAATTCAAGAGAACAACCAGAAGCAGTGGCCACTGCACTGGTCTTGGCTCTGACCTCTTTGGAGCACACACTGCACACAAATGGTCCCAATGTGCTTTGGGGATGCCATGGGGCCCTTTGGCTTTTAAGGGCTGCTGCCAAAAAAAGGCAAATCAAACAAAATTGCATTTGAAGCAAAGCAATGTCCAAACCCCTGAAAATCCCCCCCTCAGCCCTTCTCATTAACATTGACCAGGCAGGGAGTTGACACTAAAGCTCTATGATTTGCATGTTGCATGGGGTCTGTTATTGACATAATGAGGTTTTATTGGATTAAAGGCCTTGCTGACAGAACTAACTGTTCAACAGAATATACAGGTTTTTATAAACCTCCAAAACTAGCCTTTGTAAGATCTGCATTCATATATTTCACACCCATGCTAGCAGTAATTCAGGCATATTGTTCCTATGTACAGCAAGGTAGAGGATTAACAGGGAGACATGTCTCTATGTATGACAGTGGCATCCCACAATGTTATACAAAGAAAGGCTTGGCCCAGTGTATTACAAAAATTCTGTATTAAATAAGTATGTACAACCTGTATTTGCTAATTTATGTCCGTGATACTTTATACTCAGTCAGTTGGCCTGAAGGTAGAAAGGGATGGGGGAGTAATTTTGGTTTCACCTGGGAATAACGTGATCTTTTGCCTTTTCAAAACAGTTAAGTCTGAGTAGACTTCTGTATGGGCTACTGGTGGTGTTGTAAGAAGAAAACACAAGGCTTTGAATACTCCAGTGTATTCCTCACCATGCACTCATTTTCAGAAGTGTATGCCAAACTTTAAACTAGCAAACGTAGCTACAGTCTGCACCATGTGGAACCCAGGCTTTATTTCCAGTTCTGCTGCTGGCTGCCATTTGACATTGAGCAAGACATTTAACATCAGTCTGGATGTCTTCCCTTTTCTTGGGGCTTGTTTGGTGACGCATAGCTGTAAACTTAAAATGGCGAGTGGCAACTTCCCTGAGTAGGAAGAAACAGAGGAGAGAATTAATTTCCACTGGAGCTCACAGTCAATGCTGCATGATGGGGTGGCACCAGGGACTTGGAGATGATAGATAGATAGATAGATAGATAGATAGATAGATAGATAGATAGATAGGTAGATAGATAGATGGATGGATGGATAGATAGATAGATAGATAGATAGATAGACAGATAGATAGATAGATAGATAGATAGACAGATAGATAATGTGGCCATCTGGCAGCCCCAGCCCACTCCCTACATTTCTCTACAGCTTCCTCAGAAGTGCTGCCTGGACCATATGAACTTGACCTGCAGAGTGGGAGACAAGGGTAGTTACATACTAAACCACACAGAGAGATAAATATTCACCTGTCATCTTGGGCAGCTGTTCCAAAAACGTGCTCCCAAAGGGGAGTGTTTTCAAGGGTTTGCACAGATAAAGGAAAAAATAAACAAACACCTGAATGTTTATCCAAGCAGCAAGTGTCAGCATAGGAACAGAAAAGCACAAATATTCCTTTTCCTAAAGACTTGCTCCTGCCCATCAGTGGGAGGTCTGTTCTGGGGGGAACACCAGTGTAAGGTGTGTGTTCCTTCTGGCACAAGGCTTTTGGGGTGTGTCCCTGAGAGCTGCAGCCTGAACACACATTTGATCCTGACTGAACAGTCCCCTGGGAGCAGATGAGGACCACATCAGCATCTATTAATGCCAGTGCCACCCCAGCAGATGACATTCAACCAAGGAAGCTTTTCCCACAGCAGCCTCAGTCATCATGGTGCTTCCTGCTCTTATGCCCTCCAAAATGTTCACAGCTGAAATTCAGCTCAGAGTAAGTCACGCTATCTGATTTATAAAAGGCAGAGCTGCTATTTTTCACTGTAAATGTACATCCCAGTCATTTCTGGTGGTGTGTTATAGTGAGAAGTTATGTACACAATGGAGTTCCTAACTGGTGACTAACACAGTGAGACCTTTCCGCGTGTATGTTTACTCTTCATGTTTTCCCCTCCAGTACTACTAGCAATAAAAACTTGGTGAATGTAGGAAATGTAGAGCTGCAGATGTTATATCTTCTTTTCACTGACCTATTTTCTGTATTAAAGAGGTCAAATCACATTAGGTTTTTACTATTGAGATCCCAGGGCTTCAAACATGAAAATTAAACTAATGTATGCTTATTTAAATGCACTAAAACCTGCACTGATACATTTTCTTTTTTCTTTTTTTTTTTTTTCATTGGAGAAGTTAATTATCTGACCATAAAAGTGCTTGGTAAAAGATCATAAATAGAAAATTAATCCTCTTTTAAGCATTTTATTTGACAGTAAGGTACGCAAAAAGGATGGATTGTTGCTTCAGAGTTACTGTCTTGCTCCTCACTTTGGTATTAAATGCAGTCAAATTTATACTAGCCAGTTCTTTGCTGTGCAATTTGTGTGCATGTTGATAGGGTTTCAGAAAGTGGTGGGTTGTTGTTTTTTTAACCCTCCGGGGACTTTTTATGTGCAAGCCAAGTGCTTCTGCACGCATGATAGAGCAATTTCTTCGCTCCGGAAAGTGCTACTAGATAGAAATACGATAGCAGAGCAAACATCGACTTCCTCAGAATTGTTACTTGTTCAAATAGGAATACCACAGCAGAACCTTACATGGGGTCAAAAGTGCTCATCTCTGTACTGATGAAATCTCTCAACAATTTTTGGTAGGTTTCCAAACAGAGAGCATAGTTTATTGCAAGTTGGTGCACAGTGTAGAAAAAAAGCTTATATATCCTTCTGATGTGGAAAATAATTTGATTTAAACTTCAAATAAATTACTAAGTATTTTTATAATTATTTAGGGCTTGTTCTCTAGCTAGAATAGATTGGTAGGGTTTGATTTAGTAGGGTTTGATTTGGTCAGGGGACTCATACTGATTTACCCAGTATGAGTATTCATGAGATTTTGGGGAATCTGAATCTTGATGGAGATGTTTTGGCAGGTTTTTTTTTGAAACAACTTCATCTCACTGGAATTGTTTAATGCAGTGTCAGCAGAGCCTGGAGAGTAAAGGTGCATATGAACAGATATATGCAAACACACAGGCATCCTTATAAGACGAGTGGATTAACAGTCATACAGACTACTGTTGTACAGAAGTCTATAATGAAAACTTGAACCCAAGCTAAACATAAGTGCATACATGTAAAGCTCATTTCAAGAGCAGATTCACAGCACAGACCTCTTTTAAGGGGATTAATAATCTATGAATAATACATATCCAAGATACACAGCAGCAGTGTGGGTTTGGAAATGGAAAAAACTTCTGTGAGTTTTGGAGGAGGCTGTGTCCACACTGAAAATGGACTTACTGGGGCACATCTTCTAACAGTAAAAAGCAGCTCCAGGTCTGCTGGCTTTGGAAAAGGAATACTGATACAAAACAATGGAGCATCTAGTTCAATCTGTCTAGCATACAGATCTATTACCATTTCATATAAGTAACAATTTCATACTAGCATTTTAAATTACTACTCCCTTCTTAAACCGTATGCTAATTTTCTTAAAGAGAAGTCTAATTGCTCTCTTTATATGCAACTCCAAGTCAAAAGCTTAATTTATCCCTCCAGTTGGATAATTAAATCATACAATGTTCATCTCTTGTGACTCTTCCTGTCCCAGAAATCTTAAACTCTTCTTCTCTAGCTGTCTTCCACAGAGCACAGCTCCTGACAAAGCTTTCACCTTTAATTTACTTGTGCCAGGAAGACAGCCGTTTGTCCCGATTCAGAAGCGAGGCTTCATTTCCCTTTTCTTGAGTTTCCCTGTGTATTTCTTTTCCTAGAAAAGAAACCCCATCTCTCCCACATGTACCTTCTCCAGGCTTTACAAAACAGGATTTTTTTTTTTCCCCTCCCTGTGACCTGGTTTTGCAAACCTGCGAGTATTCCCGTTTAAATCAGCAGCCTGGCTTGTATGGCTGTGGTTTGGGAAGTGGAAAGAGTGCAGTTTGAATTCCTGTGTAGTGTAGTTTGAGTATTGCTGCTGGTGGGCAGTCAGAGCTCAAGCTGCAAGGGTGAAGCAGATGATGACAATCCCCTGCTGCAGCGAAGTCCTAGAAGGCACTGGTGCATTGCACCCCACAGGAGCAAGCTGCAGGAGTATAGGCTTATATTGGAAAATAAATTGAAGGTATAAAAGTTCATGCTTGGTGAGGCATTTCTATTAGAATTCCTTCCTTTGTAAGGTTCAACCTCCTTGCTTGATTTCTTTACTTCAAAATAAGGAGTGTTTTGAAAGCTCAGCTGTAGATTAGGTAGACCTGCAAGAGAGCAGTCCTGCTGAAGTCAGGAGGACCATGCACATGTCAAAAATGAAGACCTCCTAGCAGCTTTGCTCCAAGATTTTTCAGGATTGAATCCGATAAAAGGGATCGCCAAAGAATTTTCTTGTTGTGCCCTTGTGGCATTATAAGAAACGGTATGACAGGTAGTTTGCAGAATGGCAATTCTGGTGTTGAAACATTGGTTCTGGTATTATTTCTTGGGCGTAACAGTGCCTATACCTGAAATCGTGTTAGCTTTGCTCAGCCATTATGCTTGGGTGGAACTGCTGTGTCACTGCACATTAAGGCAAAGGGTTGGTGAAGCACGAGAAGCTGACCCTAAAAAAGCTAACTAAAGGACTGGCTTTGTGCTTTGCTTTGTGTTAGGGTCCTGGTGTGCTTCCACACACACAGCGTAGCGTGCGTGCCGGCACTGCTGACTGTCCTTTACTGGAGCTGCAGATCAGCATCTCATACCTCCCCACTGATTTTTAAATGTTTTGTGTTTTCCAGTGCATTTTGTTCATGTCACTATTCAACACTGGTATTTGAACATCATTTAAAATGACACCACTGGTTTGGTAGGGGCTGAGACACTGCTTGCCCTCCTTCTCCATCTTCCCCAGCATCAACCCCGTAGGTTCCTCTTTGCATCTGCTGTCCTCCTCACAGCTGACTCAGGATGATACCCCAGGAATTCTTGATGGAAAAGCTGAGACATTCCTAGAATTTAAATTAAATGTGCTTTGCACCCAAATGTACGCAAAGTACATTTATTTTGAGTCATGCAGCAGCCTGTCTTTTGGTGCAGTATCTGGTTGAAAAAAAGCATCACTGTTCCTGATGGCATTTGTACTGTTGGCTCTCACTGGTAAAGCTCTGCCTGCTTTGGGCTTAAATAGGACCACAGGAGTGATTGAAATTCCACTCTCCCTGCAGCTGGCCAGAGAACAGAGGTGGGAGTCGTCACGGCTATGGATTTTTCTTGCCTTCCCTGTGATTCTGAAATAGCTCATTTGTCAGATTTCAGGCAAGGATCTTTGCTTGTGCAAAGGTTGTGGGTCCTTAAATGAACAGGTTTGAGTGCAGATGTGCTGCAGAAGGTTGGTGCAGTGGTACCTACACAGGCATCACTAATGGTTCTTTTTAAGTGTTGTTTCAAAACTTGTAGAAGAGTGATGCTTAAAGAATAGCCTGAAGTTAAAGAAGGCACTGAATTGCCTGAACTACTTTCCAGAATAGTGCAGTACATGCTGCGGGTCAGCCTTAGTACCTACAAGTAGATTTTTGTGTGTGTGTGCATATTAACCTTGAGACAGCAAGGAGCCATGCAGGAGAAAGCACTGTGATATGAGGGCAGTGATTTTGTCAGAGGTCTTGTGTGCATCTTGAAGGGTCTGGTCCTGAGATTACCCAGATTGCTGAAGTTGCACAGAGATGTGGACAAGGAATCCCTTTGAACACTGACCTTTTGCTTTTCCCTTTTTAGTGATAAAATATTCAAGGGAACAGAAAGTGACCCATTTTGTGCTCTGCCTGTCAAGCCAAGCAGAGGAAGGAGAGTACAGTGAGGGCCCTGGTGGAACCTAGTGAATGCAAATGATTTATGGAGTAGCTGCTTTAAGCATTTCGAATTACTTCTAGCATCATCCAGTAGAGTCTATTTATGTGTATGAGCTTAAACACATTGCCCAGAACAAACGGATGGCATAGGCAGCTGTGTGACTGATACACACTCCAGCACCTCTCTTTGTCCCTCTGCTCACCAGGTATTCCCTAGGGCTTTGCAGAGGGAAGAGATGCCCTGCTTGACAAACCCTTCACATGAGCTTGGCTTTTCCTCACTGCACCACAACTAAGCAAGCCAAGTTAGGCACTCGGTGCACTCTGAGCTCAGAAATGTTTTCTTTTTTTTTGTTCTTGGAGGCTGCAAAGAAAGGCAGTTCACCTGACCAAGTTGCAGAAGAGCAGGGAAGATCTTTGACGTGGCAGCTGGGCACACAAGTGTCTGTTCTTCATGTCTGACCCAGAAGCATCTGTGGGGTCTGCCTATCTGAGGTGTGTCTGAGCACCTTTGGGACCCACAGCCACACCACACCATGGGAGTGGGAACATGGCAGTCAGCTGGTTCAGAAAGAGAGAAAGAGAAAGAGAGCAGGCTGACATGGTCTTTAATTTCAGAAAAGGTTCCAGGGTGTGTCTGGTGGTACACATTTTCCCAAGGACTGTTATAGAGTAACTTTATGTAAAAGCTAGCATATCACTCCTGCATGCCTGAGGTTTCATCTGGGGTTAAGCAAACATGCAAGAACACGGGGATCAACCATCAAACCACCACCAGCTCCCCATTTTATGCTTTTTAAGGGGCACTAGGAAGACAGTTTGTGAAGTTGAACAGCTTGGTGCAGCATGGAGCTTTTATAGGGCTTCAGCATCAGTAAGCAGCAGACTTCATAGTCCTGGGAGGCCTGAAGTACTTTTTCCACCCTAGTTTGACCGTGTGAAGAACATATGTACTTACAACTGATACCATCAAATCAGCTAAAGGTAGGACTTTTGGATGTGCTTTAAAGGATGCTGCCAGTATTCTGCCTCTATGACAGAATTCTTGTCCATTCTCACTCCAAAGGAGAGCTATTTCAGGGCATCTTCTTTATATTCCCTGCCGGGTTTTACCTTTTTTTTCCTTTTTATTAAGCTGTGTCCTATTTCTGTTTAATGCACCAAAGAGCATTACACTGATGATATACCTCCAATTCCTCAGTGGCATCTTTAGGAGATGAAAAGTGATCAAATTCCCTTGTCAAGTAGGACGCTGACTTGGAGATTCCTCTTTTCTTAAAAATCTAACCTAGACATAAAACTTCTGAAAGACTTGCAACCCAGATAGTAATTATGTATATTTAAAATGTAAGCCGGGACAGTCCATCACACAAAACCATTCAAATGGTCCCCAAAAAAACATGATTCTATCTTTTCTTCACAGGCATTTAGGTCCTATACAGTAACCAATTTTATGAAATACAGTATGTCTGTTAACCAAGAGAACTGAACACTTCAGTTGCTTAGTAACTAATCCAATCCAAGGAGGAAATAAAAATAGCATACATAATTTTAGAACCTTTAGGACCTTTGCCAAGCAAAATATTCTCACCAGCAGCAGCCAGGTTTGTGATTTGAATGGGTTATCTTAATAGGATAGATTCTATTTGTTTTATGTAGATAGATGGTCCTTGCTTTTCAAATCTGATTAATTACATATCCGGGCCATTAGGTCTTGTAGCTTCTGTACTCTTCCACAACTTTATTTAACTAAAAATACAACATAACTAAATATAATACAAATAAAAAAGGAAAAATGTTTTAGTTGCTGGCTTCTTTTTCAGCCTTAATCTGGTTAAAAAGTCGAAGACTGCGGTATAACTTAATAAATCACATTATATGGCCAGGAGGAATGTCATAAGCATCTGCTTAATTCAAGTGTGGTTTTTTTTCCTATACTCATCTGTAAAGCTTGTTGAGGGGAAAAAAGGATGTTATTTTTATAAAAAGATATTATTGCCACCATTGGTGGAAATTGCCATATAGTACAATAGCATATTCAAGCAAGATAGGAACAATTTCTGTAAAACTATGTTTTAGCTGACAAAATATAACTTCTGTTTTAAAATACATCTTCAAAAATTCAGCATTTGCCTACGTTTTTAGAGGCTTGCTCTGTTCATGCACATTGCCCATGCGTTCGACAAGTCTCCTGCACCAGACTTTTGCAAATTCCGGCGAGGATCTGCATTTTTTTCCAGCACATTTTTATCAGCTTCACCACTGGATGAAGGATCTGCAGGACTAAATTATAACGTGTGTGAATAGCCTCGCCAAGGTTGGGTCCCTTGCCCTTATTCCTGAACAAGGTAGGCAGTTTGGGATCTGATGTTTGTGTAATGCCTGTGTCCTGCAGCAGTCATGGAGCTTTGAGTTATCAAAACAGACAGAGCGCTCCTTTCACAGAAGAATTTGAATATCAACTTCCAGCTACATGAATTCTGATTTTATTCCCTGCTCCTCTGAAGTATGCATTTGGGAAGGTCTCAGGTTTTCCTTAATCTCTCTCAGTTCAGTAAGTATTTTAATGTAGGGTGAAAAGCACTCAGATTCAGTGTTACATGGCTGGTACATTTTGCTCAAAGAATACCTTTTTTTAGATGTAGTGATTCAGCACATTTTTCCTTCCACTTTAGGATTATCATCCTGTAGGGGTAAAAAAGCTAAATATAGCAAATACATGCCTTGCACAGTAGTTTTAATACTTTTTGCTTAATGCTTTTTTCCTTTTTTTCTTTTTTTTTTTTTTTTTTTGCCAGTGGATTTTCAGACACTGCTATTCTTATTTTTGGCATTTTAATTTATTAATACGGGATCGTCTGAAGGAAATTAAGATTGTTCATCATTGTGTGCTGAAAGAATTGCGTGCCAAATCCGAGAGGAAGTTTCCTCTGGAACGTCATTCTAATTAGTTTATGTGCCTGAAACCAGGACAAATGCAGTAGGTATGTCCCTGATGGAAGCAAAGCCACAGGAGTTACCCTGCAAGCCCATTGCTTGGCCCATGGAGCTGCCCAGAGGGAAATTTCTGAGCATGGCAGCAGGACACGTGGTGTGCTCCTCTGTTGGAATTTGGGGTGAAATCCACAGGAAGGGAGTTCTTGCATGGAGCCAGTGTCCATTTTCTGCTGAGAGCTCCTGCTCATTGCTGCCCTGGCTGCTTGTGACCTTAGAGATCTGCTTTAATGTTTGTATTTCATTGACGATAAAAAAAATACGAGGGCTGTGGTAAAATGCAACTTGATACACAACTGATGTTTTTCCCTAAAGAAGTTCAGAAAACATTGCCTTAATACCAGGATTTCTGGCCAAAATATATTATGGAGTTAATTCAAGTAAATTGCAGTTACTCTGTAGCAAATAATTACCACCTGTTTCACATCTGTCTGATATCCGCTCAAAATACAGCAATCTAGTCGTCATTCTTGTATTATTTATGTCATTTTATTATTTGCTGTTAGACTTCTATTTACTTACCCGATTCACAACAATTTTTTCATGCCTTCTGCACACAGAATGATGAATTTAATAACCTCCTTTGGATTTGTTTATAAAACCTTTCAAAATATGTTTGCAATGCATGACAGGGCTTCTGAAAAGCCGCAGACACCCGGTGGCCTGTTTCATCACGAGCTGTGGTTGGGAGCATGCCACTTGCTGCCCTTGGACCTCAGCGCCTCCGTTTCACCTTCAAAAAAAGTCCACATTAACCTGTCATATGTGTGATCTCACGAGCATTTTCAGTCACATTTTGCTCTGTTAATATGGGAGCTTCTGGGTTGCTTGCTCAAAGCATTGGTGTGCTTTGATGTTGGATGGACAGTGAGGCAAATGAGGGGATTTTAGCAAGAAGGATCACCTCCTGCCAGGATGCCCAGGTACAATAGAAATCCAAAGGAAAGACGGGAACAAAAGCCAAATGTAGGCTGTTTTAAAGTACTCAAAACAGTCTGCAAGCAGAGCTTGGGCTTTTTGTGCTTTGTGCTGATCATTCTCACGCACAGCGAGACATGTTGTCGTAGTGGTTTCTTTCGAAATTACACTTCACAACAAAATGGCATGTGCAGGAAGGAGGCAAGGGGTTAATTCCTTGCAGCACATCTAGGCCATCCCCTGAAATCACAGGAGCAAAACCAGCTGAGCGGTGAATCAGGACACCCTGCTTCTTCAGGACAAGAATAGCAAGAATCAGAAATCTTGCCCTCAGCTGTGCTGGCATGCAGGGATGCAGAGGGAAGGCATAGGGAAATACAGCCAGTCACTTGCCTCTGAGTTTCATGGTCTTTTCCATTACACCCAACTGGTATACATGGTTTTGCAGCTCCCAGTAGTGAGAGCAAAACATGGTCCCCCATATGCTTTCAGCCTGAGTTAGGGTGACTGGCCTCCCAAGGTGTGTTGCTGTGTTAACACCCCATCTCACCCTAGACTTTTCACCTTAACTCCTTTTCATTTCTGCAGTAGCTTCTTCACATTAACCTCTCTCCTAAGAGGAGCAGTGTTCTCCTCCACTAGAACCAATCCTGCCCAGTTGTGATGCAGTGCCTGTGCCCAGCATGTGCAGATGAGGGAAACCTGGATGCACGTTCTAACATGCTTCCTTGGGAGGGAAGGGCAGCAATGGGTTGGGTTCTCCAAATAATCATTAGAGGTGGAAAAAAAATTAATTACAGCTAATAAAAGTTAAGCTTGGAGGATTCCAGGAGAATGAGTTACAAACTCAGCAGCACTATTGCATGTCTTTATGATACCTCTCAAAACTGCCTGTCAAAATCTCCCATTAAGGAGCATCACAGATTAGTAATTATGCGCATCTATTAACTAAGCATCCATTCTTTCTCTCAAATGCTTTGTAGCAATATCTCTCCAAAGAAGCACATATCTCATCTAGGTGTCTGCTGGATGGCCATAACCCCTCCCCAAGGGAGATGCCTCTGATAGCACTATATTAAAGACAGGGCTTGGTTTTGTCCCTTAAACCACTATCACACAAGCCAGTGCACAAGGAAAGACACCTATTATGATTTTATAACAAAAGCTGCCTGCACACGTGCACACATAGAAAAATGTAATGTTAGCATTGCAGGAGGCTGTGGTGATGACAGGAGTACCTTTATTGTCAGCTCTGCTGTGGAAGGGAAAAAAACCCTCTTATTTGTGCAAATAACCCCAGCTTAGCTTTATTCTCAAGCATCCTATTTGCACATATGAGTATGTTTTGTCATCCATGTCTTTAGGTACAGTTTTTCATCTTCAGCTGCTTATGCTTGTTTGTGTTAAACAAATTAGTGCCATAATAACACACACCTCCATAGAGACATGAATATTGTATAGTAAGAATCCGAAATACAGAGTGGTCTTGCTTTTTTTTTTGTGGCAGGTTTGTTGTTCTGGTCTGTTTGGGCTTCCACACCCCCCCCCAAAAAAAAAAAAAGAAAAAAAAAAAAACTTAATTAAACTCTTTTATGCTTAGTTTTCCTGATTATATTTTGTTCATTAATAGAGAGCAAATATGAAAAGAACCAAGAGCAAAACTTGGAGGCAGAGGATAATAAAATCTATTGCTATTAATTAAACGGAAATCCTCAAACATGCCTCCTTCCAGCTTGCTCCCTTCCAGATCCTAGATTGCTTCACTCTTTCAGTGACTACTGCTAGACAGACGCATCCTGTTCTGATGAAGGAGACCAGCTGGATTTAGGACTGTGACTTCGTGTGTGTGGTACAAGTGACCATATGTGATTCTCTGTCAAGTTTGCAGTTTTAATGGGAAATCTCTGAAGTATTTCCACTTTGATTCATGTTTTCTCACTGGTTCAATAACAAAAGAGGGGTTGGCTTTGTGCAGCTGGCTTGCACTAACGTAGGTTGTATTGTGACTCTGCTAAGGAAAGGGAAGCTTTTGCATACTTATCCTTAGGAGTTGCTTTGGGCTGTTCCATTTGTTTGTTTGTTTGTTTGGGGGATTTTTTTGACGGTTTTGAGGGGGGTTGGGGTTTGGTTGGCTGGTTTTGTTTGGTTGTTTGTTTGGGGTTTTTTTTTTAGGAAAAAATATCTGGGACCAGAAACTACATTTCATTAGGGATATAATTTTGAATTCTTATGCAGATCGTGGTTTTTATCTGGCTTCAACAGAACTGAATAATTCTGTTAATTGTTATTGTCTTCCTGCCGGCTTTGAGAAATGTGTGTCTCCAACCTCTCTAGGTCTGGCAACAGAAGGGTAGCTAGTTGTGAAAAAAAGCATAACAAACAGCAGATAGAATTTAAAGGAGTTTGGGATCTTCTTTTCCTGAAGAATGATTTGCATTTACTGGTCTTCCAGACCTGAGAGCAGTATATACAGGGGCAAAGGACCGTGATGGTCTCACGGATATGGAGGAAATGGGAATAGGAAAATTCCCTTCCTTTTTCACTCTATGTAAAGTTTTACTTAGAACATGCAGTGAATTATCATTTGTAGTGGGTTACTTTCACCCGTATTCTATCTGCTCCTCAGCTCTCTGGGCTTCAGGCAGAAAAGTCAAACGCCACAGGAAAATCTCATCTTCTAAGATTTGCAGCCTCAAGGCAACTGGCAAGGCATCAAAACTTCCAAGTCAGCCAAGTGTCTGAAGTCTCCTGTTAAACAGGCTCACAGAGAAGGCAGAGGTTAACCCTCAGTACCCAGCCCTGGGCTTACCATGTGTCCTTTAGTCGAGTATGTACCACTTTTGTGTTTTACATTGCCAGTGAGTTGTGACCAGGCTGTATCTTCTTTGCACCTTATCAAACACTGCATGTTTGAACAGTGCCTTAATTATAGTGATCAGTGTTTGCAAACAGCATTTTCACACTTTTCATCCAGATTTTTTTGGTAAAGGAGGGGCAAAGAGGAGACGTCCTGAGAGTCACGCACGTGCCTGAGCCTCTGCTCACCTCACAGCTGAGGAAATCTCCTTGCTGGTGGTGAGGGAAGATGCCCTTTGCTGTGGCTGGGAGGGAGGCAGAGTGGAGGCCCTGGCCACTCAGATGGACGCTCTTCCTGAAGCGTCCATCATTTCAGGTTAGATGCCAGCAGCCCTGGTCCAAGGGATGTCCCTCTGTGGTGCAGAGAGCAGATAAACAGAGGTGAGAGGATTCAGAGCAATGCTTTGTAACTCAGTTTTGCTGGCTGTTCCTATAAACAGTGAATGGGCAATCTGGTAATGGGCTATAGATATCCCAGATGAAAGCCTGCCTTGTTACCACATAGATGTGTTTTCCGATAAAGAAATTTTAAAATGGATGTGTTGGCATCCAATTCTTTATTAAAATCATATATATATATATCCAAGTGAAGACTGCATAATTTGAGTCCACTGAAAGAAAATGGTACACTTAGGTATTTTGTGGATATTTGAGGTCCTTTTTTCCTTTGAGGCAAAACTTCCATTTTTGTGGAGATAAAGGATGTTTAAATTAGAAAGGAGCAGTACAAAATAAAAATGATCAGCCTCTGTCCTGAAAGAGGCTGTACCACAGTAAAGCATTTGTCAAGGACTGCATTGTTACCTGATGCAATGGTGAGGTGCTGATGGGAAGGAGGATGCTTCCAGATCTTCACAGGCCTTGCAGATGAGGCTGCATGTTGGCAGTCAGGGAGATAATACCACTCCTGCATTTTATTTTAAAGTGCAATTATATTGATGCTGTTCTCTATAGCTGTAAATCAGTTTCCTAAAATATATGGATGTTTTTTTCACTTCTCAGACATGTACAATTCAATATTTCTGAATATTTGGCCATGTAAGCATTAGACCCTGTAAAGCAGCTTGTGTGAAGTACCACAGAGTGAGCTCTGTCATGAATGGTAGCAGTTCTGTCCTGCTGCTGTTTGCCTAATGGGGGAGAGGGAGCTGACTTGTCTCAATATTGCATTCAGCAAGAAAATCTTCATATTATTCCTTTAAATCAAAATGGGCAGCAGCACCCTAGACTAGTATGGTGCCTATCAGAAGTGTACGTTTCATCTGAACACGTCTCGGAGAGTATTTATTTTCTCATTATAAAGAATATTCTGGCCCAGTGTAAATGTCAGTGAGCTCAGTGCACGCCGTGCAATGAAATAGACGGATCTAAAACAGTAGAAAGAGGCAGGCCTGGGTCCTCGGAACTGCTGAAAAGCACTTACTTAAAAACCTTTTTTGGTTTTTAAACATTGTGCATTTGATTCCCTCTGCCCACTAATTTGAGTCCTGGTCAGCCTCAGAAGGGCAGTAACTTTGCACATACCTCTTTCTCTGAGAGTGCAGGAAATTATTCTTCATGAAGAGGACGATCTAGCAGGTTGTGCTGTAGCGGTGTTTGTTGGTTTCTTAATAAATATTTCCCTAGTCTGGATTTTAAACATCCCCATACACAATAAGGAAAATGGGAACAAGACGTCTTTCGTGATGTGTTGGTGGGAAGGAGTCTCCTATAAGCAAACCAGGCAGTGAACACAGTGAGTGTGGGGTGTTCAGTTTGGTTATCTGCAATCAGTAACACTTAGCAAGAGACAATAAAGCATCTGGAAGATTATTTTGAAGTACGCATGTATTGTTTCAGTGAAAACATAAGAAGAAAAGACATAAAATCCTTTTGAATTTTGTTGTGATCAAACAGAGTCCCGCCATCAGGACATGCAAAGGCAATCCTGCAGTCCTCAATGTTAATGATCAACATTGATTACAAGGTGATTTTTCCAACAGAGAATCAGCTCACCTAAAAAAGCATCTTGCATATATAGCATGTACCAGCCTTTATTAGAAATAAGTTGATTACCATTCTGCTACTGGCTTTTATTTTCTTCTACTCCCTCCCTCGCAGGAAGGCTGCATACAAATATAACAATCGATTGAGAGGAGATGTTCTTCCTTTACGAGATTAATTACAAACACGGGGATGCTGTGTCTGGCCCGTGTGTGTATGATTGATCTTGTAGGAGGAAATGCAATAGGAAACTAATGCTTCCTTTTATCCAGTAAGCAAAGTTCAGAGATGTTTGCATTCTGCTAGGTAAGCACAGCTGTCCAAAGATGTGAAAACGGATGGACTGTCCTGTCAGCACAAATTCATGCCGAATTTGTAACAGGCTATGCTGTCTCTGCGGACCTCTCTCTCTGGCCAGGAGGCTGTAGGGCCAGAATCGTTCATTTAGCAAACAGCTTAATTGTTTCACATTTTAATTAGTGGGGAGATCAGGCACAGTCAATGTACTACGAGGGGCATCGAGGGGAAGGTGTTGGTGGACCTCGCTGCTGGGGCCGGGGGTGAGGAGGAAGGCTCCTAGTGACACCAAGCATGGGGCAGCTGTCACAGGGCAGCTGCTCAGAAATTGCAAGGGTTTGTTCTCTAAAACCTGGCTGGTGTAAGGACAGGTCTGCGTATTCATTCACTGCGTGTAGCTGTGGAAGCAACTGCAGAAATGCAGCACTTTACTGCCCTTGTTTCTATTTGTATATAAATATAATCTTAAACCTCTAGATTTGGCTCAGGGTACTTCTGCAAAGGTTCGTTCTGTTCTTGGGCACAGGCTAGCACTTGTATTTAGGCTGAGAAGCAGTGTCAGAGGTGACAGATCCAGCTTAGTGTGACTCAGCTTTCTTCCTCAGAGTATTTTAAATAATGGATGTGCTACTGCTGGCATTTAACTCCTGCCAGAGCTGCTGAAATATATGGTGTCTTTAAAATACTGCTGCAACATCGAATCTCTGCTCAGGCAGGGGAGGAGATCTCCACCTGGGATTGGTTTTCTCAAAAGGAAAAAGAAATCAGAGGAAGAGGGGAAGGGAGGAGGAAAAAGCCTGAGCCATAATATCTTGCAACTGTCTTCAGTGAATGCCCTTCACCTGAGGCAGTGAAGCAGTCAGCTCTAGCAGCGTGTTGATGGAGAATCCTGAAATCGATGCTGCAGTCTGCGTTATATTTGTAGAAGCATATGCACTGCGCTGATGACGAGGGAGAGAAAGGGCTGTTCCCTGCGTTAAAATAATTAGTGTAATAAATACAGCCTGGCAAGCGCCAGAGGAAGTAGGGATCCCTTTGTTCACATCTCGCCACTTAGAGCTGGGTAAGCAAGTCTTGTGGAGTTAACCTCAGAATTTACTCATGCTTTTATTCTCTGTCTAGAGGTCTTGAGCAGGACGTGCTGCTGATGCCAGACTTAACAAGCGACACTTAAAGCAGGATCTCTCCTGCTTTACAGTGATGTTGAGGATTTTATGGGGTTCTTTTCTTTTTCTTCTTTCTGTCCATGCAAATCCTGACTGGTAAACGAGGATCTGTTTGCTGTTTAGCAGTCAGTTTGCTTGGCTTGACAAAGGTTATTGCAATAATTGATGTTCCTCTTCTAATAATTAATGTTAATGAGTCCACTAAACAGTAAACAAGACAACAAAGAACTGTTAATGAGACAGTCTTTACTCATTTGTTTAATCTTTTACTAAGATAATGGGCGATAAATATGTCACTATTCAGCCATCTTCAAGTCCTTAATGCATGGGGAGTGTTTTAAAGGGAGATTTGAGCTGATTTTTTACACTTGCATTTAGTAAATTCAGCTGACTGGGTAGGTGGGGCGCCTGGAAGAATTGGGAGACCTATATAATTAAGTGCCTTGACATTCTGCTTCTGAAGGACATTGGCAGATATCCAAATGCTATGTTCTGCTCTCGAACTATTTAATTGAAACCATACAAAAGGGAGGGGGGTGGAGGGGCAAAAGAGAGGGAGATCTTGGCATAAACCTTATGTGCGGTTTTTCACTGTTGGATTGACCAGACAAGGCAACAAAGCTGATAAAACAGGATTAGCAAAATTGCATTGTTGGATATTATATGCTGTGTGACATGTACTACAGCAAGGGAATTTGGCAGGATTAACCTGCAGAGGATAAAGATGTACCAGACAAGAGGGCTGAATTAATAGACTGCTGTGACCAAAGCAAGAAAATCTATTTGCATGGGATATTAGGGGTGATAATAACCTTTCAGGGTGGGGTTGCAGTTAATGCCCCGAGTCTAGTGCTGACCCCATGCCCAAGTCCTGCTCACTGCCTGCAACTCAGTGTACAAAAACCAGCTCATTGGCACGGCTTCTTAGTACTCTTTCCTGTTTCTAAATATATATATAAATGTATACACACACACACACACACACACACACACACAAAAATGCTAATTCCTAGGCAGGATTATCTGTGTTACCGGGTGGGTTTGTGTTGGTGGATTTTTTTCCCCCCAAACTGAGAAGTTTATTTTCCTATTTATAGGAGATGACTTCTTCTAATGCACTAGTGTTATCCTAAAGTAAATATTTGTGTTTGGTGGTTTTCCTCAGGGCTTCTGGACCCAGCCAGCCATGGGGGAATGCCATTCCCTCACTGTGTATTACTCAGCTGTTCAGGAGATTCTACACTTCCCTACGTGCAATCGAGCTGAAATTGTAAAAAAGCTTTCAGACCATGTAGTGCCAAAGAACCTGAATGCTATTGCCAGTAGATGACTAAATAAAATCATACTAAGTAAAAATGGGAGAATATTAAAGTTAAAAAATTTTAGATGCACACTAAGACTACATTGGACTATTTGACCAAGGGGGTAAAGAAGCAGAAAACCAACCTCCGTCTCTGGTGTGTTAAGGGGAGAGAAAGTAGATTAAGCATTCATTTCTCATTTGTACAACATATAAATCTGGTTTTTAACTTGAAAAGGCCTTTAAATTTGCTTCTTCTAGACTACAGGCAATGCATGTATGGTAGTGTGCTTTTTTAAAGTAATCTGATATGCTTCAGTGCAGATTGTATTCAAGGATTCAGAAGGATTTCAGCAACCTTGAAAAATGCTCATATGATTTGCTTTCCCTTTTCCCACCCACAGTACTAGTGGCAGACTTTAGTGTTCCCAGGGAACAGAGAATGTACTAAAAGTATTTGGCATTGCTCTGTGTGTGATACAGTGTGGTTCACTGAGTGTGCTCAGTGCCACCACAGACAGTGAAAGATCTGCTCTGGTGAGATGATTCCCCTTCATCCAGCATTAGCATGTCACCATTGATCAGCACCAGCCACAACATGAGTTCAGCTTTCTGGTTCTTCCTTTCAGAGTTGAAGGCTGATGGGAATATTAGATACACATAAAATGTAAATACTCTTTTTGTTTGTTTGTTTCAACTTGTTAAAATTTTGAAAACTGCTCTTTAAATAAAAACTCTGTTAGTACAACATTACTGGGACTTTACAAGTGTGCACACATGCACAAGTGTCAAGAAATTTATTTCCATTTCCTACAGCAACTAGATTGCATAACCTGTCTCTCTGGAATATTTTTTTGCTAGTGCATGTGTTACTCACTTCTCTGCCCAGGGACTATACATGTCTCCCTTCTCTGCAAGGGAAAGACAAGGCATGAAGTTTCCCTTGGATTAAATTGGGCAGTGGGCATGAAGGGGGGGATGCTTTCTATGCCTCCAAATCCAACCCATTTCAGGAGAACTGTTAAAAACCAGCAGTTCTCCCTGGAGGTGTGCTAGGCTGCATATCACTTTCTTTCTATCCAATGTGCTTAAGGACTTCCTCAATGAGTCCTCATCCCAGGGATAGTCCTGAACTAACTCACAGAAACTCTGCCTTCTTCTGGATGTTGGTTGCTGAGAAAGGTCTCTAATACACAATATCAAGTTTATTATTTGCTTATTTTTCACAAGTGCCTAGATTAGTTAACCCAATAAGGAGTTGTTGGTGACCCCTTAAGAATGACCCAGCCCTGACAAGTGAGTCATTGTACCACTGTGAGCCATTGCACCATTGTGCAGCATTTTATTTCTTGGGAGGAAGAACCAGATGTCTGTTTCCACCTCTTTTTGTCTGCTTGAAAAGCTGCAGGACCACCTGGAGCTGTGCTCTCCCCAAGACCAATTCTGTAGTGGTGCAGCATTGCAACCCTGAGCCCTTGTGCTGCTCAGGAGACACGCTGTGTGCTTGCTGTGATGGTTGGCGTGCTCACCAGTATCAGCCCTGCACAGGGAGGGAGATTTCTTTTTCTCTTGAGTCCCAGAATCCATAACTTCCCCTGTGATTTTACAAGAAGCTCATTTTTCCTGGTCAACAGTGAGTTGTGTCCCACAGCTTCTGAGAGCTCCTGAGGGATGGGTGCCTTGGAGGGGAATGAAGGGCCTGCAGGCCGGGACGTTTGTGGGGTGGGGAGCACCTTCCTGAATGCCAGTGTGCTGGGAAGCTTCTGGGAATGGACCACACACATGCTGGTGTCTCCCCACCTCAGAGGAGCAGACAGGGTGCAGGCATGAAGGTTCATGGCCACGGTGCACTCGGGAAGTGAAGCTGTCCCTCAGGCCCTGCTCTCCTTTCGACAACATCCTGGGATCTGTGAAAAAGCAGCTTGCTTCTCCCATGTCTCTGAGGGCTTGGCTGAGTTTCTAGGTTGCTTCCTCCGCCTTCCAGCCTCCGGCTCTCATGAGATGAGCGCAGGGAATGAGTTGCAGGAGTGCAGCTGTACACATTTGCAGTACTGCGCTGCAATGGCCACCTCTGTGAAGCCTTAGAGCTTGAGTGCCAAGCCAGTTTGCCACTTCTATTTCCTTTTTTTTTTTTTTTATTTCTTGGGAGGCATACACCCTTGACACGTTTGTATTTCAAACAGACAGGGGTATATAACTGCTGGGGTCGATGGATCTAACCCTGTCACTTTGCTTTCCAGCACTCGACGGTGTAGAAGATGGACTGCAGAGGAGAAGGACAGAGCACAGAGGAGCCCAGAGCAGGGAGCCTGGCCAGGGGCCCCTCAGGTGCTGTGCAGCAGCTGGTGTTGTGAATCAGGCCGTCACCAGTCGGAGAACGGCTACTTCACAACACCAGGGTCGCACCGCACCACACTTCGACCGCCGGCTGGAGAAGAGCAGCGTTTCCTGTGGGCAGGCAAGGGACGTGGAGCACCTCCTGGCTGCTTCCACGCAAGCCCAGACCTGCAAAGGTAATCAGGTGCTCAACTCCTATTTAGGCACCAGCCTCCCACTGAAGTCTGAAATAGAAGTTAGGCCCCTAAATATCTCTGTGGGTCTGGCCCCGAAACCCTGCGTCGCTGAGCAGTGCAGAGCTTCAGCAGGCACAGGGCAGCACTGTCTGCAGCATGGTCACTGCCCGTTCACATGCCACATGAAAGTTAAGGAACAGGAAGCCTTTATTAAGCTGTGGAAAACAGTAAAAAAAAAACCCCTCTGCATGCTCCACGTGTGGTTCTTCCTGACAGTCGCATCTGTGGTCCTTGCCTGTGACTTGTTCTGATCCCTTCCCTACCTCGACACCCAACCACCCATGCCCACAGTCTCTGTAAAAGGTCCTGTACATACCAGGAAAAAGTTGGGCTCCTTGCTATTGATACCACACTTGGTCAGCCTCTGCCAATGTGCCTGTATCTAAACCAGCCCTAGGTGTGTTGTGATGAATGAAAAAACAAATAGTGGCGTCATCCAGAAGTGATACCAACAACTGCAGTCCTTAAAACAGAGAAAACGTTGCTAAAGCAGTGCCTCATAAATTCCTAGGTGTAGAGGGACAGTGAGGCACACTCAAACCAAGTGACCCTGCATGTAACAAGTGCCATGCATTTCAGATTTTAAAAACGGGCTCTTCTCTGCCTCCTGCTTTGTACCACACCACCAGTGCGATGTTAGTTTGCGAGGAGTGGGCTACAGAAGAGTGCTTTCCATCCAAATCTGGGCCATGTACATGGAGGTTGGCACACACCTGATGGCCAGGTTATACAATCCCTTAAGTCAAACTGAAATGCTGTTCAGTATTGATCTCAGAAAGCAGGCATGTGGTCTTGGTCTCAGGATGGGGTTTTCTTTGGTGGGTTTTCCCTTCCTCCCACCCCTCAGGATGGCTCTGCGCTCTCAGGTGTGTCTGGCTGTTCCCTTGTATGATATAAATCACTAGTTACGTTGAAAGCAAAGACTGAAGAAGTGCAGAGAGAAATTATTCAGGTAACATAGAACCAATGACAGTTTTTGTGAAAGTTTTCTTCATCCTAACTCATTGGACTGAAGTTGGCAGTAAAAATTATTTAAATTCCATCCTGGATGTATTATTGCTGGCAAGAACATAGACATAGGGGCGAGTCAGGATATGCACAAGATCTGCAATAGTATGGAACAGCCTGGAAATGCAAATGAAAGGTGACAATGGTGGTTTCATTGGACCCATCCTAACCTTTCTGTTCAGGTGGACTCCCTGCACAGGTAGCTGTGAATTCCTTTTATAGTAAAAAATGAAATACCTTGAACAATGTAAGAGGTGTATGGGAGGCTCATTCATACATTAGGAGGGCAATCTGTGGATACAGGCTAGCACTGGGGTTTTGTCATTGATGAGAGGAAAAACTAGATTGTGTTTCTCGTTCATGCACTATGAATTTGTAAATCCAACATGCAAGAACACTGTTTCATTAAACTTGTTCTCTGGTAACACAAACTTGTGTGCTCTTTGTGGTAATCTCATTGTTTGCTATAACCTTGTTTTAAAGCTTGAAACTTTTCTCTACAGAGGTTTGTTTCTTGGGGCAATGCACAAAATTCTTCAGAAACAGGAGGCATCAAGGAAATAGTCCCAACAAGCCTTGCATGCACACACTCTGATTTACATGAGCAGCTATTCATATATGGAACTAAACACCATTTCATCTTTCATTGTGAGCCAGAAACCTGTTTGACCTATTCAGTTTCTGTCAGTAAATACACATAACATTTGAAATGCATTAATGCTTAATATCCGTTGTAAGATGGCCTGATAGACCATCTCCATACTTCTCCAACTGTGATATGTAGAGACAGGTCATTTTCAGCTCCTTTTGTTAAAGTATTTCATGGGAAAAGCCCACTTCAGAGGTACCTTTGGAGCATTTATTGTACTACAACTCTAACTCAAATGCATCACCCTTTATGCTCTTCTAAAGTGATTTCCTAGCAAATTAATGCAGGCCATAATGCAGCTCTGCTACTGAAAATCAAGCACTCCTGCTAGTCATCAAGCAGCCTAATCATGTCATCTCATGAGGAGGATTGCTGGTTGAAAACCTGACTGTCATCTTCAGGTGATGGAACCAATTTCTGTTCGCTCCCTTCAGCAGTGGGCACGTGCTGCAGTGAGAGGCGAATGCACAAAATAAATAGTTCAGTATAGGTTTTAAATTTGTGGAGTGTTATTCAATTAGAACCTACAGTTCATCTTCATGTCAACCCCAGTCCTGGATATTGAGGTGGAAAAATAGGTGCTCACCAGTTTCTGGACAGCCCCCCAAAAGAGAGGCAGGCCCCTGCAGTGTGGGTACACTTGGAGAGTTCTGTGGTGCTTTACAGATCCTTTCTCCTACTTGTGTGTTATTGTAAAAAAAAAAAAAAAAAAAGTTGAAGTTTACCCTGCAAAAATACCCCATTAGAATTGTTGAAAGGCTTGATTTTATAACCTTAATAAAACACTGAGCTCAGCAGTGAGGGGTAGAAAAAAGAGCAAAGGCTATCAAACCTGAAATGCCAGGCTGTAGTCTCTTGTGAGATTTTTTTTATGGGGTTGTTATTCCAAAAGTGGTTCTTATATCTAAGCAAATAGTATTTAATTTCACCCTTGAACCCTTTGAAATTTGAATGTGATGGGTTTATTTTCCCAGCACATCCACGCTGTTCTTCAATTGTTTTGAATCGTTTTTTTGTTTCCTTCCCAGGCTCACCAGCAGCTCACATACCACTTCAGAGAGCAGCAGCCTTGTAAATTTTGTTCTCTTTTTCCCTGCATACAACAGCCAAGCTGACAGGCACAGTAGGGCTCACCATCTCTCACTTTCTGTGTTCGCATGCACGCTGCTTTGTTACTGTGGTGTTCCTCATGAAAAGTGCCATTAACAGATTTCTTCTTCATCTCTTTAATTGGGCTTCCTCTTTGGCAAGCAACTAATGTGAAATTAAAATGATATTTCAGGCAGCATTGCAAAGCAAACAGTAGGTGGGGCTGAATTTTGGTAGCCACAAACCTGAGTCAGGTTTTATTTCAGTTTCAGCTATAAAAGCTTCACAAAGGGAGGGGGAAAATACAGAAACAGTCTTCAGGCATCTTAACACAGTGAGCAAGAGGTGACATTAAGGAGGAGGAAGAGAGGCTTGTTCACAGCTACTGTTTCAAACACAGCATATTAGGTATATTAGATTGGTATTTTTAGAAAAATCAAGAGTCCTCACAGTATATAGTCAGGCCTCAAATGTGCACATAAAGGGTCAGAAACATCCCCATTGTGCAGTGAAGTGGCACCACAAAGAGCATAAAAATCATTAGGCTAAAAAACTTTCGCTCAAAAGTTGATGTAAACAACAGAAGGGAGCAAGCAGTCTCTGAAGATCACATAAAGCACTTGAGAAGTTTTATAACCTATCCTCTGAGGAGATTCTTTCTACTTAAAAGCCAAAGCAGCAGAGACTTTGCTGTGTCATACTCTTTGTCTTTATGTATATGGGAAATTCCAAAAATGATGGTGCTTCTTTGACAAACAGTTGCCTCTTTCCTTAACAAGACTAACTACCTGTGCCTCAATAAATGAGTTTTTAACGTTGCATTTGATTAGACCTAGTTCTCCAACCATGCATTAGCAGGAAAGCGCTGCCCACGCATGCAAGCTTAATGCACGCAGCTCTTGCTGTCAAAGACCATTTTGGAAAAGATGATGTGCAAAGCAATCCAGCCAGCTGCACTCTGATACCCACTTCATGCCAGGAAAACTCCTCTTCTCACAGGGACATGGTCTGGGTGTCAGGAGGGAGGCTGGCACCAGGTGGCCACCCTTGTACCACTGCAGCTTTGTCCCTGCTGCTGCTCTGTCTGCAAAGTCTGGTACAGGGGCTTGGGATGGTCTGGTTCATTCCAGGTCTGGAATAGCACAAAAAAAGCAGAGCTAGGGAGATGTCTGAGGTCTATATTAGTACTTTGAGTGTATGGCATCTCCATGATTCAGCTAAAAATTTTGGCAGTTTGGGAAGAAAAGCTCAATTTTAGAGAATTCTGGCATATGTCAAAAACTCAACACCCCAATGCGTTGCCTGCCATATGCCTTTAGTGAAGTGGTTATTAAGATAACAAAACCTTAATTCCTTCCCTTGCATAGGGGTGTCATGCCCTGAACTCTTTCTGCCCTGGTCTCTCTGCCACTGGGGATGTGTAGCTGTGGTAGCATGTGTCCCTGGGCTCTTCAGGAAAGCCAGCAGCCTCTCCATGTGAATAGCAGCCGTGGACTGAAACAGCTGCGAACTCTGCAAATGGCGTTTCATTTCCAAATCTCCAGCTGAATCTCACCACTGCAGATGTGAGATCTGGTGGAGGTCTGAGGAGGCAGAGCTTTGTGCTGGTTTTTGTAGGTGCCCACCACCCTCAGCTGATACTGAGCAGGACAGTGTTCTGCAAAAGGTGCTGCTATCCCCATACACCTGACAGTCCCATTCCTTGATAAATGGCAAAAGGCTTAAGCCTTTTTTAGGGGTTTTACATGACTATTTTTTACTATGTTAGAATAATGGTTTCCATAGTAACAGCCATGTGGGTCAGCACATACCCCAGCTTTGAAGATATGTTGTGGAAGACTCTTGGAGATTAAAAATCCCCAAATGCCTGGGGAATCACTGCACAGCCACAGGGTGTTACCAGGGAAAGTACTCCTGCACTCCATAACCTCTCCCTTTGCTGAATTTCATCACATCTAGTTTACTATTTTATTGTTCCAAATAAACTTTTTGTTCGACTGTGGGGACCTCCAGAGAGACTTGTCACACAATGACAGCATCTCCCATGTCAGCTGCAGTGTGTGATAAGTCTCTGGTGAGAAGCAGCAGCTCTTTTCCTCCAGGAATGGGTTTTGATCTCTTCCCACTTTCTGCTAGTCTAAACCCAAAAGTATTGAATCACATTCTGGAAGCTGTGTTGCTGTAAGAGCCCTTCTAGTTTTATCACTCAAATTAAAATCATACTGGCTTCGAGCCTTGAATTCAAAATGGCAATGTCTCTGCTGCTTAATGACAAGGTAAAGGAAGCAGAGCTGGTGACTGCTCCCAACAGCACATGCAGAGGGAACAGCATCACTCATCCTGTCATGGGGGAGATGTGTCTGCTGTCATGAAAAAGAAACACAAAAATCCTCTCTGCCCACAGCAATGCAGCAGCGAGCATGCAGGCAGCTGCCTGCGTGGGATGTGGTGCATGCCCCAGGGCCAGGGCAGCCACAGTGGCTCAGTCCCGGCCAGCTTTGGATGGAGTTGGCTTGTTTTAACCCATGTGAAAGACAACCCACATGGTTGGGTTTGTGTTTTTCCTTTATAAACCAAGGAGTTAAATTTGTGCTGGGGAAAAGGGTGACATTCACCAAAATGCCCCCCTGTCCCTGCCAGGATGAGTAAGCAGATTCCCAATGGCCAAATACCTTTAACACTGATGAAGCTGAGCTTCCCCCTCCGTCCCTGTCCTTGCCTGCCTGTGTCCCAGCCACATCACAAATTCAGGCACCTTCAGCAGGGCTGCAGCTTCATTCACAAGAAGCTGAAGATTTATTCTTTCCAAGACAAGACCTCAAAAAATACCAGATTGCAAAATACAGATGTTTATAGTGACTGAAATACTCAGTGACCAAGAAAAACCCTCACATGAGCTTTCTTTTTTAATAAAGCAAACTGCTCTGCCTTGTCATGTGAATTAATATCCCCGCAGCATGGCTTTGTCTATTTATTCCTTGCTGATGTTGTTTTTGATCACTACTAGATGAAAATGAAATCTTGGATGCTTTGGGGCTGCTCTTAGGACAGATTCAATGAGATGAAAACGCATTTCAGGAAATACCACTGAAGCCAGTTTTTGTTTTAATTTCCAGGGACACACAGGGCTCCAATTCCCTGGAGTCAGGAGGAATTGCAATTGAAGAAAGGCACACTGAAAACACATCGGAAGTGTGTCCTTCCAATCCTCCACAGCAAATGTCACCTAGAGGCATTGCTGTTACGCCTCTCAATCACAAACTCTTCTTTTGAAGGCCACGGTTTGGCAGTCCAAGTCCCTTTCTTCACAGGCTTTTTGAATATTAAATGGTCCCTGGGCACAGACAGGAGCCAGGGCTGTAGCATCCTGGCACACTTTGTACTTGATGGACCCACAGCCTCCGTCCTTCTGTCCATCAGTCCATCAGTCCATCAGTCCTTCCCATCAGTTCTGTCTCCAGGTTACTGAAAGCCCCATTTCAGTGGCTGTTTGTCTGGCTTGCTCATAGCCTTGCAGGCAGATCCCCAGCTGAAGGGGAGCATGGGGACTTTACCCTGCACTGAGGTCCTCTTCTGACTCTTTATGGGGTAGCCTCTTTTCTCTTCTTGAGTTCGTGTCCCCACATCTCCAGCTGAGAGGTGTACCTGGCTGGGGCGGGGGTCTGAACATCAGGTGACATTCTATAACTCAACACTTGTCACTACACAACCAGCCTAAGGCAAATAGTGCCAGACCAGATGATGCACACTGTGCAAATCACTGTTTTTCACAATCTGTTTGTTTCAAACCCAAGACAAATCTGACTCTGCGTCTGACTCTGCATCAAGTCTCCAAATTTAAGCACATGACTGGTGTCCACCAAGTCTCATAGCTACATTTGATCAAGGAAAAAAAAAAGTACTTTTTCCCATATGTTTATAGAAGGAAAAATCCATATTTGGAAACAGTTTGATAGAAAAAGTCAGACACTCTGTTATTGAATATAACCCAGATTAACAGTGACAGACTCTGGGATTTTCTTAGAGGAAAATAAAAATCCAAATCATTTCTAAATGGCATTTTTTCTGACAAAAATAAGCATCAAGGCGGAGAGCAAAACTTTTGCCCACACTGAGCTTTCTCTGCAGTGCAGTGGCAAGGGTCTGGGTGCCCCGAGTTGCCTCCACAAGGGAGTAGGGTGGGCAGGCATGGGTCTCTCCTTCTGCCACGCCTGCTTCCAAGGGAGCTTAAAAGGCCAAGAAGAAAGAAATTTGTCCCCTTCCAGATTTTCGTTCAGCATTTCCCCAGCTTCCTCTGTATATGCATCACACACAACACAGCAGGGTTATGACCCACAGCAAGGTTTCTTTAAACACTCACACAAGTAATAATAAAAAGCCCAGACCATCCCCATCTCACAGAAATGTCTCACAGAAATGGATTTAAGAGAGGCTGACCAAGTCCCACCACTGCAAGCTGGGGAGGAGACCTATGATGCTCTACAGCCCAAAACTGCCTCTCAGCCACCTGCTTCAGCGTTTTGGCTCAGTTTAACTCTTGATGCCTACACCTCTCCAAAGACTTCTAGATTAGAAAAATAAACAAATTAAGTTTGCTGCCTCATCACCCCAAAAAACTCACAGCAAGGAAATGGTGCTTGGACCTGACATTCTTAGTAAGGCCCAGTGAAGCTGTCCACCGTGTGTGAGGCTTGCTGGGTTGTCTTTTTATGTGCAGGTCAGCATTAGTCATCTGCAGTGTAAATACAGTGATGTAAACATATCAGTGAAGTGATTCAGGACCTATGGAGTGAGAAAACTTACACCTCTCTCCCATCCAAAACTGTAGGCTGGGAGGGTAGGAGATAGCTGAGTACCTTTGGGAAGCAAAAAATATTTGTATGGTGTTCATTTTAATTACCCTGTGAGGGAGCACAGCAGGCTGGGTGAGTCTCCTGCTATCCCACGGCAGGGTGTTGTTACAGCATAGTAAAATACAGCAGAACAAATACCAACCCCCACATGGGAGTTTCTGAAACTCTCCATCAAGACTTTCATCTTTCCCCAAATAACCCAAGTTCTCCTACATGGCCACAGCAATTTCACCTTCATTTAGAACAGAAGATACTGAAATGGAAACTTGGGCC
>VZRH01007406.1:894549-925196 GCA_013397555.1 Urocynchramus pylzowi
GAACCCTTCCAGACTCAAATCAAAACAAATCACTTTTTTGCATATTAATAAGTCTCCTGATTGAAAGTGTTCTGGCTGTTCAAGGAGGAATATCAACAGTAGATGCTGCTAATTTAAGCCTGGCTAATTAAAAGCAAAATGAAAAAAATTACTCCCGTAGAAACAGCCGCATGCAAAACGCACTCACCCAGCACATTTCATCAAGCTCTGCTTATTATATCTGGGCTTAGGGAAACAATCCTATTACTTTTTTACTCTCTTTCTGGGTTGGGTTTTCCCACTGCACATTGCCTCCAGCACCCTGCCCCTCTGCAGAGCCAGCAGCAGCAACCTGCAGGACATCCACAGCTGTGACCTGTTTGGGGCTTTGACCGGGCTGTCACCAGTGGCATGGGGCATTGAGTCAGGACCATCCTGCCTGTAAGAACTGACACCTGCCAGAGTGCCATCAGGAACTTGTCAGGGTGTGCTCTGTCCCCTTACCCAGCTCACCAGTGGGAACATTAAACTGTAGCAGCCCCAGAAATGACCCCCTAACCACATCTCACCAGTCTGGCTACAAGGCTAGGGTGGGCTATTGTGGCAAAAACCTGCTACAGCAGGGACAAATGGCACTCACCACCATCCCCCCCTGCCTGGCAACCAGGGTGGTCATCTCAACACAGCAAGTGATCTGGTCAGGCACAATCCTGCTTCCCCCCAAAACTGATTACAAACCAGTCATAGAATCATAGAGTCATTAAGGTTGGAAAAGAATTCCAAGACTGAGTCCAGCTTTTGGTGGAACACCACCATGTCCCCTAAACCATAGCACTAAGTGCCACACCCAGCTGTTTCTTGAACACGTCCAGAGATGGTGACTCCACCACTTCCCTGGGCAGCCCATTCCAATGTTTAATCACTTTTTCAGTGAAGAATTTTTTTCTGATGTCCAACCTAAACCTCCCCAGCACAGCTTGAGGACATTTGTCCTGTTGCTTGTTACCTGGGAGGAAGAGGCCAACCTCCACCTTGCTACAACCTCCCTTCAGGTAGTTCTAGGGAGCAATAAGGTCTCACCTGATCCTTCTCTTGTCCAGGCTAAACAACCCCAGCTCCCTCAGCTGCTCCTCATAGGAGCTTGTGCTCCAGACCCTTCCCCAGCTCCACTGCCCTTCTCTAGACTCACTCCAGCACCTCAATGTCTTTCTTGTCATGAGTGGCTCAGAACTGGACACAGGATCTGAGGTGTGGCCTCATCAGTACCGAGTACAGGAGGACAATCACTGCCNTAGGAGCTTGTGCTGCAGACCCTTCCCCAGCTCCACTGCCCTTCTCTAGACTCACTCCAGCACCTCAATGTCTTTCTTGTCATGAGTGGCTCAGAACTGGACACAGGATCTGAGGTGTGGCCTCATCAGTACCGAGTACAGGAGGACAATCACTGCCCTGGTCCTGCTGGCTACACTATTTTTAATATAAGTCAGGATGCCACTGGCCTTCTTGGCCACCTGAGCACACGCTGGCTCATGTTCAGCTGGCTGTCAACCAGCACTCCCAGGTACTTTTCCACTGGGCTACTTTCCAGCCACTCTTCCTCCAGCCTGTAGCAATTTCATTTGACAACAGCACATACAAATGATGTAAAAACTCTGCAAAAAAAAAAAAATGCAGACATAATGTAGGAGGAAGGAAAGCTGTATCACTCACTCCAGAGCACTGGCAGTGTCCAGCAGGAGTCAGGAGAGTGGGTGGCAGTGAGATGCTGCTTTCCATAAGCAGCAGTTTTCAAACAGAGCTATTGTAGGAAAAGCTGATGCTGGACTCTCAAAAATCCACCAAGAGCTTTACTTTAACAGCTTGAAAGTGTAAGGCTCAGGCAGCACTGCTGCTTATGTTCACTGGTTTGAAATAGATGAGGGGAAGGGTCTGGTCCATAACCAGGGGTTCTACACACACAGGGTGCACCTGCAGTCAGGCAGTGCCCATCCACAGCTGCTCTTCTCCCTGAAAAGGGTGTGTCCTCTGCAGCCCAAGCAGGGAGGAGAAATGTCTCCATGAGTCTGGTGTCAATCAGCACATTCCCACTGAAATGAGAAATGGGGTTCTGTTCTCCTTCTTTCCCTTTTTTTTTCCTTTTACAGTTATTTATTGTGTCTCTCTGAATTTGCATCCCAAGGGTTCTTGTATGACAGAATGTAACAGTATTAGTCACCATTATACACATTAGAGAACATAATATTTAGCATTCGTAACAATTTCTAGCTTAAAAGTGCCACACAAACATTAAAATATACTGTATTTTTCCCTGTGTTTTTAAGGGATAACTTGTTCTTGCCTGAAGCTATACAACTTCCCTTTTTTATTATCCCTCACAAGAACCAGGGTGTTTCTGTCACCACCTCTGTCACACAAGAGAATGCCAGTTCTATGGCCCCTCCCTCACAGCAGCTCTGAACAAAAGGAACTTCCCTGGCTCCTTCTTCCCCTCATCAATTCACAGTTCCCACACACCTGCCATATCCCCAGCTCTTGAAATCCAAGTCCAGCATTAGACAGCACCAGCAGCAGTCAATCATTCTTTTCTTTGGCAGCTTGTCCTGCTGCCTGTATGATAAAAACTACAAGATATTAAATTCCTTTTTCCTTTTCTGCTGATGCTTTGCTCATGCTGCCAATAAACTCATTCTCTGTTGGGCACTAGAGATGTGTGCTGTAACCCACCCTACAGCCCCGTGGTTTGAGGCCTGACAGGGAACAGGAGCTTGCAGTAGGTACAATGGAGGTCTGCAGAGCTCCTGGAGGCAATGGTGAGGATGCCCTGCATCATTCTGGGGATGAAAAAGACCTTATCCAATAAATCTGTTCTCTGAGAGGAATGCTGAATGCCTCTAATGAAAAAGCAGTATCTATCATGTTTATGTGGCAATTTCCAACTTGCGATACAGTCTCATAAATTTTACTTGTGTATTTTGGAGACCAGAAGAAATAAAATTTATATAATTAGTGACATAATGTTTTACATGCTATGGAATTATATGACTGCTTAGTCCCATAGAGCAGCATATAAAAAGTGGTTAAGAATTTTAAATCTGTTCTCTTTGCATCAGTGATTTTTCTACCTGCAAGGATCTGAAGTTTTTCAGGATCTATAAAGCTCCTCCAAGTGTTCTGCAAAAGAGCACTAAGATAAATGAGCTTGTCATTTGTCAGTACATGTCTGCATATATTACCTTTCCAAAGCACCTCTGCTTTTGGGATCCCCAAATCAAAAAACACCTCTTAATGTTATGCCTCAAAAAACATTTTTTGATCCTGTGCTTAGCAGGTCTTAATCTTGCCTTCAATTTTACTGCCTTTAGACAACCGAGAAAGGAAGATTAAAAATACTGTCTCAGTTGGAGACATCACACAGGATTTGTATTCATTCCCCAAGTGTGATTTGTAGTATGATGAATTCTCAAGAAATATCATAGCTTGGCAACTGTATTCCTGAAAAAGAATGATTTAAGTGGGATAGAATCTCTCCTGGGTCATCCAGTCTGCTGCCCAGTAGTGATGCTATGCTGTGGCCTTCGTTGTGCTGAAAGGTCTTCCATGAAAGAATAAACAACAAAAAGTCTGCCATGGTATGTATGTCACACACACACACACTAGATTTGACAAACCAAAAATCCCAAATCTAAGAACAATGAAGCATATAAATATGCCAATTCAGGAGTCATAACAATCCACAGTTTCCACAAATTGCACATATTTTTCTTCTACCAGCCCCAGCCTTACATGCCTCATGCATTTTA
The DNA here is from genome assembly GCA_013397555.1 of Urocynchramus pylzowi. Classification (NCBI taxonomy): domain Eukaryota; kingdom Metazoa; phylum Chordata; class Aves; order Passeriformes; family Fringillidae; genus Urocynchramus; species Urocynchramus pylzowi. The sequence goes on from VZRH01007406.1 coordinate 898,329, forward strand.
ATGCACACTTGCAATGCAAATGAGTTTCCAATAATTCCTGTTTGTCAGCTGAACAAAAACCAAAAGTCTCAACCAGAAAAAGTTTCCTCAGCCTCAACAGATGATCAGCTGTGCCTTCAGCCTCAGCCTCTGCAGGTGAGTCAGTGCCTGACTGACTTAGGGAAAGAGAGGGCTGGGACGCTGGTCCTCAAGCATGCTGCTTTGGGAAAGGGTGGGAAATTTGAAACAGGAAGTTTTTTCTCTCAAATTAAATTTCTTGTCTATGTGCAACTGCCAAGTAAAATGAGTTCTGTAGGCCACTTTGAAGTGCTGCCTTTTGAACCACCAGAGAAGCACCCATAGTTACTATAGTGTTCAGTGAGCAGTAGACATCTCAGCTGAACAGGAACCAGAGACCAGGTCTCATACAAGCCCATGGGACCCTGGGCCCTCACCTCCTTCCTTAGTGCAGGCAGCCAGTGGACACATCCTTCCCTGATGGGGAATCCCTGATGGAATCCCTTCCCTATTTCATCTGATGTCTTCTGCTACTCCCTTGATCTTTTTTCATGATGAGTGTGGGAAAAAAAACCCCATCATGGCTTATATTTCACCAAGGGCTTTGTAAAATCACTCTTTTGCAACAGAGGTAAGCATGGATGGATTCAGCACAGGTTCTCAGCCACACATGGAAACCTCTCCAGTCTGATTATGGAGGCACCAGGTCTCATACATACATGTGCACATCCCTCCTCTTTTCCTGGCTGTCTGCAGGGACAGGGCCCTATAACACATTGCCATTACCCTCCTGCATCTCCAGAGCTCAGCTTCAGGCCAGAAGGTGCCTGCCATTTAGCCCCAGTAAGGCTGGTACCCACTCTCAAACTCTCTCCTCTCCTGTCAGATTTAAGTGTCTCGTCAAATTAATATTTGTGTATTTGATCACCTCAAGGGGAAAATATGGGGAGAGGAAGGAAAAGACACCTCTAAGTTAGTTTTGATTGACTGCCATGAAGTGCTTGTCAGTGTGCACTGGTGTAAGTCACAGCAGCCCCAGTCCAGGGTGCAAACCAGCTGTGCTCAGGGTCTTCATGGGGCTCTGCCTCTAAACCTGCAAAGCTTGAAGCTCTGTTTTGCAAGATAATTGAGCCTAGATCATAGGACAAGTTGAGCTTGATGAGCCTGACATGCTTGAGCAGGGAAGCTGGACTTGGGGACCTCCAATGGTTCCTTCAAACCTTACCCATTCTGTGACATTGTGATATAAAAATGGTTTGGTGCAAATTATGCACTGCATTCTCCCTGGTTAAACTGGATTTTATTACAACCCCTATTACGTAGCTGTCTCCAGCCTAACCAGTGGTCTTTGCTCCCAGGCTGGAGGAGATGTGGTGAAGCAAACTCTCTGTGTAAGCATAATTCCTAAACTCCTCCTAAGCCTTTCTCTTTGCTCCAGTCACCCAGGAAGCTCCCAGGAGGCAATGTGATCACCTCAGCTCCAATTCACTCCTTCAGCAAATAAAAAAAAAATTATACAGAGTACAGTCACATCCCATTGCTGTGAGAGTACAGAGGATCTCTGTGGAGAGGACCACTGGAGGTTAGATATATGGGATCGGGTCCACTCATATGTGTGCCATGAAAAGATCAGCTGCATGAACCGTTCTCATCTTTGGTTACATCTATCAAGTCTGTGGAGTATGGACTTCAGCCAGGGAACCAGAGGCCTCTCACAGTTTTGAACACTCTTACCAGCTGTGCTTGCAAAGTCCTCCCCCAAAGTAGTCATGGGGTCCCTAAGATTTTGCAGGGATAGACAGAACTTGCTGATACTTAGTTGTGTCATAGTTTAACCCCAGATGGCAACCAAGCACCACCTAGCCCCTTACTCATGTCCTCAGTCCCAGTGAGATAGGGAGGAGAATTGGAAAAAAGTAAAAACTAGTGGGCTGACATAGTAATAACTGAAAATAATAAGAATTGAAACAAAGTAAAATATAACAATAACAATAACAATGGTGGTGGTGATTATGTTGTTTGTTATTATTATTGTTACTATTTAATGAAACCAGAAAAACAACCCCAAGAAAAATAAATGCCAAGTAAAACAAGTGATGTTTGATACACTACAGTTGTTCACCACCCACTGACTGATATCCAGCCCCTCACTGAGCAGGCACTGGTACCTCTTGGCCAGCTTCCCCCAGTTTATATACTGGGCATGATGTTCTGTGGTATGGAATATCTCTCTGGCCACTTCTGAGCAACAGTCCAGGCTATGCTCCTTCCCAGCTTCTTGTGCATCTCCTCACTGGCAGAGAATGGAAAACTGAAAAGTCCTTGACTCAGTGTAAGCACTGCTCAGCAACAACCAAAACATCAGCGTGTTATCAACTTTATTCTCATACTGAGTTCAAAACACAGCACTGTACCAGCTACCAAGAAGAAAACGAACTCTGCTGAAACCAGGACAAGCTGGAGATCTTTAATGTATTTATTTCTTTGCAAGAGGTCATAATTTCAATAGGGAACACAAATGTAAGACTTCTCCAGCTTTGGGACAGACACTTTGTAAAGGCTTAACTGGATGCCTGTATCCCCTGAGTACCCAGCACTCTCCATATTAACATTTGCAAATGATGCTTTGAGGTATTTCAGATAATTCTTTTAATTTCAGATATTTCTTTTAGGGCGGAGAGATTTCTCTGAAAGGCAAGCCAAGTAGGCTGTGATTCACTGCTCTGCCTCCTCCCTCAGCAGCTCTGTAGAACCTGGATATTGCACTGACAGGCAGCTGGTGAACTGCAGGCAGTAAGAACAGCCAGTTTTTAAGTTGCTGATTCTTGTATGCAAAAAGTGGGTACACGGAGGCACCTAAGATCTAACACGAGGTTAAAACCAGGTCCTGACCTTGCGCTGGCACACAGCAGAAGCAGGTAATTCATGGGTTATTGTCAAGAGGCTTTGCTCCAGTGACACACTTAGAGAGCAGCTGTGCGCAGGTGAATCCTCCCCAGTGCGAAACAGCATCAGGGCTGTTCAGGTTTACACTGTACCTCATAAAGAGATGGTAGAAACTGCTCAATTTCTGTTATTTTGCCCAACCCACAAACCTAAAATAGACTCTGCAAAAAGCCACAGCCTCGTGACCCCCTCTTGTGCAGACTGAATTAAAGATATAATTGAAGGTGCCCTATTGGCAAAGCTCAATGTCTATACATACTGTGTTTGGACAATGCAGAGAACTCATAAAAGGCACTGAATGGCTTTAAAACTATAGATACGTGCCACCTGAAGAAGGAGGTATTCAACCAGAGCCTGTTCATTCCCCGTGACCCAAAAACCAGATGCAGGCTACTAACTGAGCAAACCAAACAGGAGAAGTAGGCAACAAAGAGAATTTGGAGTGACTGAAAATCAGAATGGGTAGAGAGGTCATAAAATAAATAAGGAGATAAGGACCCGACATGAAGCAGAGACATCACGCAGAGCATCAAAATGAGCAATCGCCAGTGGGCAGTGCATCCATCACAAAGACATGGTATGTCCCAGGGATCTCACAGGTGACATGGGCAAGCAGAAGAAAGCCCTGCACTGCTACAGGACCTGCACCAGGCAAAGGGTCGTCACTCCTCCAGCAGAAAATAAGACTATAGGTGAGGAAAACAGGGCCATAGGTGAGTATGAGTGGTCCCAGCCTGTTTCTGGAAGACAGTTCATTTAATGCTGTGAGCATTAAAGTAATGCTCACAGCATTACTGCAGCAAGAATGCAGAATTTCAAGTGTCAAGTAAGTACATTTGTATTAAAGTAACTGCAATTATACACAGCCTGCACTCACTCCCATGGGAGGCTTTGGCAGGTTTGTGATGGACTTCACTGAGAGCAGAATTAGGATGATAATCGATACAAGCACAGCCATCATTTTGCATTTTCTTGTAACTGCCAAAGCCTACCATAGTAAAAGCAAAGGGCTTTTTAGATTACAGAGCAAAGGCCTGCAGAGATTTCAGCTAGTCTCTGAATAATGGCATGTGATCAAGTCCTTTTGTGAACAAAAAAAAAAAAAAAGAGAATTTCCCAATACGTGAATGTAATTCCAATGCTGTGATATGTTATTTGTTTCATTGCCAGTTAGATCACTGCACAGTGTTCAGTGGCACAGAAGGTTTTGGTCAATCGATGCATTTTTCATTTCTCACCTCTCATCTAAATACTGGTTTGTGCCTTAACTGTGTTAGAGGCACATGTATCTCTGGTCTAACAAAAGAAAAACTAATTTTAGTCCTGTGAATAACCCACTGTGCTCAAAAATTAACCACTTCCTTCAATTACACAAACAACCAGGTAACTGAAAAAGTAATTCAATTTATTACGAATTTGATTGCTTTTTGAGATTTAAAAAAAAAAAGGTAATAACAGAAAGAACTCATCCAAATGGCAGGGGGCCAAAGGAAATTAATGGGAGGCAACTGGGGCTGCAGTGCATACCAAAGGTTGCTTCTTTGGTGCACCTGCAGCTGGCTCAGAAGAGAAAGGCTTGCTGAGCACCACTACCACAGAAAAGCTGAGGCTGTGAGACTGAAGGTGTGATTACACCAGTGAGTGGCCAGTGCAAAATATGACCATACCTTCCCAGATAAGTGCAGCATATCCCATACTTCTGATCAGAAGACTATGCAGAAAATCCCCATTTGACTGCTGTGCCTCACTAACCTGAAGAAATAAGTTCTCTGCTGTGCCTCACTAACGTGAAGAAATAACAAGTTCTCTAAACAGGATTTATTTTCCAAATAATTACCTTGACCTGCTTCAGGATGAGCCCGTGTTTGCCAAGGGGAGCAATACAGAGGGCATGCTTGCTCCAGGAGGAGCTGAAAGACCTGAAGAAGCCTGAAATGGAGAAGAGGCTCTATCCAGCAGCAGGGAATGCAGAGACCTGGCCCCAGGCAGGGCTGAACTCCCTTTGGCACAGTACTGAAATTAGAAAAATATTCACACGCAAGAAATGTCTCTGGTAGTGCCTACTGTAGAGATAGGCCAGGAGCAGGTGAAGACAGGGAGAGGACAGTGACAAAGAAAATCTTTACCTTAAGCTGCCATTTGCAAACTGTTCAAAAAGAAGAGAAAGAAGGTAATGATGATGACATGAGACTTTAGGCTGGGGACTTAGCAGATTTTTTTACTTCTGCTGTATGATGAAGCTCAAGGGAGCTGCCAACCTGCTCCCTGCTGCCTGTTGGGTGAACACGGGTGAGGAATCAGGGAGTGGACATTCAGGGTGGCCATTCATGGTGAAAGGGAGGGGAGACAGGAAAGGGTATCCAACTCCCTAGTTTCTTACCAGTCCCAAAACAAGTACCCTTCTCTGTAACAAGCAAAATCCTTTCAACAAGTACTCTCAGGATTTCTGCAGTTTTCACAATCTTTGGGTTCCCTCTATAGTCTTGGGGAGATACTGTCTCCTTTTTCCCAAACTAACCTCTTCACTGCAAAGCCTCCTTCTTCATCAACTCTAGAGCAAACTGTTCCTCTTTCCCCTGCATCCCTAGTTAGAGGGGCTCCTTGGTTCCAGTGGCAGAACAGGATATGTCCTCCCTTCCTCCTGCACCTTCTAGAATTTCTTCCAGGAAGACAGAGATGAGCAGAAAGAGCTGTTCAGGCTTACTTTATTTTCTGACCCTGTGAGGATGCGACACTGAGATGAAGGGCTGAGACACTTCCAAATTGTCCTGGACTTTGCTCCTCTACCAAAAAAAATACCAGTTCCTGGAAAGGTGCACTTTTCTCCCCTCCCCACCTGCTTTCATCTGCTTTTCTCCCCTCCCCACCTGCATGCAGTCAGGAGGAAGGATATGGCTGAAAAATGGTTGCACAGTTCTCTTGGTAGGAAGTCCTGCTAATATGCAAATTGATCATTGGGATTAAAAGTGTTTGAATTCCCAGTGTATACACTTTGCTCTGTATACACTCTTTTGACAACATGATGTCCAATTGAAGCTATTCTGCAAATCTTTTTGCTCTTCACGTGGGAAGTGTGATGGGCAGATTTGGCTCTTGCCTTGTGCCCTCAGACAGGGCACAGGGATAAGGGGGGGTCATGGCTGATCTCTGCCTCCCACTGGTTGCCCTGGGGTCAGCCAGATTAACGTTTGCATTTTGTTTGATACATTCACCATGCTATCAGGGTAACCCAAGACAACACGGGTGACATTTATTGTGAGCTGGCCCCTTTTTCATTAAGAATTGGCCTAAATCCACACACATTTAATGGTAATTGCTAGGCAGGCAGCACAGAGCAAATACCTTTTATTTCAAATCCAAGACAAGTCAGTGCTGGCTGATAGTTTGTTGGCGCTTTCCTACATTAATTAAGTACCTCTCATCTAATATTACATGCGGTCTTTCTGAAAACCTCTAGTGAAAAGTCTATTTGTTAAAAGTGCCAGTTGAAGTCAAAACAACATCCAATATTGCAAATTAGGATTCCAGATTCCAGGATGAGATCTATTAGTCTTTCCCTGTTTAACTAATTAAAAACATGGAGGAACAAAATTTGTTTTGTCATTCTTCCGTCCGTAGGAGTCCTTACAGTAGCTAAGAAAAGAAAACAAAATTCCCTTCATTTATCTTAAGATATCGGCTGGCTTACCCATCTGTGAGCAAAGAATGTTTTTGCTTAGCTTGCTTAGCTAAATGAATCTTGGTTCACTTGCTTGCAGCTGAAGACAAATTAGGCTGATTATACAGGAAAGGGCATACAGTACATCTAGGAATTAAACTGCGACTGGGTATTTAGGATGAATGAAATGAATAGGCAGCAACAGCTTTGCGTGGCTCTCAACAATCAGCAGTCCCCTTCTCTTGCAATCTTTTTAAAGCACTTTCAAAATAATCCTCGGTGTTATTCTTGTGTGTAAGTCGCTGGTTTGCAAGTATGGATTTTTAAGGAAAAAAAAAAAAAAAATCCCCATGCAAACTTTTCCCCCTTTGGAACGGGAAGCACTGCCGAGCTCAGCAGCTCGCTGCGACGCTGCCTTTCCCACTCAGCGGAGGAATTCCTGACATGCCACGCTGCCGGGATGCTCGGTGCACAGATCGTAGAGGCAAGCAACAGCATCGCCCCCTCCAGCAGTTTTATTTCCCACATCTCTTGCCCCGTAGGACACTGCAGAATGTGCGCTGTATCTGCTGCAAGTGCTTGACAGGTGGTATTTCACATTCACCGCTCTCGCTGGTATCGGGAGCAGGCTGAAATACTGAGTTCTTCACGTGTCGGTGGTTTTCAGTAATTAGCATATTTCAGCCCAAATCACAAACATCCTCCCTTGAAAAGAATGATAATGGGTGACAAAATCCATGGCATGCAGTTACATCAAATGCAAATTTGGGCTAGTAAGATAGATGCTGGGCTGCACTAGGAGAATTAAATGCACCACTGTTAGCAAAAGTAATTTTTGCTAACGTTTTGGGCATAATGATTTTTGAGAAGACATTTCTATTTTAGTGCTTATGTGATAAAAGTGGGGATTTGAAATACACAGATTAAAAAAGTCTTATTGGACTGTTCTTGTGGCATACCTCTGACCATTCCCTGTATGACTGCTTCTCAGTATGGCCATGAAAGATCAATAAATCTTAAACAAAATGGAGATTTAGATGTGCATCTAAAAGGGAGGTTGGAGAGTGTCTCTAGTTGGTTGTGGTTTTTTTGAGCCAGCACAGGCTTAGGTTCATGCTAGCTCCTTTGCAGTGCTGGTTTTACAGCTCCGTGACCGGAGCAAGGGTTCAGGAACATATTTGATCCTGCGACTGGTGTCAACAGGGGAAAGAAAAGCAATCCCTCTAGCAAGAGAAAACATACATTTCTTGAATAGTGGGTGTTGCCCATCTACTGAAATCAGATGAAAACTGAAAGACAAATATTTGTACCCAGATAGGACAAACCTGTCTTTTGAAAGCAACAGACAGCTCCTGGGAAAAGCGGTAGAGGCTTGAACTGTACAGAACCCCAGCAAGGAAATTCCTTCAAGCAAAGAACACAAATAAGGTGTTTGGAGCTTGTAGACCAGAAGTTTTTCTACATTATGATCATCTTAAGCCTTGAGAAACTCCTTGTGTGCATATGGGTGACTGAAAGACACAAATATTGCACTTGTTTTCCCCACTATGACACAGGGAGCCCAAGCCAAAGCAAATAGTGAACCCAGGTCCTGGGGGTCTCACTCACAATTACAGCCAAAACCAGCTTTTCTTCACATCTCTAAGTGTGATTGTTCTTTCCATCTGTACTTCCTTTCCTGCAGCTTGGCCATCCTCTCTCCCCAGCCATCCCTGGCTGTACTGCCATGGCCATCCTCCCTCCCCAGCTCGCCAGGACTCAGTTGCAATGGGTGTGATACCTAAAGCCTCCAACACCGGCTATGTTTCCCACACTCTGTTTCAGCAGCATGGACAGTCATGGTAGGCTGACTCTCTGTCTTCTCATCTCGGCTGCCCTAACACATATTAAGGCTCTGGAGATGCAAGAGAGCACTTTCCAAACCACAGGCACAAAAAAATACCCAAAACTACAGCAGCACCTGCAGACCCGGCCACTCCCTGTTGACAGAAATGTGATTCTCATCTCGGTAAGAAATCAGAACAAAAGTTTTCTTTCAAAGACTTTCTGACTACAAAAACATGGGAAGCAAATATACCAAGTCAAATCCCCAGGCTGAGATAGCATTGTCAACACAAGGCAGGATATGGCATTTGGTGTGAACTCGATGCTATTTTATTAAAAGCTGATAGGCGCTCATGAATATAAGTTAGCAGTTCACTTTTATCTAACAGGGGGGTTTTTTCTCTGAAATGACAGGTTCCTATTTTAGTATATAAACTTGCTTTTGATGTATTGATGTAACATAGAACTTATCAATTGTGGAGAAAACAAGACAAACATAGTAATACTGGGGGTGTTGTAACACAATTATTGAGCTTTCATGATATAAGCATCATAGCAAAATTATTAACTACATACAGGAGTGCACATCCAGCTTGCTTTTGAAAAATCCCATTCCAAACACACACATACACACACACAATATATGTGAATAGAAATACACATATATTTCTGTAACAGCCATATAAATAGACATTCAGTAGCATCCTAACTTACAAAACATACACTACTGACAATAGGTGTGATAAACCCTTGTCTAACACTGAACAGCTTTGTCTCTTCCCTCACTACAATCCTCCACCATGCTAAAAACAATTCTGCATGTGCTGAGGAATCCAGGCTCTGAAATCTGAAGACTGTTAGACCACCGTGCTGTACAATCACTGAATGTCAGATTAAAGTGTACAGAGGCACAATATGACTCCATTATCAGCAAAGCACAAAAACATCTTCTTTCAGTTATTATTTATACAGCTTTTAAGAAGCTGAATTTCTTTCCATAAAAGAATGTTTGAGAATTTCCACCCTTGTAACATAGTAATGTTATGGGTATCTAAAGAAAAAAAAAACTCCATAAATGCAGCAATTTGTTTTACACATATTTTGTATATAATTATTAGCTTTTTTGATTTAGGATGAAGTTACACCCAGCAGATATATGAACAATTTGTAAAACAACAGTGCTTTCTTGGTGTCATGAAAGATCAAATTTAATTTAAATCTTACATTACTGCTGAAGTACATTTAATGTAACAACAAAAAGGAAAACAGCAATGTTAATAGCTGGCTTGCTTTAACAGCCATCAGTAAGTGATCCTCACAATGACTTCATGTGGCACTGAAAGCTGCAGTATCCCCAGAAGTCTACATGCAGGGAAATCTTAAAAAGCAGTCACACAGAGAGAGAGAAACTAGGATCAGAACAGAAGTAATCGCAGAAGCTCCATTTCTTTTCCAGCCCTAGAGACATGCCAGTCCTCTCATCTTCAGCATCAATGCCATGTCAGTGAGCGCCCGGCAGCCCGGGGAGCCGATGCTCCTGGGGCTCGGCATGTGTCAGGAAATTCCTCCTCCTTTCCGCTGGCTGGGCTGCAGTGCCTGCACTGGCAGTAGGAGCAGTTCAGGGAAGGGAGGAGGGCGATGTGCTGCAGGAGCCTGGGGAGGTGGGAAGCAGCTGGGAATAACCCAAACCACACTGGCCTTCTGCCTCATAGATGTTTGCAGGAGTTTCTGAGGGGAAATCCAATATACAGACAAAACAGGGAGTGGCTGTTTTCTACGACATGCAAAACCAGGCTGCATGGCATACATGTGAAATGAAACCTGCCTACTCATGATGGAACTGCAGTCTCAGTTCAGCTGCATCATTTTCCATTGCTATTGTACAAAGAATAGCATTTAAAACCTGATCTCAGCCATTTCAGTCTTACAGGGCTTCCCCAGACAGATGACTAAACAATCACCCAGGTAAGAGGTTTAATGAGCACTTTGAAGTCTGTCTTCACCTAAAAAGGACCCCTATGCATATATATAAGCTTTGGCCAGAATTTTAAGTGATTCTTAAATGGCTGGTTGCTAATACTCAGATTTCTCATGCAGGGTTTTCTCCACTGGAAAACACAGAGGCATTTATAAATTAAGTATTTTTTAAAAGGTTGAAAATTATGGAGTTGGCATCACTGAGATATGCCAACGATCAGCAGGGTGGCTCACTGTTATTAGCCAGAAGCACTGGCTGCACCCCCTGCTTCCACCATCCCAACAGTGGGTAACTGGAGAGCTTCCCTGAGAAAACAGCTCATGGAGACACCAACAGGTTCCTCACGCAATGAACAGAAGAAGAACAAAGACAGAACTTGATTATATTGACTAACATTTACCTGCATGTTGTGCATTCAGACATGAAGGGACGCCAAACCCCTCCCAAGGCCAGCATTTGTGTGCCCCTAACACTGAGCAGACACAACCTTGCTGACATGTGAGCCACAACTGACAGTTTGTAAAAGCCCACTGCAAGGAACAGCAAGCCCTCCTGAAAACTTCTCCTAGGATAAAACCAAGTTTCCTACTTTTCTGCAGTGATTTTTGGGTTTGTGCATGCTGGTTGGTATTTCCCAGCTCTGTGTGAAACTGCACGTAAATCCTGGGTCTCTTTTGCAGAAGCCAGAAAGCACAGACTGCTCACAACACTCATGACCAAATTTGCAGACTCATTCTTTCCCCAAACCATTAAAAATACTGTGTTGCTAATTCCAATCTAACCAGCAAATCCTTCATCCAGGATTTCCTGGGAATGGCCAAGTGGTTTAGAACGCCCAGCAATCCTCTTTTCTAGGATGTTCAAAAACTAGGAAAAATAAATATGTCAAATGAGGATTTTAAAGGTATAACTAAGGTGGTAGAAAACATGAGCCCAAAATGCTGGCTGTACCCACTATCCTCTAATATTTTCCCTTTCATATTATCAAAAGACCAAGTTCTTAAGCCTACTGAACTCGGATGGCTAGGAAAACCTGAGCTCAAACAGAAGCTGCTAATGAGAGGCATTTCCTAAAGCTGCTTCAGCAGGTGCTTCCTGCTGAAATGGGGAGGGTCACGAATGGAAATCTCATTTGGAAAGTTTCTAACCCCGAGGATAATATTCAGTGGTGCTGCCACTCTCACTGCCATCTGCACTAGAAAGTGGTTCAGACTGAACTAGATAGCACTTGATCCCACTGAGTGAGCCCAATTGTTTGCATTCTTGCACAAATGTGTGAATGGCAGCCTTCCGGCGAAGCAAATGCTGGGTCTGCTCCCTTCAAAGGCTTTGCCAGTGATCCTTGCCCTGCTGGCTTCATCCTTAATTGGCCTACACGGTGGGGAGCAATTAAAAATAAATGGTAGCTTGCTGTGCTGCTGTAAGGGGAAGTTTTGCGGCTCCAGGCATGAGCGCAGCTACCTTAGTCCATGGTTTATGCCATTCACGGGGAATGGCACAAGGGAAAGGGGAGAGACCTGGCTATTCTGAGTAAGTGCCAAGGGAAAAACAATCACTCTGTAGTCTGCATTAATTCAGCATTAGCTTTACAATTAAAGGTTTGATTGTCTGGGGCCAAAGCATGCTTTCCCTGGTGTGTCTGTGGAATGTCGGAATGGCATTTCCTATTATGCCTGTCATCCAGAAATAGGATTTTTCATACCATCTTCACAAGCCCCCTTTCAATTCAGTCTCACCAGAGAGAGAATGGCTCTTATCTGTTTGGAAAAAAAAAAATGAGGTTTCTTCAAATGAAATACCCAGTACCAGAAGCTGTACAACTAGTCTTTCATGAAAGACAACTAATCTCAAAGAAAAGCAGTCTCCCATAACTGTGCCATGAGGCTCTCTGAAACTTTCATCATAAGGGGGGAATTTTGAACCAGCAATTAACTTGCCACAATCATCTGTATCAAGCAATGAAGTTTCTTAGATAATTTCCTACTACTTATTAATGAAAGTCTGGTATAAGGATGAACTGAAGAACATGATAATTTATGGAATTAAAACTTGAATTATAAATACAGATTTTTGCTACACAGCAACCCATATTTCCATGACATTTAGAAGTGGATTAAAACACAAAAAAAAAAAAAANCTTCACCCAGGTACTAACCACGTAACTCATGTCAGCAACAGTCATTTTACAAACATTACATGTATGCCATTTCTTAATGATGGGGTTGCACATAATTTTTTGCATCTTGCTCCTTTACTACAAAGCATCTCTGGGTTTCCTGAATCATAAATGTATGGTTCCTTCAGGGATGTCTCTTCATTTTGTGGTGGAATAAAAAGGGATGAAGTCTGCCCTAGGAAAATCTCCAGGACATCCTTTTTTTTTATCTCTCTTTGTTGATACTAAATAGAGGCTAACAAAGGCTTTACTCATCTGATACCCTGAAAAATTTGTGATGCAGTATATAAGAGCTTAGCATCTCTGAAAAAAGCTACCACTCTTTTTAAGCAGATTCCGTCAGCATGGAAGAGAGCAGGATACACACTTCTTGTTGCACTCATTTTTATGCCCAGTGTTTAGAAAGAAAATCTAGACATACATCTAAAAATTATTTCTCCCATAGCTAACGTGTGATGTCCCACTGTCTCCATCACACATGTTGGAGTGGGACAGAAAGGTTTATTGGCTATGGCAGGGGCACTGGGACTAGATGGCCTTTAAGGTCCATTCCAAGCCCTTAACATTCTAAGACTCCATGATTCTATGCACCAGTGCAGTTCAAACTCTGTGATTATACAGATCTCCCCCCTCCCAGGAATGACCTAAAAGAAGTACTACAGAAAGATTTTTTTTTTTTTGGTGGGTTTTTTGTTTTTTGTTTTTTTGTTTCAGTAGATTTCATCCTCAGGGGGAAACGGGTTATATAAACTGGATTTCTGCAGAGAAGTATCTTGTGTCTTGTGCTGCAGTGTAGCAAACCATCTGAACTGCACTGACAGCATATGATTTACTCAACTGCTGAACTAGGACTTCATGTGCAAGCACATAGATTTGCTACATTGTTTGCAGGCACCTCCAAAATTCACCTTCTCCAAACCTGCAAAATTTCAACAGCAGTAGAATGCTGTGGGGGTGGCAGAGACGCTTTTCATGTTCTCTCCATAGACGGCTGGAGAAGATAATGTAATTTCTAATTCTTCAACAAAGAAATGTCACTCATCCTAAGCACTTTCATTTTAGTCCATTAATTCCTGATGCAGTTTCTAAAAGAAAAAAAGTTCAAAATTAGGCAAATCTCTCTAAACCAGATCTGAGCATAGAAACAGTGAGGGGCCAGTTGCTTAGTGATAATCACAAAGGCAAAGAAGAAAATACTGCAAGCTCTGCTATAGCTACATGATCAATGTGAGGAAAAGGCCATGGCCTTGCAAGGGAAAAAACATTGAGCTGGTTTGTTTTGTTGCTTGTAAAGATTTCTTATATGTTCATTCTACCTGATTACATTCAACAGTGACAATCAGGGTTTTTGACTCCAGGATTGATAAAAAATTACTACTAAATAGCACTAGGGGTTCTAATATATTGCTACTATGACCTTTGTAGTAAGGTCTTTAAAAATCAAGTTGTATTCCAAAGCACAGGGTAATTCACAGCTTTTTTTGCACATACTTTTTCTTCCTCCCACATACGTAAAACACAGCATTTAAGCACTCTGAAACATATTTAGATGAAGCACAAAAGATGCCAGTTATATGAAGGCTGTCCTAAAAAGTTTGTCTGTTCAGACTATTAGACAAAATCTGTAATAAAACTTTAATATTAAAAAGCTACTTTTGCTAGGGCTGCTCTTATGAGCCATGAGGTCACTTATGAGGTTCTTTCCCCACGGCTCAGGTCCTTTGACCCCCAATTAGTCACTACATGGGTCACAGGCAAATGGTCCTCCACATGGCTGGAAGGTATCTCCAAAATAATTTCTGAATTTTGCCAGTCTCTTCCTGTTCGAGAAGCACTAGCCAGAGCTTAGTGAAAACTCACCTTCTTTTGTGTTAACTCCTGATTACAGTGCTTGTGGTTACAGAGGCAAAAATGTGATTTTTATAATGCAAACTATAAACATTGCAGTTTTACTTACCTACCTGCTAAGTGCTTTTCACATTTACAAATCACTCCAAAATAGAGAGAAGGAAGTGAGACAAGGATTTTTTTTCTTTCTTTAACAAAAGGTTCTATAATTCTTTAGTCAAGAATGAAAGAGGAACACTGCCCTGACCCATCTAAGAGGATTGACAAAATGAAGGCTCACATAATGTCTAGCCCCAAAAGTAAGTTGTATATTTATACAAATTATGCAAACTTTGAGGGAATACAATACAAAGCCAAAAGTGCAAATGAGCTAAAGATTAACAAAAACATAACAAAACACCACAAGGGGAAATTTAGATTGTGCAGTACCTATGCATATGTGTAAACAGGCCACTTCCACACTGCACAGTGATGACTTCCAGCATTCTCTGGATCCTTTTCCCTCAATAAACTTTGCATCTCAAGTTGCATCTCACAAAGGGCTGGAGAAGGGATGGTACTGGAATGAGGAGCTGTCAGTCCTGGACACATCCCTCGCTCGTGGCCACCAGTGCAGCACCATCTACTGGGAACACAGACACTCTGGACAAATCCCTCCAACACCAGTGTTTGTCCCCACCTGTCCTAAGCAACCTACACACAGAGAAAATGTCCACCTCCCTGCTTTTCTGCCCTTCTTTTCAGCAAATATGAAGTGATTAACCACTACAGGCTAATCAAACTATTACTTGAGCAACTGGCAGCTCAGAGGACTTTGAGGAAAGCAATAGGATACACAGAAAGCTGACGTTTTAAGGTCTTATTCAAGAAATCATTTCACTACAGTTACAGATTAGTGATGCCAAAATGAAGCCAGGAACAGGAGACAGGGCCCCATGGACTGAGCAGTGTTTTTCGGTGTCCAACCCTTGCAAGGAGACTGGTTTCAGACATTCAAAACTGAGACAGAAAAGGGAAGGGTTAATTCAGCTAAAGGAGCCACTAGGTGAGAGATCTAAGCTAGTCAGCATAGCACTTGCTGAGTTATTACATCAGTGTTAAGTCTGTGGAAGAATCAGTCACATTTCCACAGTCAAAACTAAGCTTCATTATGAAGTAGGACATCAACATCTTTATTAGCTATGAAAAACACCATGCGTCCTCCCTACATTAACAACAAGAGCCAGCTGGAAAATGTTGGCAGGCTTTTATTTTTTTCTCTCAGAAAAGCATCCATTGGAAGAGTCTGAACCTTTGACAGAAATTAGAAAACTTTTACTCTGAAAGGATACTGCAGGACAGAATTTCTGCAACCTCAAAAGGGCTGGTTAAAGGTACAGGCAACACACTGAGACAACCATATGCTGCAGTTGTGAGAAATACCTCAATTTGTCCTTCCTCAGGAATCTCCTCATCCCATCCTGCTAAATGGCACAGGCATGGCCTGAAAGACATTAATGAAAAATGTCCAAACTTTTTTCTTACAGAAGGAAATACAGAGTAATACTCCTGGAGGTTCCACAGTTTTGGGGTGGGACATTTTTGGCAAAACCTTAATTCTTGGATCTCCTTCAAAAGCAACCCAAAACCTCCAAAAGCCAAGGATCACTTAGGATGATGTAGCTTAGAGTGAGTTGAACTAAATGGTATCATCTTAAGGTATAAACTTTACATTGAGTAAAAGAGAGGAACGATGTCCAGGAATTCTCGGTGGAATGGTAGGCATCATTCAGTCAGCTAACCAGTTATTCATGCTGTAAAGTGGTAAAATATATCAGAGATTTAAAGACCAGAGGTACTTAAGAGAGCCAATTCGTCTAGTTTGTTTGAAATACTCTCCCACTTCCGGTAACCTTGTGGACTGAGTTAGTACAGACAAGTCTGCTTGTGTGTTCAGACTTCTGGTGAGAACCAACTTTTTATTCACTGAGGATGTTTTGTCATGGATTAACAATCAATTAATTTCAAACAAATGCTTCCTGTTTATCAATGAATCCAAATATTACTAGGTTTTCATCACTACCTGGCCTCAGATTTGCAAATTCACTACACCACCGTGCCATCTGTACACGACTGAACTTGCAAGCAGGGCAGCCATTCACTCCTGAAAAATCCAATCTACTACCCACAGCTTATATTTCTCCTAAAACATTTTATGATTCTGGAAAACAATTTCTATCATGAGGATTTCATAAAATAGCAGGGAAAATTGAGTGTATAAATTCATATAAATACCTAACTGTAACAATCTCTGGCATTTTAATTCAACATAGTTTAATTTCCTTCTTATACAAAATTCACAAAAGGTACGTTTTAACATAGGAATTAACAGAGTTTAGATTATTGAATTATCCAAATGAATAATTTGGATTATCCAAATTCACAATCCTGATCACAGTCTTGAATTAATCACAGTCTTGATTAATTCTTTTTTCCAACTATTTTTAGTAACAAAAAATGAACAGGAGGGAAGGTCACTGTGACCAGCAGCGTTCTCTGAATCCAGCTGGAGACTGCTCACAACAACTATGTATAGTTTCAGTAGACAAATCCACAAGCCTGAAATATTTCTCAAGTGCTAAATCAATTAGTCAATATTTAAAGACAATATATATTATAAAATTCTTTGTTCAGTTACCCCTGTGAATTTTACCACTGTTATCTCACATGTACAAGGCACAGCAGCAACTTGCACTCTCCATCAGCTGATGCCTCACTCTGAGATTCAACAACACCCAGAATAATTGTCCCTGGCCCAAAAGCCTACAGTTTAAATGGCAAGCCTCCCCAAAGGGATGACATTAAGGGTTATCTGGAAGTGGATAATAAAAATGTATAGGTTGTGTGTCCCAGGGAATACTATTGCAGTGTATATAATTCCTTTTCAGAACAGTACCTCTGCATCTCCATTTGACTAATGAGGCATGCTGGTTTCATTTGGTTTTTATAGCAGAACCAGGCTATATACTGTAGCCTTTTTATAGGCTATGTACTAATTCATATCATATGGCTTGAAGCCTTCATGCATGGTGAAGCAGCAAGTAGACAAGGGAGAAGAAATGGTACTGTCCTCACAGAGCATGCCACGATTTCCCTATCCATAGTCTCCTGCCTCTCCTGTTTTTCTTTTTCTTCTCCCAACAAGCAGAGGTTTGTACATGTGTGAGGCCTGGCTGTGGGGGCAGAGCACACACTCCAGCTCATGGGGCCAGCACACACTGGTCAAGCAGGTTTACCTGTCACCCTGAAAGTGAAAAACAGACACAAAACACAAGCTGAGCGTTCAAAGATGGAAAAGGGGAGGTTATAGCATGGCAAGATTTGTTGTTTGAATACCAGTTCTCATTCACGTTGGGGTGTGTCCTTAGCATCCACTCACACATTAAAGGGCAAGATGAAGAAAACCCATCACAGCTCTACGCAGCCCCAAGTGTAGCCTCTTGGCAGTGCAGTAGGTTCAGCTGCACCAACGAATTCCAAAGTGAATGTAAGGACTCAGTGCAGCACCTGAACTGCTTCCAGTAACTTTCCCATCTCACTCCACAGAAAACATTTATTTAGAGAAAGAGAAAAGGAAGGTGAGGGTATCAGAAAACAGGTCTCTGAAAAAGTAAATGCTGTATATAGTGCCTCACTTTTTTAATGAGGCAGCAATTTGCTAATTCACCTTTCTGTTTTAATAAATACAGCCTAAAAAGTAAGGAAACATATCGTATTCACAGAAGCCTGTAACTACTCCAAAGAAAAAAATGCTAGTTAAAAGCATCCAAACAGATTCCTGATTGGAAATAACTCTTTGTCTTTGGTTATACATACTAATTTCCTCAGCAGACAGGAAAAACAAGGTAACAGCCCCCAGAAAGACCAGAATGCAGATTTATGTGACAAACTACCACTACCTGAAGATGAAGTGTAAATGTTATGGGTGGGTGGGGAAAAGACAAGGTACTGAGTATATCCTGCGGCACAGGAAGAGGTTTTAGTTCAGCATTCACCCAGCCCTGATCACCTGAATCTCTGCCAGCATCATTCTTAGCCCACATAAGGCAACTGACTGATTTCAGTTGTCTCTTTTCAGACTGTTGAACATGTGAAATGAATACAAATACCTGGCTTCTTTCACGCTTCAAAACAGAGCAGGAAACTCAAACATAAGCTGCAAAGATAAATACCTGTTTGCATGTTTACAAAAGCAACTTATATCATTCTAATGTAAATAAATATATGGTTTACATTTATTTGAAATTTCACACACAACATAAACTACATATATAAATTATTTTCCTTTAAATTCCTATGGGCCAAGGAACAGTTCCAAAAAACATTCAGATGGGCCATGTAAGGAAACATTTTATTCCACAGAGGGATAATACTGCTTTACACCTTGTGTGCCCCAACTTTAGGAAGCTGTTCCTTCAGGAACAACATTTAGGGCCTTCTGGTCACAAAGCTCTGCCAGCAATTTTAATTCCCATGGAAGCTCTCTCCCCTGACAAGCAAGATGCCTCCTGCCACCCAGTCTTGCCTGAAACCCTGTTCAAGATCTTATAATCCATAGATTTGGAAGCAGTGGGATAAGACCTGTTGTCTGACATCTCTCTTTTCTGTGGATTCACTCATGTTTAATAAAGGGTGAGCCTTTCTTTCCATGGATGATTTCTTGTGAATGTATGTCCATCTTCCTGAAATATGCAGGAACTTAACAGCCCTGGTCTCTATCCCATGACAGTCAAATTTAGACAAAATTCCCAATACTTACTCAGAGACCAGGAAGGAATGACTGACATAAGCAGGCACACAAATAGTGAACACAACACAATTGCTGCAGCCAAGAAGGAAATTGATTGCCTTGCTGTTCTGACTTGTGTGGGACGGTGACAACAACATTGCTATTCATTGAGAATTATCACTTATTGCCAGCCTTCTCACAGGTGAAAGGAATTACAGCATTTGAAAGAAAGGCTCCTGAGGTGCAAGGAAGGTACTTCTGCATAGATACTGTAACATCAGAGAAGACCTACTCTTCCTCGTTTCTGTACTCTGTGCTGTGTGTATATGTAACCTCATTTCCTCGTGATTAATGCAAAGCACCCCAGTTTTCATCTCAAGCAACATGCCAAATGTTGTGAATGTGAAACTACAGTTTTAATTACCATCGTGAATTAAAGTCTTTAAACCATTCATGTACAGTCTCTGCTCAGAAAGTCTTCGTATCTTCGTGAAACTAGCACTTGAGATGGCTCATTCAGTTGTCCTCAGCTGACTGACCTGGTGACCAGGAATATAACTACTCACTTAAGAATTCTACCAACGTAATAGTAATAGTAACAGTAATATTATGCAGAAAACCTACAGCGGAGTCGTGACTCATAATGGGGTTTCAGAGCTGTTGTGTTATATTATTAAAGAATGTTTTCTCTATGTTGTGTCAAAGAAATTGCTCTAGAAAGTGGCAAGGCTGAAGGGCAGTCCCGCAAATAATTCCTCCTATCACAGTGAAGCATCTAATTTCTTCAGTAATTACATATTTGTCTACACCAGCAAGCACTGCGACATTCTGATCAGCTCTCCACAGTAACAGACTAGTTGCCTGCAGGGCAATGACTCCAGAAATCATACTTTCCACAATTCCTTATGTGCTCAGTCTCACCCACCAAATGACAGCCAAGCCAAAGAGTGGACACTCTTGCAGTTAGCACAGCATGGAACTTGAGTCATCACAAGCACATCAACGATCCTCATGCTGATTAGAAAAAATATTTATCTAGGTGAAGAGGTGAAAAAGAAATTGTCTATCCCCAAATGCTGGCTAAGCAGTAGGACACACAGAAAAGGAGTATTTAGATATTAAATAAAACTGTCTTCTCATACACAGAATGCAAATAGCTGAGATACCACTCAGAGATTATGACCCAGCCACTCAGCCCACCAAAGTATTAAGATATGCAAGTGATGTCAATATTAAGCAAATAATTTATGCTGGATGTAACTGCATGTTGAATGGGTGCCTTGGTTTGACTTAGCATCAACAAATTTTACCTCCAACCCTCACTACAGCACCTAGTATGTGCCTGGTTTATCTGAAGATCATTTTCTGTTGTTTTCAAACAGCATAATTAATAACATGTGAAGAAGTAAGCAGATGAATGCAAATGTAGGCAAATCTCTGATCTACTCTGCTCTTTCCTACACAGCAAGCTGTTGCACTCTTGTATATGTGAACCAATAATGTCAGCTTTCATACAACTCCTCCCATAGGTTACCCTGGATATGTCAGTGGGAAAATGTTCAGTGGTAAAGTCAGTATACATTCCAAAATGGTTGCATGCTGCTTTGGTTAGGGGAAGCTATATAATTAGTGCACTGCACAACAGTCAGCATGGTTTCATCAACTGTAGAAGGTACTTCCACTGCTAGAGAGCAATACTGCCTCAAAAAATTATAAATATGTAAGTAGCAGACATTTCCTAGATCTGCAGCTCTAAAAACACAGAGTAACTGCAAATACACTCCTCAGGTTCAAAACTGTATTACAAACTATGTAACATACTGGGGGATGTGGAGTGATTTAATGCTTATGGATGAATCACCCAAGGAAAAAAAGATACAGCAGGTTGTTCTGAGGCTTCACACATCAGCCAACTCGACACTGCTAAGCAGACCAAGATGTAAGCTCATCCTTAATGGATGACCACGGCACAAGAAATTGAATGTAGGAGCCAGTCACTTTCAATGCCTAACAGCAAGATGAATTAGGTCTCAGATTAGGGTCCCAGGTTGCGATTGATCACTGTCACTATTCAAAGTTCAGGCTCTTTACTTTTCTTAGAAGCACTGCTAAAGACAATCCCCCACTGTTTCTTCAGTCAGTCTAAACCACAGGAAAGTTTTCCATTACTGTGTTTAGTCTTCACCACTCCTTTCTGCTTTTTAAGAGTGGTTTTCTGAAGCCATTTGGGGTTTTTTGCCTGTGTTTTGTCTTGCACTGTCTTCCCTGATTATCTACTGGTTTACTGCATTCTATCTATACCTTACTGCACCCCTACCATTTCTAATCCTATACCTTTTCTAGCTCTGATTTACTCAATTTTAATTTCCTCTTTTCCTTTCTTTTTTAACATTCTCATCTAGAAATCCCATTTTATAATCTTTTTTTGGCAGCAAGATGGAGGTGTCACTTGCTGGTGTGCAGATGCTTTCCTCCTAACTCCATCTTTTTCATCCAGCCAGTAGAAGGTGTTGATTCTAAAGGCAGACTTAGTGGTAGGCACATGGTATGTATTACCTATGTGAAAACAAAGATATGTTTTTAGAGAATTTTAAAAATAAATCGAGACTGAATGTGTAGATCTCTGTTTGACTAGTTAACCCTCTATTGCTTGTGTATTTTTTAAATTTCTAACTCCAGATAGCTAGCTAGTTTATTTTTAAACTTCTAAAGATACATGAATGAAAGGGAGCAAAACAGAATACGAACTTTACACAGGAATTCCCTTGTGAAACCTTAAAACTGATCACTGCCACCTTTTGTAAGGTTTAGATCAGATGTGATCATCTGGAAAGTCAGTCTTCCAGAATAAATGTCAAGCAGCATAATTACAAAAAAAAAAAAAANAAATTATACAGATGACTTTCAAGGCTTGCAAAACCCAGTGTGAGAGGTCCTTATCCCTCCTATGACTACCCTTTGACAGAAAAAGAATTGCCAGAGGGAAACACTGATTCCATACAATCAATAATTTTGATTTTCATGCTGTCACAATTCAGTAGCAAATTAGGAATCAGAGGATCTACCAAGAACTGCCAGATGGTTCATTACAAAATATAGCAGCTGTCCTTTTTCCTCCAATGACTCATTTTTAACTGGTGGAAAATGAAGTTACTTTAATCTGCCCTGTACAGCTCTACAATAAAAACAGACACGAAGATAAATGTTGAGGTATCCAGGAATGCACTGGATTCACCTAGTCTGCCATGTAGAGTAATCACTCAGCAATTTCACAAAACAGATCACCTATTTTCACTGGGGTATCTTTACTCTCACCACCCTACTGGCCCTTGTCTAATGGAGTTCACAGTGTCAGGGCAGACAAGGAAAGAGCTGTCAGTATGAACTGGGTCAACACCTACACAGGGGAGCTACCAAGGACATGAGCTGACCATGAACATTGTACCTCAAACCCAACACATGGGCAGTTAGCAGCATTCTCATTAGATGCCATGTCAAAGGTGGCTCCTGACTCAGGAGCCTGCAAGTGAAAAGCAAAAGCAATTTTAGAGGGATATACATGAATGGCTTGAAAGAAAAAGCAACTTCTCACTTCAACAGATTAGCAATACACCTATTTCCAAAGCACCCATGTATTTGAACAGAAAACAAAGGATACATAAGTTACTGAAAAATCATATCAATATTTACTATCTTTGGGTTCTAACTTTGCAAAACCAATAGCTCAGAACCGTTAATAAATCCTTGGGGTTATAAAAGGATAGTTTCTTAGACATACTAGACTGAAACTCTTTTCTTTTTCTTTTTAGGTGTATCACTTAAGGGCTTAATTTGGTGTGTTTTAAGGATGTAACAGACTAGACATACTCTTCGGAGCTCAGTCTCAGTTATTACAGCACAGCCAAACTCTCTTCACCATGGTTTGCCTGAGATAACAACTCTATCCCTCAGCCAAGCATAAAGATGCGAGCAGTGTAAAGAGAAGTGGTCCAAGGGGACACTTTTCACATTGCTTCACTAAAAAAAAGGTTCATTTTCAAGTTAATTCTTTCCAGTTCCCTAGCTAAAAAAAAAGACAGCTTAATTCCTGTTGCTAGGTGAGGATATTAGCTAAGTCTAAAATACAGCCCAATAAAAAATTTATATGATCATCTCACCTATGTAGCTGGATTATGTGTTTATAAATTTCAATCTTTGAAAAACTTTTGGAAGATTGCTCAAATGTATCATTGTTAGATCTGCAGCCACAATTTCTCCACAGCAGCAATGTAAATTATATCAGTTGGAGAGATAAGTGCACACACTCCTCTGAGGAAAAAGAAACAAAGAAAAAATTTTATGGGTTTTACATAAATGTAGTCACACAAGTTCCTTCTTCCCGCTTGAAAATTGCCAGGCATCTCTAAGTATACTGCTAATTCTGGGGGAAAAAAATATTTTGGGGACCACAATTGCCTTTTTACTTTCAGACACCTGGTACCTCATCTTTCTATTACTATCTTCAAGTGTCTAGAATGAACAAGAAATCAGTGAAACAAAGCAACAGATCAGCAAAAGTTGAATTAGTTCTAAAATTTAGATATGGCATTGAGATAGATAACTATAAAACTCAAGAAGAACAAGCACTTATCTTTATTTCAAAACAAGATATAATTTTAAAATAAAGTTTAAACATTTACTTGCAATATTAGTAATTCAAATGTTGTTGGAATGTGAAAATAACTAATTTTTCATCCTTAGGCTGTTTATATGATTTTTGAAAGTTTTTTCCACTTTAATAATCTACAGTTTTAATAAACACTTGACACAGGATTTCTTTAAATATGCCTATATATTAAAATTCTCTTATCTTTCAAGTATTTTTAAAAGATGGTTAAATTGATCCACTTTGCAAGACAATGTTTATACTACCTCTTTTTAGCAGTATTGTAAACTGAATGCAATCTGTTTTTTAACATAATCCACAGCTGCTTCAAAATGTCCTTTCTGAAGCTCTAGTGCTTTTTTCAAAGTACTTTAATGAAGAATGCCTTTAATTAGTATTCATTTCAAGAAGATTTTTATTCATTTCATAAAAATCTAGTCTGAGGAGAGTTCTCATCATTGCAAATAACTGACTCAATACTAACATCCTAAAAATGAGAGTTAGCAATAAGATAATTCATATTCCATTCTTCCAGATTTCCTTTACTACTGCTTTTCAGCACATCTTCATCTTGCTATAAAACTTAAAAGACTCTGTTACACACTGAAGAAGGTTTGAACTGAAAGGTTAAATGGTTAAATTGCACCAGAGCTGAATGTTTTATGTAATACCAGCCTTGCAGAACACTGACAATGATAAATATTGTGCAGTTAACTCCCTTTTATTGTATCCTTTCTGTCCCAAGGACCAGAAGCACAATACTGAGCCATGGGAGAAAATGCCTACGAAATCTGTGGTTTGTGCTTTGATTAGCTTTAGTTAGCCGTTTGCTGACTTTCTGTACTTAAGAATGTATGTGCAATCTAAAAAGACCATAAGCAAATGAAAGCCTCCCTTGTTGTTCTTTCTTCATCTGTGGAGAGATTTTAGCAAAAATTCAACATTCTGTCTTTATTTGGACTGAAATGTATTATCTACACCTCTGGATGGAGAAACAGACATGAAGTGAGTTACGTGGGCTGAAGTCATATAGTGAGCCAATGCCAACTAGTAAAATATACCTTTCCAACTACTCTTTTAACTTCACAGTACTGCACTTCTAGCAAGTTGTGATATAAAGTGCCTTATTTCTTTGCATGGATCTCAAACTAGGATGTATGAAATGTGAACACCAGAAAGCACTAAGCCATGATGAAATGAATTTGAGTAAGGTGTTTCATCCCTCAGATGCCAGCTGAGGCAAACACAAGGAGACTGCTTGTAGGACACGGTCATTTACCAACCATGTGCAATTTTTGGCATTAGAGTACCACCTTAGTAAGTTCAACAATTCGGGATTTTCCTAACACCTGCCACTTAGATTCAGTCTTTGTACAACTTTTTTTTTAAGCTAACTTCTACATGTTCACATTATCACACAGTGGATGGTTCTGAAGCTTTGGTGTTCTCTACCTGTGTAGAAACTATCACCCCATTCAAAGTCCAAACACCAACTTCTATTGTTTTCTGACTATATAATCTTTTTCAGTGATTTTCTCCCCCTAACTCAAGTCCTAAGTGTTGGGGTCTTCTTTGTTGGAGATGATTTGAGATGTTGGTGGAAGTCGCTTTTACCAATTTAGTTGTTTAAGAAGGAGTTAGGAGTCTTTTGTTTGTGTTTTTAGTGATGTTTATTGATTCTTATTTAAAATATTTTTGTTTGACTTGTTGAGCTTTGGTTAGTAGGTTAGTCTAAGGTGTATTGTCTTCTAAGGGGTTGGTGTTATCTTTTATACTATGAACTATGTATTAGATATTTATAATTGTGTACTAATTCCTAACACCTATGTTAGACAGTGATTTTTTATTCTGAACTAATCTAAAAATGTTAGTATTACTTAAAAGATGGATGTTAGGAAGAAGAAGGAAGAAGGATAGGGCACGCCCCTATCCCTCCATCTTAGGGTTTTAAACCCCCCTGTACCAAATCCCAAATTTTCTCCTTTCACCCTCTAACTACTACTACTACTGCATTGTCTAAACTTTTATGACTTATAATTCTTCATATAAATTTAGTAATTTTTTCCATGGGTTAAAATCAAAGCCCCAAGTGGTTTTGGCTTCCTACCAGAGCTGCCCAGACTCCAGTCCGGAGTTCGGGGCACGAAGAAGAATGTCTTGGAATCCGACACTAGGAAGCTGTGTTATTTGAAATACAAAGTTGATGTCCTCAGCACAAGAGACACATGGAGCTCTTACAGCAGGTCCAGTGGAGAGCTTTAAAGCTGACCACAGAACTGGAACATCTCTCTTACAAGGAAAAGCTGAGGGAGCTGGGCCTGTTCAGCCTCCAGAAGAGATGGCTGAGAGGGGACCTCATCAATGTCTGCCAGCATCTAAAGGGGGGGTGCCAATGGAGCCAGGCTCTTCTTGGTGGTGCCAGCAACAGGACAAGGGGCAACAGCCAGAAACTGATGCACAGGAAGCTCTGCTGGAATGTGAGGAAGAACATCCTTACTGTGCAGATAACCAAGCACTGGAACAGGCTGTCCAGAAAGGTTATGGAGTCTCCGTCACTGGAGATACTAAAGAACTGCCTGGACACGATCCTGTGCTGTGTGCTCTGGAATGGCCCTGCTTGAGCAGGGAGGTTGGACCAGGTGACCCCACTGTGGTCCCTCCCAACCTGACCCATTCTGTGATTCTGTGAAACAGCCGCACGGCCCCTAAGTGTTGGTGAGCTTCTGAAGCGCTGTGCTCGAAGAAGGAATCACTGAGGGGGATGGAACACCCACGAAATGGGCGAGCCTGGGTGTTTACCCACGCGACTCCGAGCTCGGGGAGACTTGGGCGTTTGCTCACAGGCTCTGGCAGTTCCACACCGAAGCCCGGTACTTTGGGCGCCCCAGGAGCGCAGGGCTGCGGCCGTGCCCATGGCCGGGCCGGCAGCACCGCACGGCGCTTCGGGCACCATGGGGGCAGCACGACGGCTGCGCAGCGCAAACCAAGGCACGCCCGCCTGGCCGGGGGCTGCCGACACCGGGGCACG
>VZRH01007406.1:925248-967652 GCA_013397555.1 Urocynchramus pylzowi
CGCCCTCACGCCGCCGCACCACCATTGCCCGCCGGCGCGGCGGCAGCTCGGCTCTTTGGGCGGGCAGGCGGCGCTTGGACGAGGCGTCAGGGGACGGATTGGTAGACGAGGGCAGACAGTGAAGGAGAGAGAGAGAGGGTGGGAAAGCGGCGCGGCAGGCTGCAGACAGCGGCCTTCTTGAGTCTGGAGAGGTGCGGGGCCGCTTCCTTCAGCGCCCTGGTCTGTGAGAGGTTGCTGCGGGTGTATGTTTGGGGGCGAGGCCAGTGAGGGTGTCAGGAAGGGCTTGTCGGCGGCCGTGGTTTTTCTCTGGGCGGCCTGGGCTTACTTTCTGTCGGTCTGGGCTCCCCCGGCTGTCCCCGGAGGCAGCAGCCTGGGAGGGGTTGTCCCCCGCGCCCAGGTCGGGCCTGCGCCCATCGTGGGTGCCGGGCTAGCGAGGTTGCAGCGAAAGGTGCGCTGGCGAGCGGGTCTTGTGGGCTCTGTTGCTGTTCCTGCGCCACCGAGATGCCGCAGTTGAGGTCGGGGAAAGTGGTGAGAGGCAGCGAGGTGAAGCCGGTTGACCCGGAGGTCAGCAGCCCCGGCTCTCCGCGGGCAGGGTGTGAGCCAGAGGGAAAGCTGGTCGTCAAGCGCAGTCGTCGCCTGGCACCAAAGAGAAAGCCTGAGCAGCCCTTACCTTCCTTTCCACAACCTGCCAGGCTCTGTCGCGCTTCCTTCAAGTGTTTTGCTCTTCCTGTGCCCATGCAGGAGGAGCAAGGTGAGAATAGACAGAAACTCCCAGGTAAAAATACCAAGGGAATCCAGCACAGGAGGTCTCCCAGAAGAAGCAAGGGTGTAGCTTCACTAGTTTCAGACACAGCTGAGTGTGAAGACTGGCGAGCAGCAGCCATGACTGCAGCAATGTGCTGGGAAGAGAATCTAAGAGGGACAGGTCAAAGTCAACAGCTGTTTTTCTCAGGAACTACTTTGCAGAAAAAGTTCTCAGCAGGGATTGAAAGGAATGAACATTGCTCAGAAGACCTGAACTTCTCAGGCTTCCACAAGGGTTCAGGGAGCTCAGGAACAGAAGGCAGACATTCCTGTATGGAAATAAAATTACAAGTCCCAAACTTGAAGAGGGAAATCGAGAGCACAGAGAGACATGGAATATCCTGTTTTCCAGTACCAGAAGTTCTTCAACCCAAAAAGGTCACATGGAGTACTGAAGTGAAAGGTACTGACTCTAGGATGATGCAGAATATGCAAATCCCAGATTTTAGGAATAATTTGGGTGCTCAGGAAACTGTCCCTGAACCAAAACCTCAGGAAGAGGTTGATATACTAGAGAAGTTGAGTGGGTGTCCATTGGTTGGATCAAGAACACTAGGGACACAGGAAAAAGAAAGGAGATGCTTGGGCAAGAAAGGCAGGAGATCAGTGGAGAAACCAAAAGAGCATGACCCCAAGGAGAGAGGTAGTTCTGCCTTGCTAAAACAGCATATACAGTGTCCAGAGTCCAGGAAAGGAGCTCTTAGTATGAGGAACGGAAGTGCTTTGCTGTCACAGCAGCTGAAGGATCTGAGTGGAGAACAACAACCAACAACCAGAAGAAAGAAGCGTTGCGTAAAAGAAGAGCAGCAGAGCTCAAGCCCTCAGAAACAACCAGACAGCCCAGGGGAAAGTGGTAAGCACTGGTAGCTCCATTGTAGAAGTATAGGTACAGAATTTGGGCTCCCAAATTGGTCCTGTGGGTCCCTTTAAAAACTGGCTGCTCACGTAGTTTGAGAAGAACTAGGCTGTGCTTCACAGTCCTGTGAATACCACCTGTCTTAGAAGAAGACAGATTTTCAGAAAGAGGAAAGGCTTTTCCTGAAGGAGGAATGCAGCCTATTTAACACCAAGGAGAGGAGACCAGTTAGCCTTTCAAGGGGCTGGAGAAAGGGAGAGAGGAAGGGATATGGACAGAAACAGGCAGGCCATTTGTAGGAAGTGCTGGGAGTTTGTTTCTCTCAAAAGCATTCCCCATTTCTTCAGAGGTGGTCAGCCACAAGCAAGAAAGGGGGCAGTAGTTTCAGCAATGCCAAAATAAAAGACAGTTAATTCCTCATTCATCTGTCTATTATCTGTTTATTTTTGATTATGTATGATGCTGTCTTGTTACAGTGTCTGCCTTTATAGGTTTCTGGGGTTTGCTCTCAGAACTTTTTATTGCTATTTTCTGAAAAATCCCAAAAGATGTAGAAGAAATGATTGCGTTTTGATGTTTTAAGAGAATATTGAGTCAAACTGGAACAATTCTGAAAGTGTTTTTAAAGTCTCTTCTTTCAGGATGATTGTCTAAAAACATTCCTTTTACTTTTGAAGTGGATACATTCAAATGACATATACTTACTGTAAATTATTAATATTTTATCTAAAAACCATATTCTGAAAAACTGAGGTATTAACATTGTGTTTTACCTTAAAAACAAAGATAAATTATACTAGTATTCTCTTGAGTCCACTAAATCTAAATTTTCAGATATACAGTTTTTTACATAATCTATATTTGCTTTTAAATAAAAAGTAGGAGTCTCTAAAAGTGCAAGTCCTTCAGTTTTTCTGGATCTTCTCGATCAGTTGGGTGCATTTGGTTGGACTGTGTCTCTGGAAGATACTCTTATGAATAAGTGTTCCTACTGCAGAGAACCTGCTGTGTAAACAAAAGGTTTTAAGGCTGAGCGTGCAAACAGAATCTGCATTTTCTCGCCAGATTTGCTCTAATTTGTTTTCCATCAGTGTGGAATACACAACAAATACACAACTTCCAATCTCCTTATGACACCATACGGTTCTGGCCCTCTTTGCATTTGGTTCTGAAGATGATACATCCTTTTTACTCTGAGTGTCCCAGTAGTGTTCATTTAAAAAAAAAAAATCATAAAACTTCCCAGAAATATTTCAGCCTTATATAGTGTCATGTTCTTTAGCAGCCTTTAATGTTTGAGGGTTTTGGTTCTCTTTATAAAATAGGGTGGTCTTTTTCTCTTAGAATTTTCTTTAATGACACTTCTTTGGTTTTTTAATCAGCAGAGGAGCAGTTGAAAGCAATTGAACAAGACTCTGGTATTTCACATGCTGTAAAGAAGGTTAAGACAAAGCAGAACAGGGTAGAAGATTCAGAGGAAAAGGAATCTCACTATTGTAGATCTTCTACAGTTTCTACTTCAGGTGACACTGAAAGCAAGAGCTTTCTATGCCATGCTGTAACAAAAGAGCTTGGTGTGCAGTGTAGAAAAAGGCAACGCAGATCTGGTCAAATCAAGCACTTGCAAAGTTTAAGTGTGACTGCAGCTGAAGAAGTGATGAATACATCTGCAAAATGTGATGCTGAACTTTGCAGAAATGCCCTAAACCATTGTAGTGGCTTGCTCTGTGCAACCGAAAAGAATCCATTTGTGGTATTAGAGGACTGTAGTTACATCAATACACTAGTGAAGCCTTCAGCTAGTGGAACTACCAGCAGTTATAAATTAAATGGATTCTTCCATGTAGCCCATGGTACTGGAGACCTGAATGATAGAATTTGCAGCACTAGTAGAATGCAAAATGAGAGATCACTCATAAAAGGTGGTTTATCACCTAATAAAGAAAAGAATGAACATGAAGAAGGCTGTGTTTCATGCTGCCTGAGTGAAAGCAGTAAGTGTTTAAGGGGAAAAAAGTGGAATATTGGTAGAAAGCCTAGAAAAAAGATGAAAATCACAGAGAAATCTGCAGACCTGGCTAGTAAATGCAAGAAGTATGAGTTACAAACAGAAGCAGCAGTTGCCTTGTCAAGCTCATATTCAGTTTCCGGACTAAATCATATTCTCTCAGCTTCATGTGATCATACATCAGATTTTGATACAGAAAAAAATACTCAGGAGGTACGAACTGTATCAGCCTGGAGAAAGAATAGTGCCAAATTACTTGCATTTGAAACTGGCTTTAAGAAGACATCTGAGCTCTCTGCAATAGTAAAAGGAGAAAATTCAAGCAGTCTGGCACATTATGCAGCTGCCTCAGATAGCCTTCGGGCGTTAGCTCAGATCCATGATATTTCTGATCGTCACAAAAGCAAGACAGGAGGAAATTTGAACAAAGTTACTAAGAAATTGCAGCAGTTCACCTGTCGAAGAACAATACCCATGACTGGTAAAAAAGTTTGGCCTGTTGAATCCTGTGCCAGGACTTCTGAAGGGTTTCTTAAAAATCATAGGTCCATCTCAGAAGGAGAAAGACTTTTAAAGGCTACTTTTGAGGATTCCTCTGATAAAAGCAGTGTTAAGGCTGTGGAACATAGTGCAGTGACTGGGAATGTGAGACAGCTGGATTTGCATACATCATTGGCAGAAATTACAAAAGACATTACACATAAAAAGATTGATCCGAATGTTGACTGTCAGGTTTCACTTGAAACAATGGAATCCTCTTCTGTGGATATTTATGAGACTTTGACAGTGAACAAAGAACATGAGGAATCACCAGTTAATGCAGATAAAAGTGCTGTGGTTTTTAACCATGATCATGTGCAAGAAGTTAAAGCAGCCTTGAATTTTACAGCAAAACAAAAAGATGAAGATGAAGGAGATGTAACAGAAAGAAACGTGTCTGTGACAGTCCAGACTGGCACAACAAAACAAAAGGATAAAAGTGAAGGAGAGGTGACAAACAGAAACCTGTCTGTGGCAGTCCAGAAAGACACAACAAAACAAAAGGATAAAAATGAAGGAGAGGTGACAAACAGAAACCTGCTTGCAACAGTCCAGAATGGTATAACAAAACAAAAGGATGAAAATGAAGGAGATGTGACAAATAGAAACCTGTCTGTGACAATCCAGAGTGGTGCTTCTGCAAGTAAGGCAAACAGTATAAACTTCAGCCCTAAAGTATCAGTAGTGAACCAGACATTTTCTGATTTAAACCTTATTAAACCATTAACCTCTGGAAACCTGACAAAATTCAAAATTCCTTTATGCAGAAACAAACGTAAATCCAAGAAACAGGAATCTCTCCATTCATTTGAAAGCAAAACTTGTAGTCCACTAGAGCTTCTTGAAAGCACTAGTCCAGGAAGGCAGAAGGCAGGTGAAGAGACTTTCTTGGTAAAATCTGAGCAGCGTCCTCTTCCTGTCATGAGTGATGCTGCATCTCCAGCTTCCATACAGAAAAAAGCAGATGAGATTGATAGTAAGGACTTCCAGCACCGTGGCTCTGTAAACCTCTCTGATGAGATGTCCGTTCTCCCTGAAAATTTTTCTGCATATCCACATTCTCCTCTTGATGGACAGCCAGAGCCCTCAGTGCCTGATTTCTATGGTACTGAATGTGTGCTGAAATCTGGTTTTCCTGATCATTCTTGGAATGCAGTTGACCACCTTGTTGGATTAGAAATAAATGGTGATAGAAAATCAAGAGGGAGTTTTTCACAACACAAAAGTCAACATTTACCAGATATCCTTGAGGCTTACAACCAAGATGTTCTTGTCATTGACGTGATTCAGGATGACCCTGACCTTTTTGGAGCCACTAATGAAGAGGATCTTGCACCTGCACTCTGTGAAAATTGTCCAGTGAAAGCATCCTCTGCAAACTCCATTAAAGACACAAAGGTGTATATTAAGCCTGAGTCTCCTGTTACCTCAGAAAAGACATATTCAGTAGACAATAGTTTTAGGTATGGATATAATTCTTTTTTTATCACAATATTCCCAAGTGCTTTTATCTCATATCCATATGCTTTGGTTGTAGTGGTCAGGCTTCCTTAGAGAATTTCACTAATTTCTGTTGAAATTATTTCTTTATTTCATTTTGAGTGTCTTAAGTTTGATTGAGCTATGACAGTAATCTGAATGCAGATAAATTAATTTGTTCTTCAAAAGAGCTGGTATAAACTCTGAATTGTAGGACAAGGTAGTCCTAAAGAGCTTGTTTAAATGAAGTGAAATATGAAAATAGAAACAAAGATAATTAAAAATAATACTCTTGATTTGAGATAGCAGATATGCCTTTGAAGGCAGTTTTCTTAGTTGTAAAGTGGTATAATACTTAGAAATGTTTTTACTTTTTAGGTGTAGCTTACTCTTCTCTTGAATCTGTACAAGTAAATGGTTGTCTCTACAGTAGTGTTCTGTTCTGCCATTCTTCTTCCCTCTTTTTCTCCTATCCCCAAACATGTGAATATTTTTCAGATCTGTGATTTGTCTAAGGTGTTGTAGAGGTTTATGATCCTGCATCTTCATTCAGCAAGTTCCTGGTGTAAATCATTAGATGTTAATGTTTTACTGGGTTTTGAGATGATAATAAAAGTCACAGAAGGAGGAAGAGAAATTTAAAGTAGAACCTAACTTTCATAAATGAGATGATAGTTCTTCATGGAATGAACTTATCTGCTGTTTAGTCTGTTTTCTCTCTTAAGCTTTGATACTTGTGTTCAGTGAAAAAGTTTTAAGATTGAATTTTTCATTAAAAAAAAAAAAGAGGTTTAGATAGAAATAATGTAAGATTTTCCTCTGAAGATTAGGTTTTTTATTGGGATGGGTGTTTTAATTTTCTTTACATGTTCTTTCTAGGTGGCTTTATGTTACCTCTATTTTAAATAACTCTTCAGTTATTTTCAGGATTGTACCACCTTATAAATGCATTCTTTTTTTTTTTTTTTTTTAACTCACTGCTCTCCTTATCCTTTCCTTTTCGTTAAACGCATGTGCAGAAGAGGAAGGGGATCTTCTTTGAGGCACTGAACACTTTTTTGAACATGAGAATATAAAACTTTCAGAGGTTAATAGAATAAAATTTCTGCCAAAACAAGCGTCTAGAGAACAGGGCAAGTCTGTAGTAGGAGCATCCAACTTGAGAAGCAGCTAGGCTGTAGCATAGTAAATTTATTAGAAGGAGTATTTCTTTCTTTCTGATACCTGTTGAATTTGTGTACCATTAGCCAAGGGAAATAAAAATATATGGTTCTTATTTCTTAGACTTTCCCCTTGCATTGCTAAAGAAACAGGCAAAATTTCTTGTTTTGCCTTTTGCCTTCCATAATTTGATGCAAAGATTATTAGATGGTGATTAAACATAGTTGGTAGCAATCAGGAACATATTAATGAACTGAATATGAGAATATTGACATAAGGCAATAGACCTTACCACAGTTTTCTTGGGTAACTTATGATATAGCCAGATAATACCAGATCATGGCCAGTTCATACTTTTTTATTTTTTGTGATGGTTTTGTTTTTAAGTTTTACCAAATACAATTGGGACTTCAACAGGTTATTTCTCTGTTGCTTGCATTTTACATAGAGTAGAGTGCTGGTCACTTCCAGGTATCAGGAAAACTTTCTGGACTGTAGCCTGAATGGGGCAGTAAAACTTATTTTTCACATATGCTTTTGTTTGCCATTTTCTGTTGCCTTGACTGGACAGCTTGCTGTCATTACACTTGGTGTCATTCACCAGGTACAAGCTTCTAAAATGTGTGATCATCATGATCACGTTTTGTATATTCTGTGTGTAACATTTAAGATAAGTATTTGTCCCTCCTGAGCTTTTCTAAGGAGAAGTATTTATTTTTTCCTAACTTGTCTTTGAAATAGATGAAGTAAGTGTCTTCCTATGAACAGTTGTTTTTGTTACTCTCTTTGAGATTTACTGTTAAGCAAATGATCTTGACTATAAAATGACTATAAATCACATTTTTAGAAGCTGATGAATTGGCTCATTAGCACAGTATTTTCTTGATTTACTGTACAGAGGAAATTTCCCTTCCCAGTCTTTTAGGCAAAGATTAAATGAGATCATGAGCTTTTACTGAAAATTTTGGGTTTTGAAATGTCTTTGTTTTACTTAACATGTTTAGGTTTACATCTGAAGGGATGAACATAAGAAAGCCAAAAGAGAAAATTTAAAAAGAGTCTTAAAACAGTGTGTTGGTTGTAAGTGTTCTGTCCATGGCTAAAAGTATTACTGAGAACTTTTGATTTTATGTAACTTACAGATTATTTTTGCTTTTGTGCAAGATGGAAATCTTAAGTACACTTTTTGTTCAAAACAGATGCATGCAAGAATCTGGAAAGTCAAGTGATACTGAAAATTCCTGTAATTTGGTGTTAAAAGGTAAGGGTCTCTGGAAATTTTTGGTATATAATCAAAAAAAGAAAAAAAAAAAACAAAAAAAGATGTTTTGTGACAAAACCAAGGCTTTCTGCTTTCAACAAAAAAACAAAAACAAAACAAAACAAAAAAACACAAACAGACAAAAACAACCACCAGAACTAGTCTGGTTTTGTATTGTCTTTTTATTGTTACAGCAGTTTGGTTCCTAATGCATATTGAGTCAACATCTTTCGAAATGACACAAGCCTGAGTCACACAGGGAACATGTACTTCTCTGTTGTACTTGTCTGTTGGTAGTACTAGTGGGTTGGTGTGAGGTTTTTTCGTTTGGTTTTGGTTCTGGGGTTTTTTGACATTTCTCTGACAGTTTTAGGCAAAGGATTCTGTTAGTTGTTGAGATCATGGTAAGACGCTGAGTTCTGTAATACTGTTTTGGAGTTTAGGTCAGAGTTAGAGGTGGTTGTTCTCTTGTGTTCATCAGCACACAGAATTTTGTAGTCAGGTTTATTTCCAGGTTGTCCATCTGGGGTTTTTTGTGGATGCTATGCCTATTCCATTGAGACACTGTTTTGTTTTTAAAGAATACCCTTTTTTTAATGAAATAAACTTACTTCTGATTTAGTGAGGTTTTTCTTCCTATTTAAAGCAGAACAGTCCAGCTAGGCAGCACATGAATGTGATTTGTTTTGTTTTCTATAGCTTGCATACCAGGTATACCAAGGTATACCTAATGTAGAAGTTTCTACTAGATAGGTTGGAAGAACAGGATTTTGACTTTGAATAGAAGCCCGTTACTGACAGTGGTGAACACACAGAGTGCTGAGACTGGTTTTGGAGGTTCATGGTGTTTCCCTTCCCAGTAAAACTGGTATCAATTTGTCAGCTTGTTGTTAATCTGACATTCCGACATTACATGTTGATTTTGTTGATTTTGAAAGGTGTCTGTGACAGTAGCTCTTGTGCTAGTTTTCCACATTAACGTGTTATGTTCATGTAGAAAGAGTGATTTCGGCTGATAGTGCCTCCTGGAAAGGAGTAACTAGAGACTATTAGGGGAAGAGAAGATTTCAGACTTCAGATATTAGAAGGCAGAATAAAAGGTAATGAGGTTTTAAGAGCTCATATACCAAGAAATAGACACAAGTTCCCTGAGGAGGAGTCAAGATGAAGTGCACAGTTAGGCCTCTGGTCCTGTACAGAGACGGGGGCCTGTGCCATGGAATCTGCAATGCTGAGGTGATTGAAGCCAAACCTGGCAACAAGTTTTGTACTATTCATTAACTTCTGCACGTTCTTTGTTGTTTTACTTCATGTTCTAGCAGAGTTTGAGGCTGGAAGTCTTTGGTTCTTTTTGTGGTGCCTGAAGTCCTTCCCAGATCTGAGAAGCTGGATCACATCATAATGACATTATGATCACATCATAATGACATAATCATATCATAATCTTAAATGAATATGCACACGGTAACTTACGTTTGATGCATGACCTTTAAAAAAGACCTGCACAGAAGAAAAGAAGGGTGCCAGGTTTTGCTAATTACTGACTATTTATGTATTTATTTAGAAATAGCTGTTACTGCTTTGGTGTCCTGTGTTAAGTTAGTGAAGTCATGGCTCCTTGCCTTAGTGGCTTCACCATTTAAGAACGGGGAAGAGTACTACAGTTAAAATATTCTGGATGACATCAGTCCTCTTCACCTTTCAAGTGGAAATCTTGTGTATATTGTCTTCAGCCAGATGTGTCTTGTACTTGATGATCATAGACACCAGTGACTATAAGAGAAAAGCCTTTCCAGTATTAATATGATTCTTTCTTCCTGTGTCTGGATAACACAGTGCAGTTGGAATTCATTTGTGTGATCCAGTAGTGAATTTCTTTTCTATGCAGAACTCTTCTGACATACACAGTCCTTTCAGAAAGTTGCAGCCAGGTGTGTCATTCATTTCCTGGGACATCTGCAAAAGGTGCTGAAGTTTCCTGACACTGCATTCTTACTGAGTTTACTATATTACAGGAATTTGGAGTTTCTCAGAGCTTTCTGTATTTAGTTCAGGGTTGCTTCATGTCAGTATGATTAACTTATGCCCTTTTCTAACAAAGACTAAGTCTTTTTGCTTAGCAAATTGCCACACATATCTTTGGCTGTATTTTAAAAAAAAAGCTTAACTGAATTTATTTCTAAAGTATTGAATTCAATATTCTATAAGTAAATGAGTTGTGCTGTTCTACAGGGAGCATTAAAGAACATACAGCTTGGATAGAATTTTAATTGCAGATTCAGCCTAATATTTATTTTAAATGGTTTCTGCCTTAAGCATGAAATATTTTTCCATATAAATTTCTCATTTAGGAGGTCCTAGGAGTTCTTAAATGTCATTAGTTCTAAGCCTTTGTAATATTTAGGAAATAAAAGCTTTGTTGTCTTGTAGCATGGGAAGCACATAAAGCAATGCGTTTATACATTTTCAGCTGAAGATGTGAAGACCCACAACTCCTCCAGAGGAAGCAGTCCTTCAGGAGATGTTAGTGAGGACTTTCTTAAAGATAGGCAACAGAGCAGACTAGATGAACTTTTGACAAGTTTGAACGTGGATGAAAAGGTACTGAGAAATTATGCTTTCTCTCCTTAAATAGTTTAAGAAATTACAATCCACATAATTGGATAATTTTAATTACTAATGCTATTTTATCAACAAAATCTTAAATTTCCTGAAATAAAAAGAATATTAGCATTTCATAGATGACTGTGTATTGGCAATGTAATCTTTGCTTAACAGAGCTTGATTTTTTTTTAATTGTCACCAACAATTAAGCTTCAAATTGGAAGTGAAACAGGATACTGTTACATCAGTTGTTGCAGTAATGCTGTATTCCCAATGGTATGAAAATTAGTGTTCCAGTGTACACCTATGAGTACTGCTTTGCATGTATGATATTTTTACATAGCATACCTAATTTTAAATGTTGCTGTTAAATGTCTCTCAGTATCAGAAGGACGGGGCAGTGTTGGAAAGTTGGAGAGCTGCACAGCCATCATGCATTGAAGAAGAATCGTTCTGGGCTTCATTACTTGGACAAAAGGGCCTTTAACATACAGATTTCTAGCTGTTCAGAGGGAATAATTTTCATCCTCACTGACTTTATCTGACCTTTCTCTGTCTTCCCTCCTCTAGATAATAAGTCTAGGTCTTTTAATACTTGCTGAAGTTTTATACTATTTGCTTCTTTGATAATGAATTGGAATTTACATCTCTCTGCCACTCATACGTAGCTGCTGATAGCATTTACTGTTTTCCGCTACTTCAGGAGTGGATAGTGGTTTTAACTGGATAAGTTAAACTGTAAAATTCACAGGGTTAAAATTGGTAAGTAATTGAGAAGTTAATCAAACAGCAGAGAATCAGTTTCCCTTTCGAAATTGTTTAAAAGAAGAGAAACATTTCCTTCAGCAAATGGAATTGAGGCAGCTAACATTCAAGTCACAAAGTTAACAGTGCTATTTTGTTTGCTGATCTTTTGGAAAGACAAAAAGGGTCTGTCAAATTGTAAGGTTTGCTGAAGGTGGGGTACTTGTTGCAGTATTACCAGGTCAGTCCCATTTGGGTTGTTTCATAGTTTTGTGGCTTTATAAAATCAGTGCCATAGTGCTTGCTTTTCTGTGTTGTGTTGGACAGTAGAAAATAAGTACAAATAATCTCACTCAACCCACAAAATGCACACTAAGCCCTACGTAAACCTGTTCTGTATGTGGATAGAAAATAGCAGTGCACGCCTGCAGGGGGAGTGTGATGGCAGAACACTTATTGCAGGTACTCTACCATCCGGGGAGATTTTCAGAGTATGCTTTTTTGATAGTTTTTCCAATTAATAATCCTGTGAGAAGGGCAAAAATTACACATGGAGAAAATGCTAAAACTATTCAGGATCTGGTAAAATAAATAATCTGGAAATCCAGTGAGAGCATATGTATCTCTAGTTCTTTGGCTGTAATCAATTTGTGATAGAATATGAAGTCCTAAGTTACTTCATGAATAATGGACGAAACAAAGCCAGGATTCTCTGACTTCATTCTGTATTAGTCTTATCAGATTCTCTCCTCAAAATATGTTTCATGCTGTCTTTTTTCTCCCTATCATTGGGGATTTTTTAACTATCCACGATTGTGTAGAGCTGAGCAAAAGGCTTAAATTCCTCCTCAGTGCAGTTTTAAATTTCATTAAACTTGATGGAATAACTTTTGTGGTGTTCCAAACATCTGTCAGACACAGTTAAAATTGGACAGTGGGCATAAAAATTGCTGAGATTATCATGGGAGCAAAGAGAAGTGAAGACAGTCACATTGCCTTTTTTCCAATAAACAATCACTATTTTAAACAACACAGTGTATAAAGGCAGTATGTCCATTAACAAAGATGGTGTAAGAATAATCCTACACACCGAATAGCAGTTTCTACAGTTAAGACTGTCTTATCACACCTTGCAATGATCACTAACAGTTTTAAGTCTGTAGAGTAAAGCATAACAGGCTTATATGGTGCTTTGCTGTACCTGAAAATAAATTTTACATATCTTCACAGTTCAAGCTTGCAGATGGAGTGCCTGATGTTGAAGAAGAAAATAAGAGTGAAGCTGAAAAAAGGTACATATAGTGTGTCCTTCATGTAACCTGTAACTGGTATTCCCCAGTTACTATACAAATAACATGTGGTGTTGTTACCTGAACACCACCAGTATTTAATTCAGTTTTCCATGTTACTGTAACTATGTGATGATGAAAATAAATATGTGAAATAATATAATTTCACTCCACGAAGTACAGAACAAGTATGTGGAGTCATAGCCTGACAGGACAATAGGGTTTATTTTGACTTTTGACTGGTGACAAACTATATTGACTTCATGACAGTGTCTCACTTTTGCATCTCATTGTGAGTGTAGCATAAGATGCATTTCTTGTCACAATAGTACTTACCAGAACTTAACAAAACCAAAAAATAGTAATAAATAAGTCAAGAAGCTTTCCTTTTTCTTTTGTGCTTATGAAAGAATTGAAAGATCTCATTCAAATTCAGGTTGACAAATATTTGTACAGCAGGTGTTTAAAAACATGTCACATGCAGTTAAGGACATGCTTTATTGTTCTTCTAGCTTCAAGCTGTGTTTGCAGTGTTTATTGTACACATTGTTTCTTAGTCTGATTTACAGAATCACAGAATCACTGAGTAAGCTGAGTTGGAAGGGATCCATAAGGATCATCAAGTCCTACTCCTGGCCCACCAGAGCACTGTTCCCAAGAGTCTCACCATGTGAGAGTGTTGTCAAATGCTTCTTGAACTCTGTCAGGCTGGTGCTGTGACCACTTCTCTAGGGAGCCTGTTCAGTGCCTTTTTCACCTCAGGGTGAAAAGCTTTTTTGTAATATCCAACCTAAGCCTCCCCTGACACATCTTCAGGCTATTTCCTCAGGTCCTGTCACTAGAAAGAAGAGATCAGTGCCTGCCCCTCCTCCTCCCCTCATGAGGAAGTTGCAGACTGCAGTGAGGTCTCCCCTCAGTCTCATCTTCTCCAGGCTGAGCAGACCAAGTGACCTCAGGCATTCTTCACCAGGCTTCCCCTCAAGGCACTTCACCATTTTCATTGCCCTCCTCTGGACACTCTCTAATAGTTTAATGCCTTTCTTTGGGCACCAGTATTGGGTGCCTTTTGATACACCCAATACTGCACAAAATATTCAAGGTGAGGCCATGCCAGTGCAGAGCAGAGCAGGACAGTAGTGTTCCTTGGCCAGCTGGAGATGCTGTCCCTGATGCCCCCCAGGACACAGGGCCCTGGTTGGCCCTCCTGGCTGCCAGGGCACTGCTGACTCACATCCAACTTGCCATCAGTCAGGACCCCCAGGTCCCTTTTCACAGTGCTGCTCTCCAGCCTCTCATTCCCCAGCCTGTCTGTACTTCCAGGGTTGCCCCATCCCAGATGCAGAATCCTTCCCTTGCAGAAACTTTCCTTTGTTGAACTTCATATGGTGTTTGTCCAGGCCTGAATTACTGTCAGACTGAGAAGTTTTTATTCATCAGCAGTCCAGAAATGATGGAGAATTAGTTTTTGTAGGAAAGGTATACTTAAGATGGAATTCTTAAGTAATTAGAAGAGAAATAACATATTTTAGAGAGTTGTGGTTTAGGAGCAGTAATCACCAATAAGCTACTGCAAAAATTAACCCTGTCCTGGCTGGAACCAGGCCATAATAATTTTCAAAATAACCAAGAAACCTTAAGTGACATAGAAGAGAGTACTGCTTTTTTTCCAACAGCACTCACATTTCTGCAACAGACTTGAGTCTGTCAGAAGTCTGTTAGTGGAGAATACTGCATCTTTTTGTTAATCCACTAGAGAGCTCCAAGCTCCTCCTTCTGCTATAAAATACCCATTTAAATTTGCCTTGGTAGCATAAATAGTTCTTTATATTATAGAATAAGTAGATTGTGCTGAACAAAATATTTGTTCAATGCAGTACTTAGTGGAGTTAGAGGAGAGGCTTTCCTTTGGAGTTGAGCTATTTTCTCGAGTTTTACAGAAAAATGTTACCATTGTGAAGTTTTATCTAGAAGAAAACACAGTTGCTTTTCTTATTTAGCAAACTCTTCTTCTAGTGATGCTGTTACTAAAAAAATGCTTGTTGAGTTACGTAGTTTACAGTTCCTGGCAAAATTGTGTGTAGTTTCATGTCTAGATTAAAGAAATCTGGAGGGAAACTGCTATGAAAATCCTATTGTGTCAGAACTGAGGCTGGCATCATGAGGAAGTATAAGAAGGTTTTATGTGGTAATTTGAAATTTCTGAGTAACTAAAAATGCAGATTTTTGTTCCCTCTAGAAACCAACACAAATGCATTGATGAGAATAAAGATTCATCTTGAAAAAATTTGGTTTCTTAGGTGGAATTTCTTCTACTCTACACTAGCATTTTTATTTCAAATTGTATTGAAAACCTCCCAAAGTTTAGGAACTATTTGAATTATCTTGGCTATGAGAAGTATTAAATATCTTGAATCTCTTATAGGAGGTAGCAACTCTTTTTCTGTCTGCAGAAGAGCAAGCAGGTTGAAACCAGGATTGTACTGAACCAGGATTCTTCATTGAAAGGGGGAAGGGGAGCAAGATCTCATGAAAGTGGATGATTTTTTCCTGTGGCTTTGTTTACAAATATGAAAGAGATTACCAAGTATTTTGCTAGCAATATTTTTTGCTTATTTTTGAAATCACCACATTTTAGTTTAATTCTTTGGAATGTACATATTTGGGAATAAAAGCAGAATAGTCTTTAATTGGAGTTCCTTTTGAAATCACTTAAATCTTCTATCCAGTAGTCAGTTTTTATGAATGAAAACAGTTGACTCTTTAAGTGTAATTTGAAAAGCCTTGGGGTTTACTCCTTTGGCAGATATTACATAACAGACTAATGTAAAGTAGACACTTCTTCCTTCTTGTCAGCATTTGGCCGTGAGGGGGGAAGGAAGAATTGGTTCACAGATGCCTTTTCTACTTATTTATTAAATTTCATATGGTTATGCATTAGGGCAGAATAATCTCAGCTAAAATCATAATCAGATTGGACCAGGCAAATGAGAGTAATGAAAGTAAAATTTTTGGCATTGCTGGCTACTTAAATTTATGGCAAGTTTTGGAGTGTTGCATAAAGCATTGAAGAAATTCTCGTCTTTCATACACTTAATCCCTCTTTTTGGGCATGCAGTACATGAAAGAAACCCCTCTTTGATTTTGTGAAACAAACTAATTTTAACAAAATTTTGGTTTTTAATATTCAGCAGTGACTGTGAATACAAAGTGAACTGTGAATTGCTATCAGGATTGCCATTGAATGACCGAAAAGTAAATCTCTTCAGTGGAACTACAGAGATGAAATCCTGGACAAATGGTATTGTATGCTGTGGATTTGTTCATCAAATGGTATTGATGAGCCCTTCAGAATGGTTTTTTTTTTTTGGTACTTTATTTGCCAATGAAATCTTCAGGACTATCTTCAGTTCCTGAAGATGTTGGCTGGAATTGTACTTTGCATATATAAAAGCAAAACCAAGATCTCATCTTGGTAGGTTAGTGAGAGGTTTGGAGTTGGGTCTTTAGCAGAATTCTCTTCTAGAAATAATTCTGTCTGATATTTATGCCTCTCAGAAACTTTGATGGTACAGCAGCGTTCTTAGTAGTCTGACACATTGTGTTTGAGACATGTTATTAGCAAGTAACTTGTTTTCCTTTATTTGTGGTCAGAAAATGTGACAGCAGATTTGGTTGGTTGATTGTTCTTAAAACTTGCTAAAGTGATTTGCCCACCTTGCTGAAGGTCAGAACTTTGTGTTGTTTATGCCAATTCAAATGGTTTTGAGGCATTCACTAGACTGGATCAAATAATTATATGGATTTAATGAGTAGCACTTCATGTTGACCCAGTATATTTCACATGTGGGACAGATGTCTGTGCCACCAGAGAAATCATAATGG
Organism: Urocynchramus pylzowi; assembly: GCA_013397555.1. NCBI lineage: Eukaryota > Metazoa > Chordata > Aves > Passeriformes > Fringillidae > Urocynchramus > Urocynchramus pylzowi. The sequence goes on from VZRH01007406.1 coordinate 941,877, forward strand.
AAGTGCAGTCACTGCACATAACAAATCTGACATTTAGCCTTGCATAAATGCATGGTTTATTTGGCGTACAAGATGGAGAAAAACAGGAATCGATTACTTGTGGGTAGATACTGCCTTCTGGTTTTTTGCAGCAGGTGCTTTGGAAATAATTGTTTTTAGAATTATTGATTGATATGGATATTTATAAATATGAATTTATTGATTTAAGATCAGTGACAAGGGTTCTTGTTTAGTTTCAAATTATACTGTCAGTCTGCGGTTGTAGAACAATTTTATCATCATGTCACTTAACAGTATTTTCAAGTAGTGCAAGAAACACATGCTATAAAAAGCAATTTTGGATGTGTCTTCAGACTCCAGTTGTTTGAAACTGTTCATGTGTTTGGCCTTCAAAGTATATGCACCTTCTGAAGAGTTCTTCAAAGTCTTCCTTCTTAAAGTTATTTGAAAGTTGCCAAAGCAAGAGTTTCTGTGCTAGGACAGGGCAAAACAGCCTTTTATTCCCAGAACTGTGCAGGTAGGATGGCTGCTTCTCTTTAGGGCCTCCTTCCCTACAAGTCTGACCTACAGTCAGCAAGGGAGAGTACAAAGTCTTGAAAGGAGCTGGTCAAAAACTTCATGCTTGGGGATGGCAAGAATTTGGAGGAAAGATCTAATTCCCAGTGGCATTTTTCTATAGCTAGTGATTGGCTCTTAGTCTTTTTCTTGTCAGTAAATGTATCCCATCCTGAATTTATCAAGTGGCCCACCATCACTTCACAAGTTTTTGCAATGTGAAAATACATAACATTTAATACTCATTGTTCTGCATGATGCTCTGTCCTTCCTATCCTGTGATAGCCCTATCTGTTAGGAAGACATGGAGATTAAGAACCATGTACCTAGAGCCAGTCTCTAGTAGAACATTCATTATTGGATGCTCTTTAGTAACTACAGTTTGCCAGAAGGGGCTAAGCACCCTGTCTTTTGAACACTCATTTCTTTGAAGGGGCCAGATAGGAATCCTAGAATGCAGAGCATTCAGAAACTCTCATTTGTCTTTAGATATGGAGTTGAAAATTTGAACTTTTATCTTCCATTAACATTATTCGTTTTTCAAAGAAAGAAAACTGTCATTCAATAATAATTAAAGTTGTAAAACCAAGTTTCATGGTTAAGAAACCAGTAACTTACACTGGGCTTAAACTTTCTACTTCCATTGCTTAAAACATAACAGTATGAAAGGTTTTCTATCAGTTCGGAAAAAATAGCTTAAATTTAGGGCTAGTGATGTTGGAATGCAGAGATTACTGATAAAGTGTGTAGGTTTTGAAATTAAAACTTCTGGATATTTTTATTCCTTTTCTTATCTCTGTAAGTTAGAGCAGGAACCTTGGATAAAGTAGTGAAGTTTTTAATTTAAATGTGCTTACTCTTGAAGTTTGTGTAAAGTCTCACTTTTAGGATAATTAAAAAACTGTAATTTAAATTACTGGCTTTAGACTGCATTAATCAAATTTTCATTAATCATTGCTGTGACTTGAAGGAACTATAAATATAAAGGAAAATAAGATAAATGAGAGTGGTTTCAGTACAGTTCGTTTTTATTATGTGATTTGTGCCCTCATCCTAATTTTTAGGTTACAAATCTTCAGGAAGAAGTACTTCACTGCCATTGAAGAATTGTGGAGATTTTGAGCCATGGAAGATGGAGAAAAATGTAAGCGTGAGTTGTTAAATCTTTGATTTCTGATCCTTTGGCACTAAATTTCTTATGGCTATTCAGACAGTTCCCCATGTATCAAGTCAGAAATGGTGAATCTGTATATGTTTATGTTTTTATACCTTTAAAGATGTTATCACTGAGTAGGTATAATTTCCAAGAACAAAATCAGTGATGAAGGGACTGCTATTCACAGTGAAGTTTTCCTGATTTCTGTTTTCAGCTTAAACAAAATCAGATAATGATTTTTGCTTTATTGGTGTTTGTAGAACTGAAAAGCAGACAAGGTTTCACTAGTTTAAGACAGCCTGCTTTATCCATGATGCTGGGCACTGAAAAAGGGTTAAGGAAATTGATACCTCAGAATTCTCAGATGATGACTCAGAGCTGTGCAGAAACTTGTCACCTTTCTCCTTCCTCTCTACTCATTGTCCATCTCATTTAGCAGTTCTTGCATTATCCCTTTTTGTGGTCTTCAAGACAGGCTTTTGTTGTATTAGACACTAACGTGACATGACAAGGGATTGATCTTTGTGTCTTTTGAAATTCTGCAAGTACAGTATAGAGATGAGGGTTGTTTCAAAGGCTTAATTATAGATCATATTTTCTGCTTTTGTTTATCGTTTGTAGATACTTTGAAATTTTAAAAAAACAAAGACCATGTTTGCTTTCAAGAAATATTATTTGGCTTTTTCTGCTTGTTGTAATTTTATTTTATTCCAGGCTTCTCATTCAGTCCAGCAGATCCTTGATGCACTTAACTTGCCTCGTAAATACTGCAGATATTATTTCATGACTTCACGTGGATGTGAAAGAACAAAATGTTGGTTCTGTCATGTTCCAGGACAAGGGGATGAAAAGGTAAAAAAATTTATTGAAGTAAGGAAAAGATTCTAAATGTGAACACTTTTTAAAACCAAAACATCATCTCCTTTGTTCATTTATATATGGGAAGTAAGTAATCAATCAAAAAATTGTATGAAAAAATTGTTCAGAAATTCTTCCTCTCAAGGTCTTCTAAAGTTTTCTTTAAACATGCTATAATTTTGAACTAGTAGATGCTTTAACACACATCAGCAATTAGGCTGTACAAATACAGAGTAGTAGAATGGGCAGATTCTGAGACATTTCTATCCTGAGCATCAGAAACTTCAAGCAAACCTTTGCAAAGACTTTGTATGTACTGTTAAAGCCAAAAGCCATCTGTGGTGTATTACCTTCTGCATATTTTGTGCAACAATGGGCGTGTTTGTTTTAAGATGCTGTAATCTCCTTAAATAGAGCAACAGTTCTCATAATATTTACAAGTAAGAATAGTTTTCCAATGATGGGCAAAGTAAATGTGTTTTCAGATCATTTAACAGAGACATTTTGATTTTAATGCTTCTAAGAAATGTGCTAGGCAAGCTAATTGTACTGACAAGTAATAAGATTTTGAAATTGGCTGTATGAAAGTTTTGTAAGTTAACTGGAAGCAAATAAAAACATCAAAGCAGGTAACCAATAACAAATGCCTAACTTGTCCTCATCAGGTCTTACAAGATTTATTTCTTACCTACCATCTTACTGTTATGAGTACAATTTTATCATTGATGTCAGTAAGTAAAAAATTTCAGAATCAAAATGTAAAAAAATAACTTGCCATTAACCTGTTAGGCATAATTGCTAAAAAAAAATTTAACACCTAAAGGAGCTTGTCCATCTTCCTGATAATCTTAAATATACTGCATCTGAATCTTAAAAATATATCAATGTAATTTGGTTTTATTTTTCTTAATAAAACATTTCTTAATGTTTTCTCTTTTCCTTTATATATATTTTTTTTTAAAAGCTGCTTTATATTTTTGTTAATGCTTTCTAACCCCTTTGAAAATTTATATGACATCTTAAAAATCCTAAGATAATTTGAGAGTAGTTTTGTATGGAACATTTTTCCTTTTTTCTCAAGTGTGATACATCTTTGGCAGGCTGTAGTGAATATTTGTAATTTTCAGCTAGTTTATCTGAATTTTTGTGGCTTGTAGTGCTTCATTATATTGCAAATACATTAAATAATTGTTTGCCTAAAACTGCTAAAAATCCATTCCATTTGATTTTACTTGTGGTGCAGCATTCCAGCAGACTTTAACTCTTCTACCCAGCAAACCTAGCCACACTTTCTTGATAGTCTAAAAGTATACTTGAGTTTTGTTTGTTTGTGTATGCATTTATGTTTTTAGACCTGTCCATTTAAAATGATAATAGGCCAAGCACCTCATGGTGGCACCAAAGTACATAAAAGAAAAACAGGTAAAGAAGCTATAACGGCTCCTAATCTTGTGCAGGAGGAATAAATCTCTTCAGGAGAATTGTTATGCAGACTGATAGTCCACTTGCTTAGAGCTCAGTGTTCTCGGTGATAATAGCCCCAGAGTGTTTGAAGAGAAATACCTTTCCCCATAATGTTATTTTTCTTTTTCATTAAGTAACTGGTTGATGCTTTAAGGCATAACTTCCTAGTATTTAACACTTTACAGTTGTAGTTGATCACACAACGCAGCAGTGCTTGAATTCATAAAAACATCTTATGTTTTGAAAATCAGCATACTCTTGAGCTTCAGCAAGTTGTACAAGTTACCAATTTTTTGGGTTTTTTTAAAAGATGCCCTTCATTTTCAGACAGTGAAATCTGTTCTGTATTAGATAAAGTAAACAAAAGACTGTTTCAAATACTTGCCCCAGAGTATTTAAAGGAAGGGTGGGTCTTACCGATATGTATCAGTGATGAAGAAGGTAAAGGAGGTGGTGCTGGACTCTTCTCCGTGGTCCTCAGTGAAAGGGCGAGACACAGTGAGCTTAATACAGTAAATTGTTTTGCTCAAATGACACTTCAGAGTGTGGCACAGGCAATCATTTCATGGTTAAGTAAGTGGTTTCAAAACATGTTGTTATGCAAGCTGTATTTCTCTTTGTGATTTTAGCTTTGTGAACCTTACTCATTAATTTTTTTTTTTTTTACTCCTATCCATTGAAGAAGATTTTACTTTCTGTGACTTCATACTCTCCTTTTCCTTGATCCTATAAACCTCCTAACTGGAAACAAAAAGGTTTTAAAATAGGACGATTTCTTCCTTCATTAGTGTTGTCTTACAACTTCAGGGCCTTGAATTTATGCTTCTGTTGTGATGGATTTTGGTTTTGGTTTTTTAATGTGACTTCTTAAAGAAATGTGATTCTACACTGTCCTTTTATTACTGTCTCTAACCACCACTAAATGACCTTTGAACCTTTTGGTCAGTTTCAGCCACGTTGAATAGGAATAGTGCATCTCAAAGCTTCCACAGCATACAGAAACTTCCTGTGAGAAGGATCCTGGTTTTGATCTCACTGAGATAAAGGCTGCAGTATGGAGGTTTCTCCCTTATTAAACAACAGAGTAGGCATTGACTGGGAGATGCTGAAGTATTTAGTGAATTCCTGTGCTTGTTCTTCTGAATAAGCACCTCTGTGTTGTTGTAGTAGGACCATGTTCTTAATGGAAAGTTGGTTGGTTGTATAAAATACAGAGGCCTTTATTATGGTTTTATTAAATTGTCGTGTTAAATGAGTCATGGAATCAACTGATAGATGACAGAATAGTGAGATTTATTCTGCCTTTTGAAAATAGGAATAATCTCTTTCATGTACCTTCATTCAAAATCTATTCCAACTAACTCAAAATTTAAAGATTCTCACATTTTTACATAGTCTGTGGGTGCAGTTACACCTTTCAAAATTGGAACAACTAAATCATCTGAAGCCTTCTAGAAGGTGTAAATGAATAACACATTTAGTTTCTTTTATTAATGTAATACAGCATGTCCCATGATTGAATACTACTACAAGTGGTTGTCCAAGCAATTTCACTAATACTTGGAACAGTCAGAGCTCCAGATGTAATCTCGGCTTTTTTTGAGAGTCATTCCAAAGAAGGAGAAAAATGGATTCCAAAAGAAAGCAAACTAATTTCCATACTGTAAGCATATGCTAACGTTTATTCTGGAAATGCCCTCAGGCACCTGGGAGTGTAGATTTGGATTAAGTGAGTTAACCTGTTCCCAAGTGACACTTCACGTATATTAATGATCAAAAATTTGACATGACTTTCTGAAAGGTTTATTTTGGAATACAGCTCAACATTGCAATACTGCTTCCAAATAAAAACAATAAGCTTTATTTATAGTTAGATGTATAACTTCTGTATTCTTTGGCTTGATACTCTAAACAGGTTAATGGCTTTAAAATAAGATGTCTTGGCCATAAACTAGTATCTTCTGCTTTGATGATAATTAATTTGCTGCACAACGAACTGCATCAGTGAATCCTGTGTCATTTTGAAGTTGCAAGTAAAAATAAGCCTGATTCAGTTTAGTATTACCATGACTACTAATTTAGGGCATTTTCTGTCTCTTGATGTTTAACTATTTCACAAACTAGTATTAAATATGGCCAATTTACATTGTTGTGCAGAAAGACTGTAAATGTTCCAGAAGTGACTGAAAAGGGGTAGGGGTTTTCCCTAGCTTGGAATTCTAAGATACAATGTTAGTAGTCTTTATTTCTTCATCTGCAGAGATGGAGCAAAATGTGTAAGTATCACAAAGCTGACGGCTTAAGATGTTAAGACAAGAATGTTGCAATGCTAAATAACATTAAAATATCTAGGTGTGGATTTATTTTTTTTAGTCAGTTCAGTCTGTGGTGGTGAAATGGCTCATTAAATCAAGTTAGTTCTGAGTTTTTTGTTCCGTTTCTTTATGAATGATTCTTTGTGACAGTCAGTGTTACCAGCTTCATTTCTGTATGATTTTTTGATTTCTTAGTTGGTACATTCATAGAATTTTTACTTACCACATTTCACTTTCACATTTTTGCTTCCCTTTCTTTGTTTACAGTCTTCCACATTTATACTAATTCCAAAGTAACTGCATTTTCAAATTCTCTTTTTTTCTTTTTTTTTTTCTTTGTTTTTTGTTTGTTTGCATACACAAAGTATGTATGTACTCACACATGAGTATATACATACACATGCAAACATTTGTGGACCCAGCAGCCTCTTTCCTGAACATTGCATCTGCATTATTTTTCTGTTTGATTTGCTGGCCTTTTGACAGAGCCTTTGCCTACAGACCCCATTACCTGCTTATATCATTTATCAGTATGTATGGCTTACGTGGAAGCAATGTAAAGCTCATTATATAATAGAACTCATTCTTGTGAGTGGTTCTTTTGTTCAGCATAAACTGAAGTTACATTTTACTATTTATTTTTTCTTATTTTACAGATTTGCATGGCAATTCTTAGGACATATATTAGTATCAAAGAATCAGGCCTCCTAAAACGTGCAGGTATGGTATAGTAGTAGCTGTTGATGTATCTTTATTACTTAGCTTATTTAAAGCAAATTAAATAGGCTGTCGAAAGAGAAATGGTTGCCACTTCAGCAGGGAATAAAAAGTTCTTCAAATGAAAGAATACATTCAATCCCTGCGTTTTAATGGTTCCGTTTCCCAGTAAGGCTAGAAATTTAGATAAGCACTTAGCTCAGGAGGTTCTTAGAAATCTTACTTCCACATAAAATGAACATACCTGACTGTAACTAGACTTGGGAGTGGACATATGTAAGTAGGGCAGGAAGGAGGTTTAACAGAACCCAAATTTTATTAAGGTGCTTTTGAACACCCTGGCCAAACATCAAAAACCCAAGAACTTGAGAATGGAAGCTCTTGAAATTAAGTGTTGCTACTGCACCCATCCCCAACAGCTTTGGTTTAGTCCTTACACCATATATGCAAACGATTATGATTAACACATTTTCCAGACTGCAGTTCATTCAGAGCCATCTGAGCTTTTGAGTTCAGTCAGAAAGGGCTTTTGTTTTGTTTTTACTCTGGACAGTGATTCCTTTTATACCAGTCCTGAGCAGTCTTTAAGTTTTTGAAAGCTTCTTAAGAGTGTAGCAGAATGAGAATGGGGAGTTCAGTTGCACCATGTGCTGCAGTGTTCCCGTGCTGAACAGATGAGTGTTTTAGTGTGGGTAACACTGGATACCAGCAGGCCACAGTACGTGTTTGTCAAGGAAGGGTGGCACTGGAACAGGTTGTAAGACCATCCACTGTAACACATCACTTCCTAGGGCTTCTTGTCTGGAAAGACCTTACTACCTTGATTTGGTGCATGTAGCAAATCTAACCTGGGTTTGTGCATTCTTCTTGTGCTGCACCAAATCAGATAAACTTCCTGGGAACCTACAGGGCTTACAGTGCTCAGCTCAATGATACAACATATTTCAGAATAGTCAGTCTGGTTCTGGTAAGGTTAACACACTATTCAAACTGGATCCTTTCACCCATATTTCTCCTATCCCTGTTCCATAATATCTTGGACAATTAAGCATTGTTACACTGTGTCTAAAATGTAAGGAAATAATGTGTTTAAATCGTTAGCATCAGTTAACCCCAAAGTGAAATTCAATTCAATTGCTTTTTCAGTCCAGATATTTGTGCAGTATTACCAAGAAGTTACTCCGGGTGTGGATTTTGCTTCTGAAGTGCTGAATGATCTTCTTGTTTCATTGCTCAACAACTGCTTGTTGCAGGAAGTATTTCAGATATTGAATGTAATTGTTCAAATCAAGACACTGGTATGTGACTTTGTAATATTTTTTAAATCTTAGTTTCATAATTTTATTTTTTTTGAGTACTATGCCATTTATAGAAATAGGTTTGGTTTTACTCTGCTACTTAAATCTTGAGTGAGGGTAGTAATTCAGAATACCCTATTACAAAATCTCTTAAGCTTTCTAATTGAACGGAGTTTCAAAACTGATTGTGCTTTCTTTGTCTATATTAGCCAGCTGTAGGTGTTCTTCTGAAAGTTTTTGAGCATGTGGCTTCTTTGAATATAAGAAATGCTGTGCCTACATTAATCAGTACCTTCTCTAAGGTATGAGTTTCGTTTGTACTACTGCTGCTTGTTGGAATTTCTGAAATATGTTGCCTGTTTGAAAACTCAAACATATCAATTAAAAACTATTACTGAAATAATATTGAAAGTCTTATTGTGAGTAGCTGAATTTATGGTATCAATTTTCATTTATTCCATCCTTTTTGACTGAGGTTCCCTGTGATGTGCTTTTCCCAATGTTTTTTGCCACTTACCTCTGAAGATGCGTTAAGTCATTACAGCTTTTAATATGCTTACTTTTCTTACCTTGTTTGATATTACAGCTCATTGATGCTGGTATGTTCCTTGAGTTAGAACATTTTGACTGCATTATTAAGTTACTTCGCCAATTGCAAGTTTCCAGTTGGGAAATGAGTACTGTTTTGAACATAAAATCCAGGTATGTCTTTAAGGAGCTATTCTCTAATTATAGCTGCCTAGCTCCTTCTTCAGCATCTATTTTTATACATTTATGTGGAATCTTTAAAAGATGTGTTGGATGAAAATACTATCATATCATGCCTAATTGTATTTTAAAGTGCTGTCAATTTACTGTGTTTTAAAGATCAAGCATTGTTAAATCAAAATTTAGATTCTGACCACAATTATTAGTTTTTTCCGTATCAATCATCATTGTACAATTTGCTGCCAGCTGTGATAGAAGTTTATATAGCTAGCCAAATTAGAAACATTGTGGTTTAATGTATAATTTAAAATGTTAATATATCATTTACCCACTTAAGCAAATGGTACTTCTGCAATAAACAACCCTTCTAGGATTAGTTATAATCTGAAGTAGTTTTCTAGTTTCCTTTACAGTGTGACATAAGCATTTGTGCCAGCACTACTAGGGAGGAGGGTCATTTTTTGAGTACTGCTGGGATATGCTGGACAAAATGTCAAATCTCTTCAAAAACTGCTAATACTTCCCCATCTCTTGAACAAGATTGTGATCCTTTTTCATTTTTGTACCGTCTGTATCAAATACACACAAAAGTTGAGAAACTAAATTTGTGATTCATAAATACTCCTTTGATTCTTAGGGGAAACCAAATACGCAGCATCTGTGAAAATAGCTCTGCTCAATTATTTGTTTAATACATGCAGTAACTTCCCTTGGCAAGATTTTAAATGAGCGTTTTCAGTGTGCAGTTTGTGTAATGTGAAGCAAATAGGATCAAAAATCACATTAATTTAATGTTCATATGTGATAATTTGTTGTTCAATAGGATGTGTTAAAATTCAAGTATTCTTTTTTTTTCATACGGAAGATTTACGGAAAGATATTTTGAAAAGACATGGATTTTTGACTTCAACTTGGCAGTGGCTGAAATTCAGGTACAGTATGTGCATTCTTCATGACTTCTTTTAAACCTATGTGAAATAGCAATTTCTATACATTTTTTAATTAGTGGGCTTTATTACCAAGTATAGTGAGCTTATGCAAAGCCATGTTTGGGAAGGCTTAACATGCCTTTCCAGGAGGAAACTGTCTTTGTATTTTATGTAATGTCAGTATTTTGATTTACATACTTGTAGCTTTTTATCTTCGTGCATCGAATTCAAAGATTTTTTAACTTTAAGCAATTATTTCCTCTGCTTTACATTTGTTGTGCTTGTAACTGGTAGTGGTACATCATTCCTCACCAAAAATTTATTTAATACTTATTTAGCAGATATTATTTAATAATTATTTAGCAGATAGAATTCATATGTGGTATAAAACTACACAATTGTAAAAGCAATTGACAGCACTGAGCAGTATTTTAAAGAATAAGAAAATAGTGTAAAACATTCTTTATTTGTGTCTTTCATATTCAAGGTCAGACTACTCATTATGCACAATTATAATATAATTTGCATATTATCACACATCCAGTGTAAATCCAGAGATTAAAATATAAAAAGGGAAAAAACAGTACTGACTTTTTTACTCCTTAACACCAAAGTCATCAAGTGATCTGGCAAGCAAAAGACGAATTCATATAGAAAATAAACCATAAATTCAGTGTGCATCATGGGAAAAAAATACTGAATAAATGCCAGTTCCTAAATAGGATGAATAAGTTATGAGCTTTCTCAATTGAGGTCATGACATGAAAAAAGGAATTTAATTTCTTGAGGGATAGAAGTAATTAGCAGTCCATGCAAGTTTGGCAACATGCAACTGCCATCTGACCATGAAGGTTCTTGGCAGTAGCATTTCATCTGCATTTTTTTTCTCCTTTAAGTCTATCCCAGGTACATATCTCAAATTTCACTATATTTTGTTTGGTTTTCTGGAAGCAGGTTTGCTTATATTTATCCATTGCCTCCTTTACAGCATTGCAAGGAAAAAAGGGATTGGACCAAGCTGGGAGCTTTGTATCTTAATGCAAGAACTGGATGTGAACATTTTGAGGATCTTCAGAAATTGTTTTTATCTATTGCTGAAATTCTAACCAAAGATTCTGAGACAGACAGACCAGGAGTCCCTTTTTGTGCTTTTGCTGATATAGGTAAAATTAAAATGCAAGAAGTGCTTTTAGTAGAAGTTTTAAAAGAGATAAAAAATCAATTTATGTAGTTTTCTGATTATTAGTTAATTTTATGTTACAATATTCTGAATCTTTTGAGGTGTAGATACAGTCAGCTGTAATGTTCAGTACCAGCTATTATCCAGTAGAAACTTAAGGAAGATTCTGAAGGAGGAACAGTAGAGTTTTGTAAATCAAAAAGAGAACCCAGAATTCACGATCTTTCAATAAAAATGGCCTATGCTCAGGACAACAGCAAATGTATTTAAGTATTTTCATGTAAAGTGTCGCATGAAAATGTTACATTATGTTAATAGCATAAATAAGCTTTAGTGCTGTAAGTATATTTATACTTTTGTGTTTTAAAACACATTGAACAGGTTACCTCATGTATATAATTTGTACTTTTTTTTAAGTAAGTTGTAGTTTTAGAATTATTTTATTCTCTCAAGAATCAATGGTTTCTGCAAGGGCTGGGTGCTCAAGAACCCAATGTTTTAATAGTTCTGGCAGGTTTTCTTGCCTCTTTTCTCCCTCTGCCCCTTCATTTGCATATCTATATCATTCTTCTTAATGAGTTTGCAGATTACTGAGGCTTGGTGTAGTGTCAGTAGAATATTAAATCGTTTTGCAAAGGATTACTTAGATATTTTTCAACCTGTATTATCTACTAAAACATAATGAATATTTATTCCAGATATGTGACATATCCTTTCTGACCAGACTTTCAGATCATAAAAAAGCTTCCAGTTGTGACACAGGGAGAAGATTTTGTTGGAGCTTGGAACTTAGTCTCTCTCTTCTAGAGTGGTGGTCTCCCAGCTGATAGGCACCTCCATCAGTAAAAAATTTTTGAGCAGTGACCCACAATTTATTTATTTATATATTATATACATGTGCTACTGCACCAAAATATTAAATTCTCTATAAACCATACACAAAAGCAGGAATTACAAATACAAGACAAATATTAAACTAATGCTGTATTTTAAAGTATTTTATTTATTTTTATTTTCTAATAGCACAAAAAAATATTTCCTTCCCACTGCTGAATGGATTGTTGTACTCACACCCTACTTTAAGACCACTGCTCAAAAATTCTGACAGTGCTTCCAAAGAGGTTGTAATTACTCAGTTCTGCAATTACCAGAATTTCTTTGTGGTGCCAGGAAATGTAAAGCTTACTTTACAAATAAGGATGTTACTAAGTTAATGCCATTACATGTCCAAGCATTTCATGGATGACTTAGACTACTATGAAATACTGTCTAAATAAACTATAGTTATTTACCCTACTTCTGATGTTAAGACTTAGGGAGTTGCTACTTTCAATGGCAAATATTTCAGGAGATGTATTTAGTAGTTTCACAATTACTGTGTTTTTGAAATGTGTAATTTCTTTAAAACTGCATTTGCATGTTAAATAAATAAATAAATAAGCCTTATTCTTTTTCTTTCCAGTAATGAAAAATTCACACCATAATAAAGCAGACAGACTTTTCATTGGAAGGACTGGGATAAGCGTAATGTATTCGTATCACAAAGCACTGCAGTGGATAAAGGTATGCAGTGCTGCAGGAACCTGACTGGAAGAAAAAGAGAAAAAGAATTAGTAATTTCTCTTCTGGATATTAAACTCTAGTTTCTCTAGTGGAATGACTGGGTGTGCCACCTGCCTCCTTGCCATCTTAGTACTTCCTAACTGTCCAGCTGGACCAACGCATCTTACTGTGCCTTTCTCAACAGTAGTCTTCTATGGAGGCTATCGTAACATGGTCTTACAACCTAGAAACTGATTGCTTATGTTCATTTTGTGATTTTTCTGAGCTGAGGTTGAATCTGAACTAAGAGACAGGTCTTCCTGAGATTCTGGGGTGGGGTGCTGATGGGATTATTTCCCAGAAACATGACTTTCTTCCGCATGGCAATCATGTTGCATTCTGAGACCTCCCAACTGAAGTGGTATTTAGAGAAGTTTGGACAGTTTCCTGCACTGGTGCTTCTGCATCTGACTTCAAATAGAATGGATAAGGCCAGGAAGACAGAAAAGCAGTATAGCACATCTGCACTTGGTGAACTGCCTGTTCCCCAGAACTGCTGAAGTGCTTTTCTTCCACTGAATCTAAGTTCCGTGAATCTTGCAAAACTCAGACATCATCATTGTTAAGAAATATCTTTACAATCATATCTTTGCTGTCAAATATTACACAGGGCCAGGGCTAAGAGACCAGACTTTTGACTGGATGTTTTGCATTCCTTAGGCCTCAGGTAGTATTGGTCATAATTTCACTGCAGCAAGATCCATTTCAATGTTAAATTTGTCTTTTTCTTCCTGGAAGGAACCAGTGCATACCAAACTCAGTCTCTTACAGAAAACAATATGAAAAGTGATAGCATAAGAAGTAATATAAATCCCCAGTGATTTTAGATTGTGTTTTTTATCAGTGATCCCATTCTGAACTTGGGCCTGATCCTTTCAGCTAACAATTATGCTGTACTGGGATATTCCTCATCCCATACAAGATGATTTCTAGCATGCACTTTTATGAACAGAAGCAAATGCTCTCATCCCATTTTGTCTCTTGAAGTTTTGGGTTGGCTTTACTTTGCGAATTACCATCAGGGAACCCTTTCTGGTTCACATCAAGGAACAATAAATGGTCTTTTGTCTCTAGGGGATGACCTTCAGGAATTCTGTTATGTAAAAAGCCTGTGCACTGCTCAGTCTGTTTGCAGGGTCAAGCCAGGTCTCAGGAGATATTTGGTAGAGGTGCTTAGTCTAGAGACAAGGATACCTGTACTGATGACCCATAATTTTGCAGCATCGGCTTCATGAGTTGAATGGTCTCCAGCAGGTCCCTTTCAAGCTGCAGCACAGTGTGGTACTGTTTAAGAGTCAAGGGAAGGAGAGAGAGTCTTTGCATTAGCACTTGAGTAATACTGCAGTAGAACTCTAGGCATTTTTGTTCCACAAAACTTAGCAGTTAGAAGAGTTAAGATACTTCTGACCACAGAAGAGAGAATCTAAAATTTTTGGCATTGAGGAGTGGTAGTGCTCACATGCCCGCTGAAGAGTTTAGTTTGGCTTTGGTTTTGGCTGTCTTCTTCAGCATGTAACGTTTGTGTGCCTTCAGACATTTTAGCTGTTTTCCAGTCCATCTTAAGGGAGAGCCTTAGCTTGGATTGCACAGCCCCTGATATTTCAAGGAGATTTCATCCTCATGTCCTAATTTCAGAGGTGCAAGGTGTGAAAAGCACATGTAGTGCTATTCTTGTACAGCATGAGTTACTAAAAGTAGATACTTCTTACAATACTATGATTTCTTTCATGTCTAGAGCAAAACATCTTTATTTCTTTGAGAGTGTTGTGTTAGGTATCAAACCTACTTCTCAAGAGATTACTGAGCAAGATTCTCTAACAGCTTTGTAGACAACCTGTGTTGACCATATTAGAGTGTGAATGAGGCTCTTCTCTGAATTACTTTTATCAGAACTGGCAGATCCCAAATTTATCTCTGCTTCAGGAAGCTGTCATTCTTACCTCTCTCTACCTGCTTCACTCCACTATACGTATCAGATAAATACCTAATTCTGGGGTGATGGGCTAGTATCTACTTGGTCCATGTCTTTTTTGCCCAAAAGGTAGTCCAGAAAGTAAGGTAGTAATGAGTTTGCTCTTCCTGCTCTGCCCAAATTAATTTTGGCTTTAGGACATGCCCTATGCTATTTTATTAATACGTTGGACTGCCTGAAACTCTAAATGTGCTTTTCATATCATTTTTCCTTCAAGAACATCAAACCCCTTTATTGCAGAGCTTTGGTGGCTCTTGGGGGTAAAATATGTATGCTGCTTGGTCCTGAAGAGAATTTTCTTTGTAAGAGATAAGGAAAGTTCATAAAACAGATGCACTTCAAAAAAACATGCAACAAACAGCCAAAAAGTTGTTAATATGAAGTTTCTGTAGAAAACCAGTCTAAATAGCAGTCTGGAATCTGATGATAAAGTTGTTGGTTGTCACAATGTTGGCCAGGTATGCCCGACTTCTTCCAGTTTATTGTCCTGCTGCTTACAATCATCATTGTTTTCTTTGACTTATACTGGAGTAATTATTTCAGTTTAACAATTACGTCTCTGCTGCAAAATGAAAAGTCTCTGTATGATCTTTTCGAATTTTGTAGATTGTGTAGTACTGAATGAAATCAAAAATGTTAATAAACCAAAGTAAGCACATACAAATTAATTACAAAGTAATTAAAAATACTGTATTGAACATTATATGGTAGAAATAATGTTATGGATAATAGTGTGTTGGGAACTCTTTGACAGTAGGTTGGTATAGTTTTTTTGTCTACATAGTAAAAAAAACCCTAAACTCTTCATTTGAAATTTTACTATACTTCACACCTGACTCTGTTTGGGACAGATAACTGCATCAATACCTATAAATCTGTGTCACCAAATTAAATCTTTCTATTTTATGTAAATATACTCTGTGTTCACTGATACCATTGCTTTCTCTGACCTTCCCTCTTTTCCCTCTCCCTCTTACACTAGGGAAGGAAGGTTTTGGATAAACTTCATGAGCTACAGATACATTTTACACTCTTGAAAGGACTTGTAGGTGCAGGGAGGTCAGCATCCAGATGTCAGATTGTTAATAAAGCTGCAGAAATCTTTCTTTATTCTGGAAATTTGGATGGAGCAACAAGGGTATTGAGAGGTAAGGCTGTCTTAAAATTTTGACTTAAACTTTAACAGTTCACTTCTATGACAGATTTCAGATAAAAGTTACAAGCTGGTCTGTGTTAGTAAATACAGTCAATAATACTGAGGCAACAAAGGAAAGGTGATCATCTTACTGGTTAATATTCTTCTTTATATGTATAAGAAATATTACAACTATTTTTTTCAGATGTTTTCACAGTATTCTACTATCAACACCATTCTACCTAAAAATCTGCCATAATGAAGGAGGAGTGCAGCTTGGAAAATGATGCTGTCCCATGCTGGGAATGTAGTTTTCCTTTGAACCAGGGGACTGAATTTTAATTCAGTGTCAAATTTCTGGCTTGGGTCGATGCAGTGTTCCTTTGTGCCTCACAGCATCCTCATTTGATACAATGGCTTTAGAACAGTACCATATTTCTGCAATTATTACATATGGCTTTTTGGAACTCTGATCTGCTGAAAAGAGAAGAAATTCAGAAGTAAAAAGAATAGAATGTATGCTGTAAAGTGATATTGAGGATGTAAATTTCCTGTTCAGTTTTATAGCTGAACATCGATACATACATATCTATATATGCCACTGACAGTCTATTTTACTGCAGTAATATTTCACAAAAGGGGTGATTTACAATATAATGGTTCAGAGAATCAGTCTAAGGAGTATTGGTGATGAGGAACAAATTATTAATAAGTAGAGCTGCACTTCCTGTGCAATTCTGAAGTTTGTGTCGTGGTACAGTTTATAGTACATTCTTAATGGCCCAAAGTCTCAACATCCAGAAGTTCCAGTTCCTAGAAATAACACTGCACTGTTGTTTGCCACAGAGTCAGAGTGGATCACAGATGCACCGTTGTGGCCCTGTGATAAAATGGACATCCTCAATCGACATAATCTGTTATGTGCAATAGTGCACAAATACTTGAGGAAGAGTTTGTACAGGCAGGCATTTGAAGTTCTGCAGAACTTACCGGGTTTGCAGAAACATTCTGGTAAGTACAGAAAAAGATACTGTGTAAAGAGCTAGAAATTTAACAGTTTATTCTGTGCTGTTCTTGTAGTCTTTTATAGCTAAAATTTGTTGAAGAAGTAAGATGGGTTTATACAAGCCTGTTTCTGTTTTCCAAAGAGTATAGTGTCAGTTAAATATGTCATGTGCTCTGCAGCTCTTGCTGCATTTGTGCACACATGCACACATCATGTGTGCACACACATTTGAATGTGCACACACACCTGTCCTCTTTTGCTCAGTTACTACACAGGGCAACAGGAAAGACCCATTAAATTTTTAAGGAACTATACAGTATATACAGTGAGATAAAATATTAATATTTTAATTTTATTTTATCTTAATTTCAGATTAATGAGGTGGGGATTTTTTTCTCTAACTGAGCTAACTAACCTAAGCATCTCTTACATACCATGTTAAGAACTGAGTGCTCTTTCAGGCTCAGTTTATCTGACAAATTTTGGATGAGTACTTCAAAATGAGATATATCGTTACTTAGGCTCCCCTGAGGAAACCTCAGCTGATTCCTGTGTGTAGGTCTCAGTCTGCTGCCACTTTTAGGTATGTTAGGAGAGATTGGTTGGAAGACCATCCACTTCAGAGAATACTGAAAGATCTAGTTCTCCAAGTTATGAGGTAAATAAAACAAGGCTGCTCAGTCCTGCCAAAAAGGTGACAGTTCAGAGTAAGAGTAGAAGCAGAAAACCAAGGGGATTTTTATTGGTGGAAATCTTAAATCTGAGAGACCAGACGAAGATTGTATTTATAGGCTTGAGCAAGTGAATGTATTTTTATGTGATTCTATTGGTTTTGGCAGCAAATTGTTACTTGAACCTTAACACTTGTCCTTCACAATGTGATTGAACAGTAGTTCACTGTCTGAAAAGACTTCTGATGAATAAAGCATTCATGTTATCCCAGCCTTGTTCCATCTTGCTGATAGGGGCAAGAGTTCTGATTTGGGTACTGATTGAGAAATGATCCTTCAACTAGATTTGCATTTTAATTAATTCAGTAGTTAATATTTTTAATTTCATTTCAGATATTATAGATGCTTCTCAATACAGCTGCCTTTTTAACAAGCTGATAAATGCCTGTTTTGAGAACAAGAACCTTGGGGTCTCATCTTCTGCAGTAGACTTCATGCTTTCCAAAAACATTACTATTGATTTTGTTTTACTTAGAGGATTAATCACAGCTTTGGGAAGAAGTTCTTTATGGTCCAAAGCTAGGACCTATTACAAAAGTAAGTTGCTTCTTAAACAATATCCTCCCCTTACATTCTTTCGATAATGTGCTCATAACATTTCAGTATGAGTAAAGAGAAAAACAGTACTTTCTGTGTCACTCTCAGGAATTTATTTGTAACCAAAAATACTTATTAAGAAATGGTGAGTTGAAAATAAGAATCAGTGCATACTACCTGGCATGAAATAAATGTAATTGTGATAAAATTAATTTTTTACATTCAGTTTCAGTATTTCAAGTATGTGAGGTCTGAAATGGTTGAAAAGGGCATCATCTTCACATTTTCATCTAGGCAAATTAGATTTCCTCATACTTCTCTCTAGAAATGTACCAGCACCACTGTGGTGGTAAAATTATTAATATTTAATTCTTGAGAAGTCTGGCTAATTATTTTATCCTAACTATAAGAAAATTCGTTTCAACTAAAAGCTAATAGTCTGTAATTGTTTTCAACTCCCCATTTCTGAGCTAAGATAATACTGGGTGCGCCACTCTGCATAGGGTCTCTCCATATGGTCACATTATTTATTGTTTGATTCTGCCTTAGAATCGTTGAGGTTAGCAGACTGCTTTAAGAGACCACCCTTTCTGGGATGGAAACTTGGTTTTGTTAACATTGGAATTAGTGTTTTTCCTCATCTCTTTTTTTTTTTTTCCCCTGAAATACTGTATATGTTGGGTTGCTGGGATCACTTGACGGAAGAGAGGGGAACAAAGCGGGAGGATGCTGTTCAAATGTTCTCTCACTTAGGCCATGATTAACAGCTTCTGTCTGACCTGCCTAAATTGTACTTGTGTTATCACAGACTTGCTGTCCCCAGACTTCTGACAGAGCTTTTTAATCATAGCTGATAAAACTCATTGAAAAAAAATTCCAACATTTTACAACTGTGAATATTACGTGTGAATGCTGTGTGCTGTGTTCTCCAATCAGGCCATTTCATAGGTGAAATAGTTAAATCCATTAAGGCTTTGGGGTTGGGGCTTTTCCACATTTAGTCACACAGAAGAAGACAGATCTATGTTTAGTATTGGTAATCCTAATTCCTCATTTTCTGCATTTACTCTCAGATGCTTTATCACTGGGTTGCTACCCAGAGCTACAGGGAAACTTATATCACAAACTCCTGAAGATTCCCTCTTACCTGTCTGAAGTTGAGATGCTGTTGGCCATTGAAATATTTCTTGTTTCAAATGCCAGTGATATTCAAAGTTCAAGGACTACTAGTCAGACTCTTCAAATAATACTGAAAAGGTTTGTTGTCAGATATGTACCATTTTGATTGTATTTATTCATGTGATCATGTAAGTAATAGATCTTGTTTTCCTTATCCTTCACAAAGAATACATCTCTTCCTTTTGTTCCTTGGGTAAGTGAGACTTTTTTATCTCTTGTTCCCATGTGTATGCTACTGTATATCTGTGTGTTTTCTTAAATAGTAAGTTCTGCTCTTGCAAAAAATGTAGGCATGTCACTTAGGCACAGCCTTGTTGCAGAAGAAATTACATGCCAAAACTGAGTAAACCTTATGGATTCAAGCATGTACATGAATTCTTGCTATATCCAGTTCGTTAAATGGTTTGCATTCCTTTACTGAATCTTCCAGCCCAGAGACATTTTCTCATGAAATGTGCTGTGAATATTGCAGAGCTACTTTTCACTGGTATTAAAGCTTATTACTTTTCGTTACCATTAAATATGTTAAAAATACACTTTCTATAACTTTTTAATTCTTCAGAACAATAATAATAATCTGTCTAAAAATTAGCATAATATTTATCAGTGAAAAACACGAGGCATTATTTTAATGTTTTTGTAATTTTCCTGCCAGTATAAAGTGTTAGACAAGTGACACATAGGCCTGTATGGTACCTAATTTTATATTTGTTAAAATTCCCTTACAGATCTGAAGATACAGTTCAGAATAACAGTGCCTATCACGAGGCAGTGGAGAGGCTGATCCAGGCGGCTCATTTATCTGATCCAAAGCTTTTTCTTAAGCGTTTGACAATGAATGTTAATATGGAAGAAGTTTACAGCCTGGAGCATTCATTTGCTCTCAAATGGCTTCAGGAGAATATGAAATGGGCTGAGAAGGTCTGGCTGTTCCAGTAGTTACTAAATAGTTTCCGCTGTGTTTGGACTGTGCCTTACTGATTTACAGCAAGGTTTGAAACTCAAGTTGTGGTTTTAAATACTATATTGATGATAATGCAGATAGCAGCACAGAAAGAGCAATTCTTTTTTCCTAACTATCACACTGACTTGTATAGATGTTTTGCAATGGCATCACCAGATAATGAGGAAGCTGCAGCCTCAGAACCTACATTCTCCATTCTTACAAAGAATTAGCACTTAGCTTGTTTCTCCCAGCAGGTAATCATATAAGTGTAGTATAAGCATAGATAAAAGTGTAGGTAAGTGCATTGGTTGAGTGCATCTACTGTTCTTGAGTGAGACATTTTCCACATTCATTCATAGTCTGTAAAAGTAATACCTATTTCCTTTTGTCTGCCTCACAGTAACTTGTGAGGTCACTGTCCCAACTGTTTGCACCTTAGATCTTAATTTCTTTGCTCCAAAAGCCCAATGAAAGCACTGAGAATAAAATAACTTCCAAATCACTTGAGACATGCCTGATTTAGGATACCTTTCTTCACAGAACTGAGAGCCTAGACGTTGCTCACAGCTGAAGGTTTAGTTGATAATTTAATTAGATATTTATTTGATAATAGCTTGTGTATGGTTTCACATTTGTAATAATGGATACTTCCACTGAAAAGGAAAACTTGGGTTCTCCTTTGATTGTGCTCTTAGAGAGAGCTGGGTTTGCCCATCTTTCAGGTTCTGCCAACTGCATGATGAGATGGAGACTTCTAGCAAGCTTGTTTCACCATTCCTGGTTCTTCAGGATTTCTGCTTTTTTTCCACCTGAAAATCCTGAATCACATTCAAAGCATGAGTTGCATAAGTCACATTCTACAGCCTGAGTAAGAAGAACCAGACATCTAATACCAGAAAACCTCTCATGGCAAAACAATACAGCCTCTGTCAAAGTTGATACTTACTGAACTCACCACTTTTGTAGTGTTGTTAGTTTAGATCTTCAGCACCAACCTTCACAAACTTGCCAATAATATAGCTCTTTTGGTCCTGCTCTCCATCCCCTTTAAAGCCTTTTGTTCTGAGCACGTAAGTTCTTTTGGGTATAGAAGTTCATGAGTTTTTAAGATGTTCCATCATAAGTGAGATTAGGATGGTGGCACAGGACCTCGTATTTGAAAAATGTCTCTCCTTTGGAGTAGCATAAGTCTATTCCCAGTTCCTGCACATTATTTTACGTGTCCTTTGCAGCTCTAAATCATGAAGGCCATCATGACCTTAGTACTGGATGGTTGTGTGGAGGGTTTTCATGTCAGACGTTTTTCTCTTTGGGGGAGGTTGTCATTCTAGTCTTGCAGTTTATGCCATTGATCTGATGTCATGAATCTGATTGTCAGTTGTTGGATTCCTGACCTCCTCAGGGCCAGGTCCTGACCTTTTTCAATACCACTTCTTACCCAGTGTCTTAGGGAATTGCTACTGGAAGAGAGAGGATTGAATCTGATGACCACCAAGATCGCTACTTTCCTCCTGTGCCACCTGTACAGAAAAATGCTAGGATAGAGGCTCTTGTTTTTTTCACAGGGTATAATTCTTCTGTAGGGATCATCTGCCTGCCTTGTAAAAAATGGTAGATCAAGTACCAATGGTACGAGATGGCATTTCTGTAGGAGCCATTCACCTCAGTCTTAGAGTACAGTTGGCACTGGTCCAAACAAACTTTGGGTTCCGCCCCTTCACATTCACAAAGATGGCTCTGCCATTTGTGAGGGTATCCACCTGGTCAAATCCAACTGGATTTGCTGAATTTGCTTCCCAGTAGCTGAAAGACTGGGTAAGAAGTTACCAGCTTTCAGGTGAGGGATCTAAACTGATGCTCTTGCAGGCACTCCAGCATTAGTTTAAAGAGCAATTTTGAAAGGTTCCAACAAACTAAAACTGATAGTAAGAAACTAAGTCATTTTTGCTAATTACTTCTTGTAAGATCCTTTGTGGCTTAATCTGCCTTGGAATTAGACAGAGGCTATCTCAGCTAAATCCTACATTTCTGTGAGTGGGACCCGATGTATCTAATAGTGTGTTTGAGAGACACAGAAGGACAGAATTCTCTTTGTAATCTGTATGGCTTCAAAACTTGTGATGTTCTATAAGCAGCCTTGAATTTTCACTTAGATCATCCCCAGAACAAAACTCCAAATGTTGCTTTATTTTTCAGACAAAGGTTAATCATTGACCTTCAAGCTTAACTTGGAACTGTGTAAAATATTTGCAATGTTTTGGCTCCATCTCCTGAGTATCATCTTCAGCTGATAGGATGTAATCTCAGTCATGTTTTATATTAACAAGCAAAGCAAGCTCCCCGCATTGTTGCTCAGAAGTTTTGTTACAACTGAGGCTTCTGGTGTTTGTGTCAATATAGTTTTTCTCCGTTTATCACCATGATAAACCAGTAGGCAATTGAAACAACTTTACTGTTAAGTCCTGTATTTCACTTTTGTTCTGTCTGGGTCCAGAAAAATACAATGCAAATCTTGTCATTTTTATGTGTATCAGAAGGCCAGAGTAACATTCTCGGTGACATTCTCGGTATTCTGGTTAGAGAAATTCCATGTGCCAAACAGGACAGAACTCCACTGTGGAATGGAAACGAGCCTGGAAAGATGGAAAAAGTATCCTGAAGAATAACGTTAAGTACAGCAGAGGCAATGCAGTTTTGCAGAGCCAGCCACTCAGTAGACAATATCCATATTTTTGCTTTCTCCCAGTATAAGTTAAGTTGAAAGAACTTCTGTTTGACATAAAACAACATATTTTATACCATTTTTTCGTATAGGAAATAAAATGTATGTTTACCTGTTTACAGAGAGAGAGAGGGGAAAATGTGCAAATAAAACCTTCCCTGTGCTGTGCTCAGTAGCTTGGAGTAGACAACACTGTGCTCCTTCAGTATGTTGCTAGATGCATGAGAAATTCCCTCTGTGAAAATATTTCTTCAGTTTTCACTGATTACACACCATGCTCTTGGAAAGATTATTTTTGTTGGGTGTGGACAGTTTCTTGTAACTAAAACAGAATATAATGTGGTTTGGAAGACTTACCACGATTTTATTTCAAAATATTGATAATTTTGAGAGTTTCAAAATGCAGGACAGAGGCAAGAAGCTGGAAGTAGGACTTTGATAGTTTTATGGTGTTTTATAAAGAGCAATGGGGGAGGAAGGGGGAGCATTTTGGAGGAGTTGTTAAGTTGTTCATAAATGTTTTTTAATATTTATATAAAGCATTCAAAATACCTGAGTTTGTATTGTCATTAAATTTTTAAACTATATTCAGATGAACACTCTTAGATATGCAGCAAGATAGGCAAGCAGCATAGTAGAGGTGGAGAGTTTAATATCTTGTAACCACTACAAGAGCCTGGAGAATGATACGCTGCTTGAGGAGGTTAAGAAAGTGTGAAATCAGTCAGACTATGCAGTTCTTCATCACACCAGAGCACACAATGTAGCAAATGCTCATGAATAAATTGGGCTGAAACTCCCAGCTGTGGAGATGGCCAGCTTCCAGCTTTAACTGGAAGTGGAGGCTACAGCCAGGGTTACAGGCTGTGCTCAGTTCACTGAAGAATTCAAATGGATGCTAGTAAGAGTTTCACTTGAAGGAGAAATAGTAAAATTAAATATCTCTGCTTGAGTAGTAGAAGTTTAATTACTAAAGTCTCAATGTCATACTCCTCAGCTTAGTAAACTTTAGCCACAGTAAAAGCAATTATTTACATTTCTTGTCCTTTCACATTCTCCAGATGCATCTTGCACCTTTGTGGTTTTATTGGAGAGGGTTTTTTTGCAAACACATCTCTGTATCTTTTGAGTCTACACTCCTGCATAACGGTTTTGGGTTTTTTTAATACTAGAATGATGTGTAGTACCAGAATGATATTGACATGATTGTGTCAGAGTTCTGGACCATTGCATGTGATAGGATTGGAGAAACTTGGCTATTTTTTGACCTTCCACAGACCAAGGACCAAAACAGAAAGAAATGGGTAAGGAGAAAACAGTTCCAATTGCCACTTGTAGCAAGTTAGAATTAAGAAGCAAGAATATTTAAAATTCTCTGTTAGGGCTCAAGACATCAAAATGCAAACTTTTTCAGATGATAATTTTATCTGGTGTAAAACAAGCTTTCCAGTTAGAAATCATTGCAGCTCTTGCTGAGCTAGGGGGATGTGTTCTGGGTATGGATAGGGAATATTGTGACCAGATAAAGCCACAGTAGTACTCCCATCAGCACAGTATATGTTGAGACTTAGATAAAAAGCAGGAATTAATTCCTGAGCTGGGGCAGGATAGGGGTGCCCCAGGGTTTGAAAATGTGTACCCTAGCAGTGGAGTTTGCATCTGGCACTGGCACTTGCTGATGATTTCTCCTAATTTATTTTATTCCTCAACGAGTCAAAATAAATTCAGGTGAAACAAACAGCACACTTTTCTGTTGAACCAATTATTTTTTTTTTCATTTACATAATTGTCCAGCCAATTTGCTTACATAACTGATTGACTTCTGTTGGAAAGTGAAAAAACACACTGCACGTTATGGAAATTATGAAAATCCCCCAAGGGCTGTGAGAATGTTAACTTGATTTAAAGCTTCGCTGAAACACAGATAGTTCCTAAACCTTGACAGTTCTCTTTTTAACCTTTTGTGGCTGGAAATGCAATAGATTGCATGCAAATAACACCAATCCCTGACACAAATTTCCCTTTGTTCTCGAACACTGGCAGTAATAGACATTTTTGCTCCGACTTTCCGTGTCCCTGTATCAGGTGCATTTTGACACCGACTACCTTGGTGTCAAAAAAAAAATAGATGAATAGATGTGTTAGTGTATGTGTACATCGAGAGTTACTATTGCAGGACATAGCCTTAAGCTGTGCCAGAGGAGGTTTAGGTTGGACATTAGGAGGAGTTTCTTCACAGAAAGGGTGATTAGACACTGGAATGCGTCTGAGGAGGTGGCGGAGTCACCGTCCCTGGAGGTGTTTAAGGAAAGACTGGACGTGGCTCTCAGGGCCGTGGTCTAGTGGCCGGGTGGTGTTCGGTCACAGGTTGGACTCGATGATCTCAGAGGCCCTTTACAGCCTAACTGATTCTGTGTAACTGCAGGGAAGCAGCTCTTGCATTCCCCTCAGGACTGCAGACCTCACGCCTCGTTCTTCGCCTACTAGGAGTTTTTTTCTGCAGAACAAAAGGCGACGTGAAGCGCACGCAAGCACTTGGCTGAATTGCTCCCATCCCCTCAGCAAAAGGGCAGGCATTCCTTCTGTCGGGGTTTTCCCCTTCAGTATCCGTGAGGAGCCGCTGCAGGCGCAGCCGGACTGACGGGCGCGGCAGCCTCAGGAGTGGGAAGGGGTCGCTTCCCTCAGGCGCCCCTGAGGGGCGGGGCCTGCGGAGCGCGCGCCTGACGCCGGGGGCGGGGCCCGGGCGGGGGGAGCGGGGGGAGCCCC